>VWZT01010377.1:63437-106704 GCA_013397055.1 Pachycephala philippinensis | reverse complement strand
GCCCCGCCGCCCCTGCCGGCCGGCACCGCCTCCCGCCCCGCCCCGCCCCGGAAGGGGCTGCCCGCGCCCGTCTCTTCCGGGGCCGCGGGTCCGGCATGAGCGACGTGGTGGAGCGGACGCTGAGCGCCCTGCCCGGGCTGCTGGGGCAGCATGATCCAGGCACCGGCCCGGGTGGTGCCGGCGGCCCCGGCAGGGTGTCGGCCTCCTCCCGGCTGGGGAGCCTCATCCGGAGCATCACGGCGCTCACCTCCAAGCACGTACGGGCAGCGGGGCCGTGCTCCTCTCCCTTGGCGCCCCCGGGGAGCCGGCGCGGGGCTGGGCTGGGGGCCCCGGGCGCGGCGTCTCCCCTCGGTGGTGGGGCTGGGTCGGGCTGAGCTCGGGAGCCCACGGTAAATCCCCCGGTAAACCCCCCGTGTTCAGCGCTGTGCTGCTGTGGGGCACGGGCCGGGCCAGCACGGCCGCTGTGCGGGAGGCGAGCGGCCCCGGAGGGAGGCACACACCGCCGTGAGGAGAGTGCTGAATTACCGTGTCTCCGCCGGTTCTTCTTTCACATTCTACCTGTGAGAATAAAACAAGTTTAATTTTTCTAGGAAGAAGAAAAGTTAATCCAGCAGGAACTAACCAGTTTGAAAGCAACAGTTTCAGCCCCCACCACAACACTTGTAAGTTCTGTTAGTGGCTGCAGGCTGTGGAACAGCACCCCGGAGGTGAAGGACAGCAGTGTTCTCACTCTTTTTGACAGGTGGATGTGCAGGTTATCTGCATTATAGGTATTTAATCGTCAGCATTAAAAAGTACCAATACATGTGGTTTTGCAGCATGGTTAAAATAGTGAGAGCACTGTGATTCTGTTTGATGTGAATAAATTGTAACAATATGGCACCGAGGGCCTGTCATTCTGTAGTTGCTGAAATAATGAAGACAGCAAAGCTGGCTGATGAACTGCTTCCATCAAATCATGCTCTTTGCAGGCTGACATTGTCCTTACAATTAGTTTGTGCTCTTTAAGAAGCTGTGCTTTATTGTACGGACTGTTGTCATCTCTGAGTTTCAGGAGATGATGTATTCTAGTTTGAGTTAGTTAATGCAAATCTCAGTCCCATGATTTTTGAAGGGAAAAATAAAGTTTTGTCTCGCATGTGGTGAGAAACCATCCTAGGTCAAGGTAGTAATTGGTTATAGATAAATTGTGTTAGCAGTGTGATCATCATGATGCTGCACATAATTAGTATTTTTTATGTTGGTCATAGTTAATCTACTGTTGATCACATGCATGCTAATCGAAATCAGAACTATTTTAGGGGTAGTATAGGGGGTGTTCTTCCTTTATAGCAGAAGTTTAATATTGCTTTGCAGAAGCAAAGAAATGGCAAAGAAAAAAATTACAGATTACCAGATTTTAGAAAACATGTGTGAGTGGACATGTGTTTCTGTGAGATAAAGCTCTCTGTTTCAGTAGAGCAGTGAAGAAGAGCATAAAACATGGCTGACTTAAAATTTTCAATAATTTGTTTCTGGTATTTCAGAGACTGATGAAAGAATGCATGGTGAGACTCATCTATTGTGAAATGCTGGGCTACGAGTCTTCCTTTGGATACATCCACGCAATCAAGCTTGCCCAGCAAGGGAACCTGCTGGAGAAGAGAGTTGGTACGTGCATGGAGCTGTAGCCCTTATAATGGTCTCAAACTCTGAGTTTGAAAGTTCCTCATGATTTATAATTCATGTCAAAATACAATCTACTTAAAATGTTCCTCTTCTTTCTTGGTCTTATTTCATGGTCTGTTACTTTTTGAAATTACCTAATCCTTAGCTTGTGAGGTGCTCTGTGTGTGCTTGCAGCACAGAAGGCAGGGGAAATGAATTTATTTTGAGTCATCAGTAGTTTCATTGTTTTGAATTGTGGCACCAGTAAACAAGTAATTTGAGAGAATATTTGTTAAATGCATCAAGCAGAAAATGAATTTCTGTTAGGATCTGGTTTCTTTTCCAAGTACTAGTACAAGGTTAGACAAAGTTGGTTCTGTCAGACAAATATTTTCTGGTTTGGTGCTTGTAGGATTTTTTTATTTTAGGAGGAGTTGTAGGGAATGAGGCAAACAGGGAGGCCCTTATAGCATAGAGGTGGAAGTTCCTGAGGAAATCTTAATTAAGCTGGTTCCGATTTCTTTGAAATTTCATGGTATTTATTTCCTTTCCTGCCAATGTGGCTATTAACTTGTGTCCAGTAGATGTAGTTTGAAGTCTCTGTCAGCCTGTCTCATCTGGAGAATTTCCTTGCAGTTGCTGATTCAACTGCCTAGTGAAGACATTTCTTCTTGTTTGCAGAGAAAATGGTTTAACTCCAAGCAATACCATGTCTGCATGCACAGAAGGAAGGCAGTGTCTTGCGGGATATGCTTGTTTGATATCCTTTGTTTGAATTTCATCTGGATCATCCACTCAAGTATTGGAGTTTCTGAGAGAATCCATTACAAGTGATGAATTAAAGTTGCTTTTCCCTGAGTAATGAAAGCCAGTGTACAGATGCTCTGGTAGGGATTAAGAAATTTTGTCTTCACCAAACCTGGGAAGGCAGGTGATAAGCTGTTTTGAAGAAAACTTTGTGACTTCTGTAAGTGTCAAGAGCCAGTGTGTCTTGTTATTAATCAGACTGAGACCTTTCCATACTAGGGCTCTTTTTGAGAAAGGATTGGTGAAGCAGTACTTTTTTTTGTTTTTAATGTAGGTTGCTTAAAGTTCTCTGGACACAAAGTGCCCTTAAGCTTTGATCTGATAAAAGGGTGTTATCAAGTGTGTGTGTGTGTGGTTTGGTTTCTTTTTTTGTTGTTGTTCTGCAATATACCAGAGCTGGTACTGAGGAATTGTCAGTTGAGCTGGTCAAGATGAGTGACTCCTTTACCCAATGTGAGCCTCGATTCAGGAGAGTGAACTCTGTCTTTGTGTATGTGCTGAGCTGATCATGGCCATGGCTTCATAAGCAGATACATCAATCTGATAGCCCAGCCAATACAGTTATTTATTTTCAAGTTGTTCATTTTGATCCCCAAGCCCTGAATGAACCAAGAATTCTCTAAAATCTGTCTCTGAAGTACAGTTCTTGCTATAAGTGGTAGCACACTCTCCCTACCTCCCACTTAAGTCCCTTAGTTTAAAAGGAGAGAGGGGTCTTGAAGAAAAAATGTTTCTGGCATGTTTCTTTTCCTGGGTTCTGGAATGGTTTCCTCATTGTTAAGAAATAACAAAGGAGTTCTTGACATAGGATGGTGAATTTGCTTTTCTATATTCCAAGTCGAATATAAAACTTCTTTGAAGAGATATTTTATTATTTGAGAACAGAAAAAGAAACAGATACAAGGAAGTATACTAGTGTTGTGTAGTCTAAAGGTAATATACTTTTCTGTGTGCAGAGAAAATACTAGTTTTCCAGGAAGTGATTTATGGAATAATGGTGCTCTTGACTGCTCTTTAGCTATAAAAGTATTGTAATGTCTGTTATTTCTCACAACTCATGAGTTCTTAGCTGTTATTTGTTGCGCTTTACTGCAGCTTAAATAGAACTGATTTGCCTTGAAATAAGGGAGTCTTGATATTTAAAACACAAGCAGCTGTTATCCAGCAGGGTTTTTTTGTAATTGTTTGAGTTAACTCTTCTTGTGTTACAGACAGTCTTAAGGTTTCTAACTTGAAGTTGCTTGAAAATAGTAATGAAGGCTGCTCTCTTTTATAGGTTACTTGGCAGTTTCTCTATTTCTACATGAAAATCATGAACTGCTACTTCTACTTGTGAACACAGTTGTGAAGGTACAGTGTTTTCGTGGATGGGGAAAAAAAAGGGTAAATCTTACAGGTGCAGGAGAGGCTATTCTCATGTGTCTCTTACATGGAGCAGTTATGATTTACTATAACTCTTCCTCTGTAATGTTTACTTTTATGTTGCAGTAGGCCAAAGTCACAGAAATTATAGATTGAAAGTGATGCTCATTTTGTTGCTGTGATTGAAAGCCGTATTTAAAAATACGGCTTGAAACTTGAACTAAACCAAAATAAGGGCTGAAACTGATCTGAGAGAGATGAACGAAGCAAGTTATATCAGCTGGAAATCTTACACATTTAATTTGTTTTGAAAAATAATTGTAGTCTTGTATTCATAAATTCATCCATCCTTTTTTGGTTTAAGGTTACGGTGAGCTATACCTACTATTTGTAATTGTATTTGGGACACACTGAGATTCTTAGTTTTGTGGAATGTTACTTGTAATTTGCATTTGCTTCTTAGGAAGTAGTAATATTTTATGGTACAGATATGTAATTGGCAGTATTATTGAGCTTGCTCTTTTTTTCTGAATTCTTTTGGCTAGATCAAAGGCAGTAGAGAGAGTACTATTGAATTCTGTGGGAAGTGACTCATCTCCCTGATCCAAATAGGGACTCAACATGTTTTTGCAATCATTCCAGTAAACAAAAATTGATTGTAGCTCTGTGTGTTAATCTCACATACATTTAAAATATGAATGTAGTTCTCTTGAGACGAGTGTGAGGAGCTGCCTGTTCCCTCTTCGTGTGGAAGAGAGGAGCCCCATGAGCTCAGTGAGAGCTGGCACCTCTCAAACACGAGCAGGATGCTGGCTGTGGGTGGGCTCTGTAGTGGGGGTAGGTCCAGCCTGCTTGTGAGATTTGGGGGGATGTCTGTGCAGAATTTGAAAGTCTAAAAAAAATTTACTGTCTTCTATGATTGTAACAGGACTTACAGAGCACTAATCTAGTAGAGGTGTGCATGGCATTAACTGTTGTCAGCCAGATCTTTCCACGGGAGATGATTCCAGCTGTTCTGCCCCTCATAGAAGACAAGCTTCAGCATTCTAAGTATGTATTCATTACAGAATTTCAAATGGCCTTGTGTAGCTGAATAATTTAATTTTGTAGGCAGTTGCAGTAAACTGGTGTTTCTTCTCTCAGTTGGTCTTTTCTAATCATCACCTTTAGAAATTAATCCTGTCCTTGTTTTTTCTCTTGGATTCTTGTCTCATTTATTTGCAGCTTGAATGAGTATTGAATTGGTAGCATTTTTTTTTCATAGCAAATTTTGATAGGTAAATGTAATTGAATTTATTGGCTGGAGTCCTTTTAACAAATGTGCATGACGAAGTGTTTGTAGAGTAGGAGGACAAACAAACAGATCAGGATCCTTGAACTTCACTGATGCTTTTTTCATAAAGCTCTTTATAAAAGCTGATAAAGGTTTATCTGTGCATACCCTTGACTTGTTTGAATGGTAGTTTATAATATCCCATAAGCAGAGGAAAATACTATAATTGTGTTGATTAGAAAGGGAATTGCAGAATGAATTGACTCAATAACTTCTAGACGTGTTTTTTGGAGCTGCATATATGACCACAGCAGATTAGTCATGGCCTACATCATTGTTTATTTGGTGAACATTGTTTTAAATCCTCAATCTGACATCAAGCCCTACTAGGCTTTAAAGTTGGCTTTGTCGCTTCCTCACTTAGGTGGTATTTGCAAAGTTACTTGCTACCAATATGTAAATCATGGGTTCTCCTCTCTACAGATCATGGTGTTCTGGGGTCTGGCAAATTTTTTTGTAGAGTCAAGTACTCAAAGTACCCAAGCAGCTTCATTTTATTAAGTGTAAATCTCATTTCAGGGAAATTATCCGAAGAAAAGCTGTTCAGGCTTTATATAAATTCTATCTCATTGCTCCTAACCAAGTTCAGCACATCCACGATAAGTTCCGGAAAGCCTTGTGTGACAGGGATGCTGGAGTCATGGCTGCTTCTTTGCATATTTATCTTCAGATGATTAAGGTAGGCAGAGATTTAGAATTTGGGAGATATTTTTATTTATTTTTTATCTTAAATACACAGTGTGCTATACAGAAGTTTTGCAGAAGAAACTCACTTGTGGCAGTTAGAAAAGTTCATTTATGTGAGCATGTGTTATGGTTGTTTCTGCTAGCTCTCCATTTAGCTGGACAGACCCATTTCTGGCAGGATCTGAATGCTCAGCATCACTGGGTCCTTAGCCAGAGGATCCAAGTCCTACAGTGGGTTAAAGGGAAATTTCCTTGTAAATGTTACACCTGCTCCCTTTGCAAACGTGTGAGAAAAGAGCATAAGCTTGAAGTGAAGAGCTTATGGGTGCTGAGCGTTGAGAGTAGAAGTCTGATTTAAAGAAATGAAGCCATCAGTGTAGGTATTTTGATCTTACTCAAGCTGTGGATTTTTACTTCTGAGTTGCTGTATTGAAATATTTGAATTGTATTTAATTTTCATTATGCAGGAAAACTCATCTGGATACAAGGACTTGACTGGGAGTTTTGTAACCATCCTGAAGCAGGTGGTGGGAGGAAAGCTCTCTGCTGACTTCAACTATCACAGTGTGCCAGCACCATGGTTACAAATTCAGCTTTTAAGAATATTGGGGCTGTTGGGAAAAGATGATCCAAGGTAACCAGCTTTTTCTCTGTAATTAATAATTTCAGGTACAGAGTACAGTCACAGCCTGCACCTCATGGACTGTAAGAGGCTTTCAGTGTTGAAATTCTTGCAGATTTGTTTTTAACCAGGACAGTGAGCATACTAGTTTCTGTAAAAGTGGTTTCTTGGCTTCTGGATTGCCTAAACAATTGATTGTTGTGGAATATTCTTAACATGTAATTTTACTGGGACTTCTATTACAATATTACCAAAAAGCTTTACTCCAGATTTTCAGAGTTATTTTAAAAAGTGCTACCATTTGCGAGGACCTAGTTGTCTGTGATCCTTTTCCTGTTGATCTTTTTATTTATGCAAGCAGTGAGAGAAGCGTTTTTATTCTTATAATATGGTAAATGTGTCTTTTGAAAGCTGCAAACATCTTGTTAAATGCCATTTAGGATCATAGTATAGAGCTCTGCTGTGTTAAAGCAAATTTGTGGATGTGAATAATGTGTTACAGGTTTCAGTAATAGTGTTTGAACTGTTTGGCAAAGTAAGACTACATGCTTATTAGTGCTGCAATTAATTGTAAATATTTTCTTAAACAGGACAAGTGAATTGATGTATGATGTTCTAGATGAATCTTTAAGAAGAGCAGAGATTAATCATAATATTACATATGGTGGGTAAGGTTATTTTATGTAATTATCAGTATTTGAAAATATAGAAAATGAGTAGTTGATTGTACTAAAATACTTACACAGTACTTTTGAAAAATCTAATTATAGTCTTAAGTGTATTCTTAAGTGTTCAGCTAGTCAATAGTAGCACAAGTGATGGATTGCTGTATAGCACAAATTTTTTATCACTGAAGTAAAACACATCTATATACAGGGAATTCAGTTTGGCTCAAAAGCCTTTATCCTGTGTTTGCATTGAGCTTGCCCTTAAACACAGAAACTCAGCTGCTTCATGAAAGTTCTTATTGGACATTGCTTAAGTTGAAATAATAAAAGAAAATCCTACTGATACATCTCTGTGTTAGAAATGTTTAGGTCTTAATACCTCCCCAGAATCCCAGTTCTGATGCTCTAGAACCCTACTTTAAGAGGTGTTTCATGACTAAAAAAAACCTACCACCCCAATTTTTTTATTGTTAAATAAAGCCCTGCAGATGTGCCAAAGTCCCTGTGCTAATGGAATGGAAAGAAAATTGAGACTTTCTTAAAACAACAGTGAGGGGTAAAAGAAAAAGGAACATGGCTCAAAGCTGTAGCTGTCTAACACCTACATCATCCATATGTTGTAAAGCATTGTGTAAGCTTCACTTCCATAAAAAGGGGAGCCTTGGGGAAGTGTTCTCTTTTAGTAAATAATAAATGAGGAAGCATCTGTCAGACGTTTAGAGTATTCAGCTGATTGCTTCTGTTCTTTTAGGCAAGAACATACAAGGTTTTGGGAGGTGTGTTGCCTTGTAATACAGACTGTTTGCACTTGCCAAGAGTTAAACATTAAATTTAATGTTTTGAGCACTTAAAGGGATGAAGTGGGCAGTTCATTATGATTTGTACAAGGACACAGAATTTAGGTATGTAGTTTTTGTTCATCTGTGACAAGCATTTTATAGAATTATAGTTGATAATCCCAGATAAAAGAAAAATGTAATTCTGAGTGATTGCTCTTTGTTATAAAAAGTCTTTGGTTATGGCGTGTTTCTTGTAGGCACTTTTGTTGTGTGCTAGTCTTTCTCAGGTTTAGTTTGTAATGGCTGAGGAAGAGAGGAGGTTGTCTTTTGGACAGTTCAGTTAGTGACTGAATTAAAAGAACAACTAAAAACTACATCATGATTTTAAGCCCTAATTAACTTGGGAGACTAACTCTGTCTGAATCTTTGCCCACATTGTTGCCACAAATGATTAATTGCTTTTTGTGTGTTGTTCAGCTTACTTCTAGATTTTTCTCAAACAGCGGTACAAAGCTGTTGGGATTTTTTTCTGATTTTGTGTTTTGATTTTTTTTTTTTTTTTCCCAACAAGAATGTTCTTGGGATGATTTTGGCTGTTGGTAGTAGCTAAGAAATGGTATGAGTTATCAAAAATAATTTGTCTCAAATCCTTTATAGTTGCTTATTGGCTTTCTGAAGACTGTCCCAGTCCAGTGCCTTGAGCAGCTGTAGGAGACTTCAAGGTTGGAAGACCTTTAAGGACAGAAAGTTGTTTGCACAATGGCGAGGGCTAATTAAAACATGTATGTACTAAAGGAGATAGACTTTTACCCTGCTTTTCCTTGTGTCAGATGGTACTCTCTGGTTACATTCGGTGGGAGTGGGACAGCACTGCAGTTCTTTGAGGCAGTCACTGAGCTTGTTCGTTTGTTAAAAAATTTTGGATTGTAGAAGTATTCAATACACATTAACTATGTGTCTTCTCCTCCTGCAGCCATCTTGTTTGAATGTGTCCAAACAATTTATACCATTTATCCCAAATCTGAATTACTTGAAAAGGCTGCCAAGTGCATTGGAAAATTTGTTTTGTCACCCAAAATTAATTTGAAATACTTAGGTAAGGATGCCTGATTTCATTACACTGTCTTTAATTTGGCCATAGTGGTAGCATTGCCTTAAATCACTTGCCATCACTTCTATTCCAGGTTTAAAGGCTCTGACCTATGTTATCCAGCAGGACCCAAATCTGGCACTTCAGCACCAGATGACAATCATTGAATGTCTGGACCATCCGGATCCCATTATTAAAAGGGAGGTCAGTGAATTTCTAAATGTCAAAAATTAAGTTAATTGTTAAGATGGGTGATAAGTTTTGTGAAATGAGTAGTGTAAAAATGTTATGTTTCCATAATTGTGAGAGAGCAGTTACAAACAGCATTAATGTGACAAGCTGTGGAGATAAGCAGTGTATTTCATTTAAGAATAGTTGCTCAGTTTAGCAGTGTACTAAAGCTGCTTCTTTTTTTGAGTCATCAGAACCAATTCTTTTTTTTTTTTGCTTTCTTTTTCAGACTTTAGAGCTCCTCTATAGGATTACAAATGGACAGAATGTGATTGTCATAGTTCAGAAGATGCTTGACTACTTAAAAGAAAGCAAAGAAGAATATGCTATCATCAACTTAGTCGGCAAAATAGCAGAACTAGCTGAGAAATATCCTTTTATTTTTCTGAAACTTTGAAGTCCAAACTCAGGCACATGTAGCATTGATACCTATCAAAGCATCTTTCACGGTCTTGTCAAGTAGAGAGTGTTAGAGCTGTGCTTTCCATCCTTTCAAATGCAGAAGAAAGCACATACAAAAATGACTACAGTGTTTCTTATGTTTCACTGAGAGAAACTAATTGCACTCAGATTTCTGGCTTTGGAGTTTAGCATTAAAACCTTGTTGACCAGTTATCTTGTCATTTACAGGAAGCACATTCTAAAAGATACAGGAATATTTCCTCTTTAATTATATGGACCTGATATTTGCCCATCAGATCCCCAACTTACTGGGGAGATCACGATGGGTGTTCCTTAGGAAATACACTAAATAAGAAAGAAAACGTTATGCCTTAGCATTTCATTCCTTAACATCTGGACACGTATGCCCCTAACAATGAGTGGTTCATCCAGACAATGAATGCTGTGTTCTCAGTTGGAGGTGATGTTGTGCATTCTGATATCCCAAACAACTTTCTGAGGCTGTTGGCTGAAGGTAACTCCCCGCATGCGCTGAAGAATTAGATGTGTCCTTAATAATATGGGTTTTTTTCTTAAAATATGCTTTGAAATATTTGGTAGGACATGTTATTTGTGTTTCAGGGAAACTGTGTTGTTTTCTGTCTAGGATTTGATGATGGAAAAGAAGACCATCAGCTACGGATGTATGCAGTACAGTCTTACTTAGCATTACTTGAAGAGGAAGATAAATTGTATCCACAGAAATTCCTTCAAGTTATGAGTTGGGTAAGGTAGACACGTGGTCAGAATTCCATACACAGATTTGAGGAGGCTGTCAAAGGTGATAATGTTTTTAATAAATATTTATTAAACATTTGTTTTTAGTAATTTTTACTTGAAGTCAAGCTGACATGCTGAAATCTATTTTAGTGCCCTCTTCGGTATCTGAGGACTATTAACTTGTGGCTTGTGGAAAAGCTGAGTTGCTCCCTTTAAGGCAGGTGATTGTTGGAGTGGCTTAGCAGCCACCAGAATCTGACTGCATACTGAGAGCCTTTCTGTCCTCATCCAGATTAGCCAGATGTGGTTGTGAAAGGCACTTGGAGCCTTGCAAATGACTGGCCAAGTGCTGTGCTGGTGTTACCTGATACCTGGGGTAGCTTCAGCTTCCAGCCCAGGGAGAGGCTGCACTTTGAGGAAATGGTGTTTTGTGAGGGCCTACTTATGTTTAGCTTTCTTTTCAAGACAGTTACTTGATTTTTAAAGAGGTAAAAGTTGGGAGTCTGTTGAGGTAAACACAAAGATCACTTCAACCCTTTGACATTTAAAACACAAAACGGGAAAGAACTTGAAACATGTTTAAATAAGTTTCTTGAATGTGAGGTGGATTTTATTGTGTTGTTATTTAGTACTATATTCTGATTTCAAAACTGAAAGCACTGCTGTGTGTGACTAAATGCATGTTTTCTCTGTTCTTTGTGAATAGGTGTTGGGAGAATATTTCAGTCTTGTTACAGATGTTGATCCAGAAGTTATTTTGACAAAGCTGCACAGCCTGCTGAAGAAGACTTATGTTACTTCTGAAACTAAAGCATGGATAATGGCTGCAGTCACCAAGATAGCATCACACACCTCCTGCTCAAAAACAGTGGATGAGCTGATCCAAGAACTCAGCAGCTCACTGGACACGTGCCTGAGACAATATGCCTTTGAACTGAAGCATCTGTGTGAAGACAAAGCCCTGATGAAGAACTTGCTCCCGTTTGATGCTAGTTGCAATGAGCTGGTGGTAAGGCACATACCATGGGTGTTTCTCATGAACCTCTTTGTAGTACAGGGGGCTGAATATTTTGGTAAAAAGGTATTTTCAAAATGAATGGTATTTGCAGTTCTTGCTGGGTGCAAGTCTGCTTAAGGTGAGTTTTCAGTAACACCTTTTCAGGCATATGTGATGAATCATGGGGTTCTGTATGGAAAGATAAAGAACCATGGTGTTTTAGTTAGGTAAGCTGGAGTAGCTGTTAGCAAAATTATCATTTCATACGCTGGTTTATTTTTAGTTGTCTTTTGTTTTTTCAAAGATGAGGTAGGCCTGCTTTAGTGATACAGTACTGCTTTTCAATTCAAAGGGTTTGCCTCCTATTGGAAAACTACTGATTTTGACCGTGAGATTTCCACAGTAAATGATGGAAAAGATTCTGTCCATACATCTTTACTGGTAGATATGGGAGATGTGAGATGAAGATCCTGATCTGCTGCTAAGACACAATATTCTTCTGGTAACATCAGGCTCACACAGAGCAAATATTTTCATTGCCTTTTCATTCCTTTTAATTCTGTGTAGGTAGATGCTTCCTTATCTTTTCTGGATGGGTTTGTGGCTGAGGGACTTGGTCATGGTGCAGCACCATATAAGCCTCATCATCAGAGACAAGAGGAGAAACTTTCTCAGGAAAAAGGTGACAGTTTACTGCACTTATTTAATACTGGTAAATTACCGGATAAGTATTAACGATTTAAATGTACAGGTAATTCATCTTCTTAAAAGAAGATATCTTAATGCATCTTAATGCAGCTCTTGTGTATAGACAAGAGCTAAGTTCGACTTAAATTTTAGTTACACCTCTGTCTTGCTGATGTCTACAGATTGTTCTGCAGGTGGGAAAGTCTTACTGTAATCCTTGCTGGTCTGTAGGATTTGAAATTTATGGGGTGATTTTTTTATTTTTTTTTTTTTATAATTTATAAAGTGCAAGCCTGTGAAAGTCCAGCAGTACAGGGATATCTGTACAGAAAATAGATTTCATTCTTTTTTTTACGCCTCCTTGTAATTTAAGATTGTCTGTCTTGCAGCTCTGAATTTTGAACCTTATGGATTGTCCTTCACCTCAAGTGTGTCCTCATCCGGTGTCACTGGCAGACAGTCCCCCACTGGTTTATCTTTTGGCTCTGATACATCTGGGAATAGTGCTGAGACGGGGCACAAAGAGTGAGTTAATTTGTGTTTGAGGTGAAGGACATTTGAGCTTCTGTTCTTTTCAGTATCTGTGTCTTTGTTTCCTCGTTGCATGGAACTAGAAAGAATGCAGTTGAACTTGGAAACCCCTGTCTCGTAAGAAGAAAATGAGGGGGGGGCGCCTTTGTAATACCCAGGAAAACAGCTGATGTGGTCAGACTCTTTTCTCCACTTTGTTCACAGACTACAGCTTAGGTGATAGTTAATGCAGTAAAATTGGGACAGGATTGCCTCATGATTATGTTGTTAACTATTTTTTCTGCCTTCTTTCTTTTTCTTGCAGGGTACACTTACTTTTAATGGGATTACGATAAAGTCCCTTTAGGATACTCCTTTTAGATAAAAGTGAGGCTAAGATTTGCAGTGTAAGATGCTCCTTTTAGTTTTAGTGCACTACACATCAATTCCATATCCATAGTTTCATACAAATTACTAACTTCATTTATACTCTCATAAATACAGAGTATGCAGCAAACCTTTCCAGAATCTTTGTATTTTACTGCTCACTCTTGTCTCTCAAAGTACCAAAGCAGAGAATGGTGTTTGAGTGTTGGCATGTTTTTATGAACATGATGTTCATGTGGCTGATCCTGCTTTGTTTTGTTTGCCTTTTTAGGACAAATACTCTGAAACTTGAGGGAGTGCGCAAGCTGTGGGGAAAAGAAGGCTACCTTCCAAAGAAAGAAAGCAAAGTAGGGAAAGGAAATGAGCCACAAACAGTGCCTTGTGGCAGTTTATTAGCAGGGCAGGTAGGGGAACCTCCTGCTCTGCAGCCTGAGCAAGGTGCCAGCCTCTCTGAGGAGGACAAAGAGAAGCAGCAGTTAGCATCAACTTTGTTCATTGGGCTGGGATCGAGTGCTGCTGTCAGCCTGGTAAGTGATTGTTTTGAGACTGACCAGTTTGAAGTGTACCTATAGTCTTATTTAAAATTATAGATACTTGTATGCAAATGGAGATCAAATTAGTGATAAAGCAACCCCCCCAAGTCACTGAAAAACTACTGAGAAGTACTTTTGCAATGTGATAATTTATTGAAACCTGAAACAACTTGGTGAAGCAACCTCTGGAGCAGATCTGATTTGGCAACTAGAACTTGCCTCTGTTTATGTGTTGTGCTCCAAGTTGTAGTGTCAGTTTTCCTGAACAACTGTTCCTTGACCCACTGTGCAGAGCTGTCACCATTCATTTGGGTGCAAGGCTGGAATTTGACACCCTATGTCAAGAGCATTTTTAATTTATGTATGGTAACATGTGGAACATAAAGGAATTCACTATTAGGTAATATTTTTAAGACTGGCATCATATTAGCCAGCTCAAATCTTGGCAATTAGCACTGGTTAGCCAGGAACTTTACCCATGCTCAGTTTTTAATAAGAGCTTTTAGTTTGTTAAGAGAATCTAGAGTCATTCTTGCATTGTAAGCTAATTCAGTACTCTGTAAGAGATACAGCAAAAGCCTGGATCCATTAAAATCTTTGGAATCTATTTGTATTTGTCATCTGTTTTGATTCCTTGGTCCTTCCTCACTGTTTCATGGTATTTATTAACAGTAACACAACTGCTAGAAACTTTTCCACCCATTTTTTTTCCTCTTTCCTTTTCAGATGGGGAAAGCAGACACAGCTACTCAGAAGTTCAAAAGGAAATCAAAGATAAATGAAACTCAACAGAGTGAGGAGGTATCAGACTTCCAAAACAGTGCTGCTTCAGATTTCGGTCCCTTACTTGATACAGCACCTACTAACATGGAAGACTGTGAGGGAAGTACACACACAAAGTTAAGGAAAGCCTCCCCTTGTTCTTCAGATATTGTAGAAGATAATTTAGCGTTTGAAACACCTCAGTCCCTCAGAAAATCTGTGCGGGATGACAGACTTTCAGCTAACAGGCTGTCGCAGTCACCTTTGTTTGCTGATAGTAATATTGAAATTTTTCAGCCTTCTGCAAGTGCTCGATGTGAAAGTGCCAGGGAAACACCATTGGTCCCTTCCTTACCAGAAGAACTTGAAGAGCTTCCTCACTCTGAGGTAGTGGGACTTTGTCAGAGTGACGCCTTAGCTCTGCATTTATGTAAGGTGTGGACAGATGACTCTCTGTTGCTCGTTGTTTTTATTTCAAATACAACTACTTCTGCACTTACTGCTGTGAACTTAGTGTTTGAAGAAACAGAACACTTTCAGGTAAGAAACTTTGTTTCCATTGTATTTTAAATTCACTTGGAACTTCCTGCTTTTGGTTGCATTTAAGTGTGCAGTGTTTTGTTTAATAGCCATGCCTTTTTCCAAAGTATTTCCTTAAAACCTGTGGTACAGCTATTGCACACATTTTTAAGGGGTGGTGAAAAAAATCTCACTATAAACTTAGTGTCATTGCCTATAAAAATGAGAGCCTCACTTTTTCAATTCACCTTGATTTTGTTTGCCTCTGTGTAACAAATATGTGTGATTTTTCCATTCTGAATGCAAAGACTAAACCAACTGCAAACCTGACTGGTCCTGCTTGGAGTGGTATGACTGGAGTTCACCTCACTGTGTAGCTTTCTTTTGTCTGTGTGTGCCTGTTGTGTTTTGCATTCGTTTGCATTTACCTGATAGGCAAATGATGCTTTCCTGACACCAAATTTGTGTAAGCTTCCTTCCATTTTTTTTCCGAAGACATCAGTCATGGTTCATTCTCATGCATTTAGTTGATGGTGCAGAGGAGCTGATCAGTTTGGTTTTTCACATTGGCTACATTAGGGATTTAAGTATGATTGGTAAAAGCATGTTATAGTCATAATTAAAACTTCGTTTAAATATTCGGAAAGATATTTAGGAGTTGGCATGACTATCCACAGATTTTGTTGAAAGAAGCATGGAATAATTAAACAACTCAGCAAGTGATAACTGGATAAAAATAATTAAGCGGATTGTTTCTTTTAGAATTGACTTAATCAAAGAACTGCTAATTGGTTATGGAGTCCCTTCCCTTTCCATTTCTGACTTGAATCAAATGTCTTGGCATTCATAGAAAATGGGCATCTCATGTCTAGATTTTTCTTGTAATTCACTTAAATTCCCACCCAGACCACCACCATGGATAGAATCTCTTACCAGTTTTTGAGGGCCAGAGACTGCTGAGTAATCTGGAAATCCTCCTTTTTATTCGGGATGTTTTCTCAACTTCCTACTTTTAGCATATAGCCTGAGGTATGTTGCAATGCTGCTTGCTTGTATATCAGTTTGTTTTGGGACTGAGCTACAGAACTCAGGTTCTTGGTGCAGTTCTGTGGAGCTGGGAGAAGCCAGTTGTCAGGAGATCGATTTCACTGGTGTTACACATCTCATAGAATGTTTGTGGGTGTAAATGATTGATTTATCCCTCATGAGGGCTGAGAAATGGTAGCTCTGTTCACTTGTCAAATATTCCAAGAAAAATCAACAGAAATAAAAGGCACTTACACAGTTTTATAGCTGTATCTGAATCACTTGCACAACTTGACATCAAGACTTATATTCTGTATTCCTTTTATGACATTTTATAGATTTTGGAGAGTGCCACCTCCCAGTTTCCTGTGATTGAAGCTCAAAGTGTGGAACATTGCCAGAAATGTGTGAGAATGAACAAAGTCTGTACACAGGGGATTCTTTCTGGTTCTGTTAATTACCAGTCAGAGATGGAAACTCACCTTGAATTTTCAGTAGCTTTATCACTGATGGACTTCATCAGGTAAATAAATACGCTGCAGTTTTTAAAAACACTGGTGTTCAACTCAGTATTAGACAAGAGTAGGATGATTTGGGTATTGACTATGAAAATATAAGGCTTTGCCTTGAGCAGCTAATTCAAATCTGAGATGGCTGTTCAAGATAATAAAGGGCTATTTTACACTTGCAAAAAAGGGGCAAAGTTCCAGCAAGAAGTACAAATGCAGGGAGAATATTGACTGTAGCTGTTTCTGAGGAGTCTAACAGAACCGAGAACAGAAGGACATGCTGCTTTAAAATATGGCATAATGTAAACATGTCAAGACGAAACGAGTGGTTTGAGTGCAGAGACCAGAACATTGTATGAAAAGGCTGACAACTTTTGCAGAAGAAGAAGAAAGCTCATTCTTTTCATATTTGAACACTGCATTTATTTTAGGAGTAGGAAAAAACAAGTGTCCTTCGTCCAGCACACTTTTCTTTTGAAGTGAAATTTGTGAATTAATTTTTTTTTTAATTTAGAAATCTAAAGGAATAGAAACATTTTTTAAATGTTAAGGTGGAAAGAGGAGGGGTTTGTTTAGACTAATATGTGTTTACTGATTGCGTGCTCTGTTTTCCAGTTGCTTCCAGATACAGGGGTTTATTTGAGACCAAATATATCCTGACTCATACATATTATTTGGCTAAGAAATGTGGTAAACTTCCTTTTAGGCCAATGGAAATGACTACAGAAGACTTTGGGAAGCTGTGGTTGTCCCTTTCCAATGATGTGAAACAGAATATTAAGATGTCATCTTGCCAAGATTCCCTTTCAGCAGCCCTGGACATACTGCAACAGAAGCTGAAACTGCACAGAGTTGACATTATAGGTAAGTGAAGGTGTACTGTAGGGTTGCTCACAGGATAATTTGTGCCAGGAAAACAAGTGCATGAAGTGAGTATCTTACAAGCTAAGGCAGGGAGTGTTTGGGAGCATGGTGAACACAGGAGTGGGGTCCCAGGGACTTTGCCTCACTCAGGGGTCTGTGGGAAGGTGATGTAAAGGTACAAGTGTTCAGCAAACAGTGGCTTTTACAAGGGAGGAAACTTGCACCAGGAAGAGTTTTGGATAGGACGAAAAGGGAATGAAGCTGTGTGACAAATACAAAGCTGGGATTTTGGCATGAGTTGTGGTGATGTGTTCCATGAGTTGGAGGTAAGGGTGGGGGAAACCAGCAGCCATGGAGTGTGAAAGATGCATTTTCTATGAAGTCTGCTGTAGCAATTGTTAGTTAATTGTTACTTCATTTTGTTCAGTGGTCTCTCATGTTTCTGTGGTCTCAGGGAATGAGGGAATCCTGGCCTGCCAGCTGCTTCCATCTGTGCCCTGCCTGCTGCACTGCCGTACCCACTCAGGGATGCTGGCCCTGTGGTTCAGGTCCCCTTGTGCTGCTCTTCCAGATGGTTTGCTCTATCAGTGTCAGAAGGTGATGGAGGAATCCTGAGAACAATACTGCCTGCCTTAATCTGTGTGATGTGTGGAAGCAAATCAAAGATTTATATAGTTGCACAGATAATTACCAAAGCTAATTAAGATACTGCTTCTTGAAGTATTAAAAGTTTTCTTCCAGCTGGCAATGTCCAAGTGGACTTGTGGGGGAAGAATGATGACCTAAATTACCCCTGCAAAAACGTGCTCAGGACTGTACAGTACATTAAAGTATTGTTACCTGTGTAAGTGAAATGTATATTAATTTTGTTGTAAATGACTGAAAGTATTTATTTTTATTACACAGCTTTTATAGATGCCAACACTTACTCCTCATGGCAACTACTTAAATATGATTTTGAAGAAAACATATTTCCATTATGACATCAGACTTGATCAGTTATCTAATTTTATTTTGATAATTTTTCTAAAGCTATTTTTAAGCACTGCTGGCAACAAGACCCATATTGGTGGTTATATAAAATAACTTATGTAGCAACAAATGCGTGGTTTTAAAACAGTTAAAATATTCTAGGGAGCAAAACACTTCCCATGATCTTTGATATTTACCAAGGAAGTGATAACATCTACACAGGTTTTTGATAGGAGTCAGGCATGTGAAATTGTATGGAAGCACCTCCTGGGGATTATCTAAGGCCCTTCAGGTTAGTTCCTGTCTGCAGTTCTTCCTGCCCCACATTTCAGTCTCATTCCCTTCCCAGAGGGGTCTGTGACAGTCACTGAGTATTTGTGCCTGTCTGAAATGAAGTTCCATGTGCATCAAGTGTGAGATGAGCTGGGGGCACTTGGCTGTGGACAGGTTGACTCAGTGATTGTTGGTAGTGAACATGTTCATTGCTTTTCCAGTCCATCCTATAAATTTAATCTGGCCAAAATCCCTGTGCATGAAAATTCACAAGGGGAAAACTTCCATTTATTTTTACTTCTAATTATTTATAGCCTCAGTGTGACTCATCCAACGTCTGACTTGCAGAGATGTGGCTGTGCTGTGTGTGCATGGCTGGGAACTGCAGCAAGGCATGAGAGATTAAATCAGAGCAGCAAACGTGGAAAATGTGTCTGAGCAGATTGTCTCCTCTTCCTGAGGTAACCTCACAATCTTGAAAATCCAGCAGTCTTAATTTATTGAGATGCTAAATGAAAAATAGTACTGGTTATTATTATTTATAGCTGGTTGTGTTTTCTATTTAAGCATCCAGGATTGTTCACACAGTTCAGACATGGTCTGAAGGGATTCTGTAGTGGAATTCTCTCCTTTGTGTGTTTAATAGTAACAAGGAGACTCTTACATTTCAGCATTACTGATTCTTACCTGTTAAGCACTGGTTGTAAAGGAAAATAAAGTATTCTTTTACTTTGCTGATGTTTGGTAAACGTTCATGAAGTCGTTGTAAGACTGTTAATGTGCTGATAGCTATTTTTTTTTTAAGTCAAGCTACTTGTGTTATCACAAGTATAATCATCCAAGCAAAGCTCCTTTTTTATTGTTGTTTCAATACTCTCTTACTGAGGAATTTAAAGTGCACTGAACCTGTAAATATATTTAATGTTCTGCATACTTTAATGTTTACTTGGCACTTCAAGGCAGTTTATATAAATGAAAACTGATTTATAGTGGAATAATTTCCAGCAGATGATTTCCCTGCTGGTAAAACAGACTCGTGTTATGCAATTGGACTTCTGTAATCATAGGAACTGTAATACAAATATCTGTTTGTGGCCTATGCATTTAAACCATTTCAGCAAGGAGATGTTCAATGTCCTGGTGTTTAAAGAACAGCAAAGACAACAATGCCTTCTGTGGTTTATGTAATGTTCTCTGTAACCTTTTTCACTGTATGGATAGTGTATGTTAGGGTGTCAGTATTCTGGTTCTAATTGCTCTATGGTAACATCACTTAAAGGAGTTTGCAGGGAATTGTACCTATGTCAGTCTTTATTTTTGGGTTGCCCAACAAATATTGTTCTGAATCTATCACCATATTTGCATTTCTTGCAGTTTAATAAAATTCAGTTTTATTTAAAAAAAATCAGTTTGATACTTGTTAAATGTTCTTTTCCACCACATGTAGCAGTGTTTCTGCATATTAAGAACTAGTTTCTGTTTTAATTGTTTCTCTTTGCATCTAAACAGTGATGAAGAGTGTAACATCACAGAAGTCTTGAATCCATTAATAATTTAAATGTCCTGTGACTCAGTTGGAGATAGTTATCAAAACAGGGACGGACTACACTTTTTAAACAGCATTCTGTGTGCCAGCTCACATTATCCAGTCTTTTTTTTGGAATACTGCCAGACTGTGATTTTGTTTTTAGGCATCACATGAGGTTTCAGTATCTCTTGTTATTCAGAGCTGACAGGAATAGTGTATTTTAAGTGCAGTGCAAACATAAGTAGCCATTGCTGTGGAGGTGGGAGCTTGGGAAGTGTGACACTGGCTGAGTTGAAGGTGGCTGCAGCCCTGAGCTGAGCCACGAGGCTGTTTGGGGTGACAAAACTGCTGCTGCTGTGTAACAGGAGTCCTGGCTGAGGGGGGAGCTCAGGCCCTGGAGAACCTCAGCATTTCTGTTCTGGGATACCTTCTGATCGTGATCCATCATCCAGTTGTCTTGGAAACGGAGCTGCAGAGGTAAATCTACAGAGGAGTATTATTCCATTTAGTTCTGTACTGAAAATTCTGTCATGAGTATCCTCGTCTTCCGTAGTGTTGTGATGACTTTTCTTTGTGACTTGGTCGATCTTGAAGGCTGGACCTGTTTTCCAGGAGGGGAAATAGGGTGCACAGAAGCAGGCTGGGAGGAAGAGGGCACATGAGCAGTTTGCATGAAGGAGTTTGTTCAAGAGGCAGCCAGAGACCAGTCAGTCTGCAGTGACCTTGCTGAGCTGGCAGCTTAACAGAGACTGGACCAAACCCTTGGGTACCAGCAGGGCCTCCCTGTTCTGCTGCTGTGAGCCCTGGGAGTTCTGGACATCTGGGACTCAGCAGGGAAGTAATTGTTTTGGATCTGTATTTCAACTGTTTTCTCAGCTTTTACCTCCTTGCCCTGAGTATTTTCAGGTGTTTATTTAAACAAACACTTTGGTAGGAAGGCTGAAGGAAGTGTGACATGGCAGTGTGGTGCAGGATGTTTTCCTGAATAAAGACTAAATTTCTTGGGTTAGACTACTTTCTGCTAAGTATTCCCAAACCCTCCTCATCCTGTAAGGACCCAAAAGAGTAAATTTGTGTAATGGATGGCACTATATTGAGGTTTTCCTGTACTTGCAAGTAGCTCATAAATGACATTGATGGTTTCTGAATATTGGAAAAGTGTTTCTCTCCTATGGAGTCCCACCAGTAGTTTTTCAGCATAAAAAGCTGTATTATCTTTTTCTGTGTGGGTGAGACTGTGCGTGGTCTTTTTCTGGCGTTGATTTATGTAAAAATGAAAATAGACCTGCTTAAGTCATCCAGTTAAAACTTGCTTTTGCATTTCTGTTGCTGTGGTGAAAGTTAATTGTGCCTTGCTGCTTGGTTCTCTTCAGGGCCAGCTATTTATGTGCCTGTCTGTGAGAACATTCCTGTAGCACAAATCAGATCACACGTTCAGTATGATGTGCAGCTCTGTGGTACAGGCACTATTTCATTAAGATGTCAGAAGTGGTCACTCCCATGAGAGTTTCTTGAACATTAACATTTTTTGTCTTTATTATATAAAGTTGGCAGTGATGAAGCAAAGAATATTGTGTCCTGCCATGATGTGATTCATAAAATTAACCTGACAGCAGTGTTTTACCAGCAGAAAGGCTCAAAGCACCACTTAAGAAGATTGCTTTAAACTTTGATTTTTAAGGTAGTTGTCAGTTTTCTCTTTGTGCCAGTATTTCATTGCTTTCAGTAAAATTGCCATGTGAGTTGTTTGCAAATCCTGAGCTCTTTCAGCCAAAACAGTTTGCCTTTTCTGGGAATAAGGACAGGAAAATAGATGCTTGCTGTTAAAAGGTTCTGGTAGGTTCCAGCATCTCCATGTTCAGAACAGGGCTTTGAGGTCTGCCAGGGATGTGTCTTCATCTACCTTAAATCACATTGAGCTAAACCGGGCTGAATATATCATGGAAAACTTGCAAGAAGGTCCTTGGAAGAGTGAGATTTGGGCTTGTGATGCCTGCTCTTTTGCTGCTGACATGTGCTTGTGATACAATAGAGGTGGTAGGATAAATAAATCAAAAGGAAACAAAAAGGGCAGTAATCACACATTTTTAATCCACAAATGTGATAATACATAATATATTTAGGGTGACCTGAACATTGCCTGTATTTTAGCAATGTTTTTACATACCAAGCTACAAGTACAAAAGTAAACAATGAATATACAGGATATGCAAGTATGAGAAATACTTGAAAACATCTTTCCTTAAGGCTACTCAGATTATTTTTAAATAAAACAACAGATGTTCAGCTGGTGTGTTTAAAATACCAGAATCTGAATATTGATACTTGCAACACACAAAAAGTCACAAATACAGGATATCCCTTTCCTTTAGACATCTTGAATGTTGAATAATCTCTTTTTCTGGCTTTCAAAGAAGAACTGAGATTTGTTTGCCACAAACAAAACACACAAAATCTGACATGAGCACTGGGACAGGAGCGTTGGATACAAGAAATACTGTTCAAAAGCATCAGCTGACAAGTACATGCTTGGAAGAAATGCAGGTAATGATGCATGTAAATATGGCTCTGCAGCTGGCTGAACTTGCAACCCCAAGTGTTGCTGTCTCATTCCTGTGTTGCAAAGGAGTTGTCCATCTTCACAGCTCCTAAATCTACTTTTAATGGTTAAAGGAAATACGTGGGGGAAATTTACACCATTAAAAACTGTTCTGCCAATGTCTTTCATTTTTACTGTGCTTCAAATGAGCTCTCCTGGGAACAGGTAAAAATCCATCTAGGACAACCCAAGTGAGTATGTGACCTGGGTGTGTGTATTCTCAACTGTATAAAGGTATGGCAGTAAAAACTTGTTGCAAGAGATAAAAGACTGTTACTCTGGGGTGACGAAAGACAGAAGGATAATACAAATTTTGAACAGTTTTCTCTTAATACCATAGTATTCAAGGATTTATTTAAATGAGAAACATGTTTTTTTTCTTATCCTGAAGTAATGAGTGATAAACCCTGTAAGCTTCCCTTAGAGAGGAATGGCTTTCAAATATATTTTCTTGTCTTTGCCAACTTTCAGATGCATGCATCTCTATTATAGTACACATGATATGGAAGGTGTTGCCCCCAGATGATGGCACTGTCTGCTCTCTGTGTCAGCTGAAAGGAGAGGGTTCCTGATACTGCAGTGTCAGAGATAGAGATGAGGCTGGAGGATAAAATGGAGAGGACAAGGAGAGATTTCTGAACATGTGTTTTTTACTCTGGGTCAGTCTGCACCTACCCAGGTTGTGCAAGTGGCAGCTGGAGGATCTGCTCTGCTCTCCCACTCCCTGTGTCCAGCCATGACTGTACAAAACCCACTCTTGCTTTGCAAAATGTTTTCAGTTTGAAGACATCAGTATATTTGTTTCAAAAAAAGAAAAAAGGAAAAAAAAGAAAAGGAAAGTCACTGAAAACATTCTGAACAAAACCTCACTCCAGAAACTCACCAGAGTCACTAAGGCTGTTCTCTTTTGACTGCTGTGGATATGCTACACTCGGAGGCACTGCAAGAATACTGGATGGGTTCCTTTGTATCCCACCTCTGATTACTGTAGGCACAAATGTCATGGGCACATTAAACCAAGAGTGTTACCTAGGCTGAGTATTTTGAGGATCAGGAATGTAAATGTTGGTGTCTCAGTCGTGCTGCTCCTTACAAGGGCAATTTCAAAATCTTCACAAAGAGTGTTTTGTTGTCAGCAAAACAGTAAGAGCAGCACAACCTTCAGCCTGAACTCACTCACCTGATGTTACCCAATGCACAAGCCCTGGGAGTGGGGGAACTGCTGTACTACTTTATTTACCTTTGAGCTTGAACCACTGAGCTGCTTTTCGAATTAAAATGAAACCTTCTCTCTGTTGTTAGCAGGTATAAAACAAAACTGATGAAACTCTTGCTTCATGGAGCAGTTCTTTAGATTTTCTCCCACTTCAGTTTGTATAATGTGTTATTCTCCTATTAGATTTATATACCATGTAAAATCAGAGATGTTGTCTCATACTGATTCCTGATCCTTTTGAAAGGAGTGAACTTAATCCATTACAGCCCTACTTTCTGTCAAAGCTTTTTCATTTGGCGTGGAAATAATAAAAATACACGCACCAAGGGCCTTGGGGGTAAATTCCATGCATTGCTCTTGCCTTCATCTGTCTGTTTTTACATAGCCATGCATCTGAGTTTACTTTCTGTTGGCATGTTCAGCCTTGAACACAAAGCTAGCGAGATCACGGTGAATAGCAATCTGTTTCTGAACAATAGACATCGGCAGCCTTGTTCACTCTGCGCCTTGGAAAAGACTGAATTATCTGAACAAAACATTAAAATCGATAGCTTTCCGATTTAAATTTTCCACTTCATTATGAGCCTGGTGAGCACCTTCTGGGCCCTGCTGGGGACTGTAGTAAGACTGATGGGAAGGAAGCTTGCTTGCCTACCATGGCTTATGAAGGGTGGCCAGTTCTAGAGAGAAGTTTTTGGTTGGTTTCTTGCCTCTGAGCGCAGTTTCAAAGAACCTTCTCGTCAAGTAGTTTGTTGATGCCGTGGCAGATCTTTTTGAGGTATGGCCGACAATCCCCGTCCAGGCTGTAGAGGGCAGAGAGGAACTCCACATCTGCAAAGTGGTTGAAGACGTGGTTGATGCGGCCGTGGGAGCGCGCGGTCAGGTGTCGCCCCACGAGTTCGTGCACGAGCTCTTTGCACTCGTTCAGCAGTTCCGCCAGCACGTTCCTGTCAAAAGTGTACTCCACCTCGTAGAAGCTGACGATTGTCATGGCAGTTTGGTTCAGCTTCTTCCTGAACTTGTCTACGATCTCCAGCTCTTCCTGGTTGAACTGATTGTTTCGATAGAGGATCCCGATTTTTATTGCCACTTTGATCAGGTCTTTCATGATTTTATGGGCTTCCTTTTTGTTTCGGGTGTGTTCCTTTGTGACTTTGTACAGCTCATCGAAGATTTCACTGCTCGTGTCATCGATGAGCATGTTAGCCATGGTTTTGGTTGCCATTTTACTCAGGATCTTTTTCTGGGCTTGCAGTGCAAGATTCTTGGAGCTGAAATAATCAGGACCTGGTTTGGGATAGAAAAAAGGGGAAATGTTAATTTTATTTGGTGAATGATTTTTGCAATCAGTTAAGAAAAGTAGTACCTGCACGCTTAACTGAGACCTGGCACGTGGCACTGGCCAGAGCAGTCACGACTGCAGGAACACTCCCAACACACCAGGGTATCCTTGGGGTTTCACACATCCATGTTTCAGTCCTGCTGTCACTGAGGGCTTTTGCTTGCAAATAAAGAGCAGAATATTCTGGCAGGGGATATTTATGCAGGGGATTCTTTGATAGCCTTTTAATTTTGTAGTTTAATATGAAAGCTTTCTTGGCAGAGACATCTGCTGAGATGTTGTGGTTGAAATAATACATAAAATATCAGGGACAAGCAAAATGAGATAGTGACAAGCAATATATGAACCTCCGGAGTTACACACTGGTCATTGGGAGGCACTGTTGTTCCGTGGTTAGGCTGAGCAGCTTCACAAGCATGGGTTTATTTTGCCTTAATCTGTAGTATCAATGCCTTCCCTTTTTGTCACCAATTTGAAAAATTATAGAATACAATTTTCATAAAATGTTGGTGCTTCAGTGCATGCGGTTCCTGCCAGACAAAAACATTTATCAAACAAATATTATGGATTTTTGATCTTTTACTCATCTCTGCACCTTTCACTCTGCAGAGCACCCGAGCACAGAGCTACTCCTGCTGGGCTTTATCCCATGAGCTTCTGTAATTCTTGGTGGAGATTAATCTGACCTTCCTCTGTTCCTCACATTAATGTTTGCTTCTAACTGACCCTCTGCGGACAAAGTAAAGGAAATATGGATATGAAATAATTATCCAGGGTAATACTGGGGCAGCAAAGGCTCTGTTGGGTCAGAGGGCACTTTATCACTGTAGGCAGCTGGTGGTGAGTGTGTGTATTTGGGGGACAGCCAGTGAGCTCTGAGTGAGGGCAGAGTGGCCTCTTTGTTCCCAGACACCTTCCCTGCCTTCCCTCCCATCTCCCCTCAGTCTCCGCTCCTGCAGAGGAGGTGCCCGTGTCTCCCTGCCAGCTGGGACCTCACTGCTCACTGGGACACCACAGCCTTGGCTGCCCCAAGGGGATGGAGGTAACCCCGTCCTTCACCAGCTGCTGGGAAATCAAACCACTAAGAGATTAAAAATGACAATAAAAGTCAAATCTCCCAGTGCTTATTTGATTGTGGAGCCTGAGTGAGTCTTTATGCAGGTGGGGTGAGCTCCGAGGCCCTTTGCAGCCTTCAGCACTCGAGTGTTGTCACTCCTGCCTGTGCTCCCTACACCCTCACGCCAGGAAAAAGGGGTGCTGGCTGCCAGTGCTCGCTTGGAGTGAGTAACGCTCTGAATTGAAAGTCCTTTGGTTAAATCCTGACTTTCAAGTTGGCTGGAATATTAAAGTTGTCATCTTTGTGTGCCACAGCTGTACTGCTGAGCAACGTTAAAGAGTAACATTTAATTTCAACTGAACCACCACCTGGAAAAAATAATTCAATGTGCTTAAAAGAATTGCCTGTCATTTGGAGAGAAAATTGTGGGGCTGAGCTGCTGTCTGGAGGAAATAGAAAAACTGTGATTTAATCTAGAAATGATAAAACCAGGATGAAAGCATTCTTTCACTTAGCAGTACGTGGGTATATAAATAGTATCCGTGATGAGTAATTATGTGCATTTGACACGCTGAAATGGTAGATTGTTAGTGTCTGTTTCTGTAGTAAGTGTTTGCTATTAATCAAGTGCATGCAGTTGTTCAGTATCTGGTTTGATCAAAAACTGGAAATAATTGCAGTAGATTTTTAGAATATTAATTTTACTGAAGTCCAGGACACTTGAGCCTCGTGTCCCTCTGCCCAGGTGAGAGCCCAGCTGGCCCCTGCCCTGCCTGGCTCTGCTGCAGGGACAGCTCTGCAGAGCTGCTGCAGTTCTGTGGCTCGGAGCAAAGCCAGGGGTTGGGGTGAGCAAAACATCCCGTCCCCATCACCATCACACACCCCGGGGGGAGCTGGGACCAGCAGAGCCACCAGCACCTTCAACACAGACACATCCCGCTGCCCTCACACCTCTGTAATCTCTGAGACAAAGCTGGATGCTACATTAGCACATAAAAGGTTTTTAGAAGGGAGGGATGTCCGGTGCAGAAAAAAAAGTGTGATATATGTTCATGTATCCAAAGTCCTGTCTCTCATCCACAAAACTGAGCAGTGTGACCTTCAAACATGGGTCTCTTTCCCGGGACACCCCTGGGTTTGGCAGCTCAGGCAACGATAGCACAGCTCCCAGTGAAAGGTGCAGGCTGTGACAGGGGCAGCACAGCTGGAAAGCATCAGGCCAAGTTTAACTGAATGTTAAGGCTGGAATGTTTTTCCATGGCGAGTCCCAAGTGCGGGTTCTGCTATTTAACAGCGTGAGTCTGAGCTTCTCCTCATCTTTCTAAGA
Source organism: Pachycephala philippinensis (assembly GCA_013397055.1). NCBI lineage: Eukaryota > Metazoa > Chordata > Aves > Passeriformes > Pachycephala > Pachycephala philippinensis. The sequence goes on along the minus strand of VWZT01010377.1, from coordinate 79,209 downwards.
GTAAAATAAAGAAATGTATTATCGCACTGCTGCTGTGGCTCCCTCCCCACTCTGTGCTCCTGTCTCTCCATCCCATCCTCCCCTGGCATCTGCAGCCCCCAGCCCTCAGCAACCAGGCAGATCCAAACCCTGTGTGCACGCTGCTTTCCCCGGCTCCCCCATGCCCTGTGCTGCTCCCTGTACAGGTACTGCACACTCTGTACACACTCTGTACACACTCTGCAGGAGCTGCTCATTGCTTTCACCACCGCGGCTCTATCCCAGTGCTTTATCCCAGTCAACTGTGCCGGGCAGGAGGGGTTCCAGCGGGCAGGGCAGAGCCTGGTGGGACACACGGCACAGCCTGGGACACACGGCACAGCCCGGTGTAGGACACACGGCACAGCCCGAGGGGACACACGGCACAGCCTGGGACACACGGCACAGCCTGGGACACACGGCACAGCCCGGTGTGGGACACACGGCACAGCCCGGGACACACGGCACAGCCTGGGACACACGGCACAGCCGGGGACACACGGCACAGCCCGAGGGGGACACACGGCACAGCCCGGTGTGGGACACACGGCACAGCCCGAGGGGGACACACGGCACAGCCTGGGACACACGGCACAGCCCGGTGTAGGACACACGGCACAGCCCGAGGGGACACACGGCACAGCCTGGGACACACGGCACAGCCTGGGACACACGGCACAGCCCGGTGTGGGACACACGGCACAGCCCGGGACACACGGCACAGCCTGGGACACACGGCACAGCCGGGGACACACGGCACAGCCCGAGGGGGACACACGGCACAGCCCGGTGTGGGACACACGGCACAGCCCGAGGGGGACACACGGCACAGCCTGGGACACACGGCACAGCCCGGTGTAGGACACACGGCACAGCCCGAGGGGACACACGGCACAGCCTGGGACACACGGCACAGCCTGGGACACACGGCACAGCCCGGTGTGGGACACACGGCACAGCCCGGGACACACGGCACAGCCTGGGACACACGGCACAGCCGGGGACACACGGCACAGCCCGAGGGGGACACACGGCACAGCCCGGTGTGGGACACACGGCACAGCCCGAGGGGGACACACGGCACAGCCTGGGACACACGGCACAGCCCGAGGGGACACACGGCACAGCCTGAGGGGACACACGGCAGAACGTGGCGGGACACAGACTGTCCTGCACTGAGGTGTCTGTAAATGCAGAAGCTGCAGCTGCAGCCACGGTCCCTCCACCACGCCGGGAAGCTGGTGCCAAGCCCCGGAGGAGGCGAAGGGCAGCACTCCGCCTGCCCAGCAATGCCACCTGCCCGCCTGGACACTGGGGTGGGCACTCTGCGGAGCCTCGGCCACGGCCTCCGCTGCCCGATCCACTGCCCGAGCTCCTGCTGCTGGGGTCAGACGATGCGTGTGGGGTGGGGAGAAGGCAGCCGGCAGCCTGCAGCCCATGGTGCACCCGGACAGCGGCTGGGGGTGCTCACAAAGGGCCGCGCTCGGGTTCGGGGTGCGCGGCTTTGCTGGGTGCCGGAGAGCCAGAGCCTGCTCGGATCGATTGCTTGGATTCCTGCCTCCCCAATCACGTTGTGCTCAGACACACAGGTGACGCCTCGCCTTTCAGAGATCACAAGTGGTTAGCCACATGATTACATTCAGGCTTTCGTGGGGACAGCATGTGTACCGTGGCAGCCTTTTCTTGCTGCAGCACATTGCTCACTACACAAAATACATCTTCACCTCCTACATACAGCAATTCTATTTTCTGCTTTCTTTCATACAGCAAAACAAATCAGCAGCGACATTATAGATGCCATTAGCTTTCGGGAACATTACACCAAGGCTAAAAATGAAAAACCACCCTCCAAGCACACTGCTTTGTTGGGTAGTGATTAGCTTCCATTATAGAAAATCTGACATCTTAGTTTTTACTAAAGAAAGGGCCAGTTCTGCTTCAGATCTGCTCTCACCCTCTCTCTGTCATCTAGAGAGCTGTGTATGATAAAAGCTGTTTAAAAAGCCCCATGTGAGGGGATTGATCCCACCTTCCATCCTTCAGGAACTGCAGCTCTCCAGTTCCCCCGCTGCGGTGCCCAGGAGGATGGCCAGTGCCCAGCTGTGGGCAGCAGGGCAGGGACAGGCTCCCTGTGCCCAGGGAGTCCCAGGGCCAGGGGATGACACCACTCCCCACCACCAGTGACCGCCCAGCTCCTGGCACATGGTGCTGAACATGACAGAGATGTCTCACAGCCACTAAACTTAATAACACGATTGCTTAATAACAGAGTTGCTTAATAACAGAAGTGCAGAGAAAGTTTGGCAACTCTAGTGAGGGGATGTAAGAGTTTTACATTTTAGGAGTTTTTGGGACTAAAATGCAAGAACATCTGTAATATTCTCCAAGTATTCTGATTGCAGATGGCTGTACCAAGTACAAAATGGTCAGAACTAAATGCTCAGCAATACTATTTTTATGTAAATCCCCATTCAGGCACTCTGTACAAAACACACGGCAAATCCAGTCAACCAGAAGATGCTCCCACTATGCCGAGGAGGGAGAATGGTCAACATTTGCTGGAAGCAATTATGAGGATATGGAAACCAGCCTCCTGAGCACGTGAATCCATTTCCCTCCCAGTTAGCCACTTACTCAAAGCCATAATACCATTTTGCAGCCAGGATATTTTCTGCTCTGGCTAATGGCTGAAAGTTGAGTTGAAGTGAACTCTGGAGGGAGTGTGGCTGTACCACAAAGAGGAGAGAGCAGGAGTTGATCTGAAGGGTTTCTGTGCAGGTTGTCCAGTGCATTTTTAATTGTATCAGCAGGCTGGCTTGGAGAAAGGAATTTCACCTGACACTGGGAGCTGCTGCAGCTCATCCTGGGTAATCAGTGACCTCAGCCATTGCCTTCACCTGCCCTGAAGTGAGACCCACGTGGAGCCCCTGCCTGATTCCCCACTGCTCTGGGGTGAGACCCACGTGGAGCCCCTGCCTCATTCCCCACTGCTCTGAGTGTGACCCCAGCTCCCAGCAGTCGGGCTGGCTGTGTTTTCCAGCCAACGAGTGCATGTGGGGGGTACTGAGTGGGCTCGAGAGCATCCTGGAGAGGTGAGTTGAGCTGTTTTAAATTAAAGGTCTGAGCTAAAATCGCACAGAGGCTGCAGGTCTGAAGTGGGCTCCTGCAGCTTGGCAGCAATGGGAGGTGATGGGCACCAGGAAAGGTTCCCTGCATCTGTGCTCCAGCTGCTCTGGAAGCAAGCAAAGGGCTGAACCTGAACCAAACAAGATGGAAACGTGTAAGAAAGTAAAGATGATGAAGAGGCTGAAATATTTTTAATACTCCTGCATCTTCACTTTTAAAATGCAGCACAGCTTCTGCAGCAAAATACAGCCTTTAAGGAGTCAGCAGTGCTGCTGGAAACGTGGGCATCCCTCCAGCCACTAGCAGTTGCTCAGGCTTGTGGGAGATGGACCAAGCCAAGGGCCAGGCACGCTCCCAGAGCCTGCTAAGTGTGAGATAGATGGGTTGTGAGAATTGTTGGAGGAATGTGCTGTTTTAATGACTTGTGTGACCCAGTTTGAATGCACCTGTGTGTTTTAACTTAGTGATATACCTGCCCCTGAGCCTGGGGAGTCTGGGAATGGCGATGAGGCAGCTGGATTGCACAGCCCTTGCAGTGGATATCTGAATGGTTAATCCAGCATTGCTGCTCCTGTTGGTAATTTACTGTGTTGCAGCTTGTTTTCTTTATAACCTAAAGAGTTGCCTGTAATGGCTCCTTTTCTTGACATAAATACAAAATAATCTAGTTGCTTAATTTGCATCATTCAGGCACAATGTTAGAGGAAATGAGCTGTAAACATGTGTGTTTTATTTATCCACCAAGTCTCACTTACACGTTATGAAATTGATCCGAAACGTGAACCGCAGGACTCGGGATTTCAAAATAACTCTAAAAGCAGACAGGAAAAGAAGTCCACTAAAACCATTTGTCCTGCAGTGTTTTAGTCCTGAGCAGCCTGGGCACGAGCGCTGAGTGTATGTATTACTCTTGGACAGCTACAGGATCACTGCAGAAGAAACATTCAGTGTTTCCAGTTAACTTTAAGCCAAGAAATCCAATAGAGCAGATGGAATACATCAGCTTTCAGGGAGGGCCAATTTAAACATGTGTAAGCACCAGGGGCCCAGTGCTCAAACTTTAACACTTCTAAATTGTTGCTGTGAGCATAAAAGGGTTGCTCATATCCGCAGTGGAACAGGAGATTACAGACTGATAATTATATGATCCTGGGAGAATGTACCAGTACCCAAACGTCTGAAAGCAAAACCTGGACATGCTGGAAAGGGCAGCAACAGCCCTGTACAGAGGAAATATGACTGAATGGAAAAAAAGACCATTTTTCCTTTCAGTGCTTTAGATGAGCAGCAACCGTGCCACAAAAAAAGGCTCTGTCTGGGAACCTGGGGACTGGAGATTGCAGTGGGTAGTCTTATTTCTGCTGCTGATTTGTATCTGGCATTCACTTCTCTAGTATTATACTGGAGTTGCCTTTCAGTACCTGGAGGAGGTGGTGGGAGGCTGGGGGCCCCTTCTGTGAAGAGGAGCAGTGCAGAGTGAGAGGATAAACTGCTGTCCCCTGTAATGCCTCCAGAAGCCCACATAGGGCAGAGGGGCTCAGCTGCAGCTCCCATCAGCTCTGCTGGAGCTGCCAAGAAGGGTCTGGCTGAGCTCTGCTCCTGTGCCCCTGGTGCTGGCTGGGAGCTGAGCTGCAGTTCTGTGTTCCCCTCCCGTGGCTGAAAGCAGTGGCTGGCAAGTGGTGAGTGGATGACAGCACTGTCCCGGAGCTGAGCCTGGCTCACGGGGTGGAAACCCTCCCAGACACTCCCTGGAATATGTGGCACAGCTAACAGCACGCTGGGGTGTTGTACAGCTGCTATTTGACATTACCAATGAGACATTAAGCTTGGTCATATCCTGCAAGCTCCCATCCAGCCCGTGGCAGAGGAAACCACTCCCTGCCAAAGGGGCTCAGCGAGGATACTCTCTGTGCCCTGTGTCCCACAAACCCTGGATACCTGGATCAACCTTGGTCCAGCCTGCCAGGGACCATCTGGGCACAGGCAAGAAGCAGTCACCTCTCTGAAAGCGTCTATTAAAGCTTTTAATTTAAATTTTAATTTAATAAACTGAGAACGTAAATCAGAACCAAAGCCTAAACCAGGCTGCAGCTCAGGTATCTTTGCAGAGTGACTTCCAAGTGTTCATTTTCAACTTTGCACCTGGCATTTTGTAGCTGTGCCAAGGCAGCAAACGCATCTGGTTGGCTCCTGACAGCTGGCAGGGAGCACAGCACCCTGAGGCACACCCAGGCTGTGAGCAAGGCTTTGCTCCTCTCTGAAACTGCTCAGGAGGTGAAATCTGTCTGCCAGGAGTGAGTAAAATACTGTGGTGTTGGGGTTTCTGAGCTTTACTGTACAACTAGAAGAGGTTTTGATAAACTGACCACTGTATTTTATAAACAGGTTTAAAATCTTTTGATGTCAGTTTATGTTCATGGTGAAATACATTGAAAAGAGTGAACATCCCTATCCCAGAAAAAGCTTGTTTAGCTCTGCCTGACATTGCCAGAGAAAAAAGCTTCCCCACTGACAGCAGGGTTTTGACAAGGGAAGATTGGACATCTGTAATTGGCCAGGAGTTTTTGGCCTTCAAATTGTCTGTGAGGTTTTTTTCCCCCAATACAGGCTCTGTAGAAAATCCTGGGCAGGAACTACTGAAGAATTTAACTTCAGTCTCTGAAACATTTTGTGTTTAATGTCCTTTGCCTTTTCCACAATCACCACATTACTTACACTGTCCTTTCAAGAAGACACTGCATGGAAAAAAGAAGCTATCATGGGGACTGTGTTGCAAAAATACCCAATTAGTCCAATAATTATTATCTCTATAGGAAAATTATGCTTATTTTAATGTCTGGCCATGTAATTTTCACCACAGGACAGTAACGAGTTCTTTGATATGTGCTCAGGGGTTGTTTATTGCCTAGAAGGGACAGAGGCTCTTGGGGAGCATCAAGCATATAATGAATGATAAACAATTATCTTGTTAAGGAGTGAAGGCTCACAGGCCTGAGAGGATTCAACCACCACGTTCTTCCACAATAAAGTAACAATTACCCAGGAAAGAAAGGATTTTCTTGCCCAAGTATTGTTTGTCACAGAGACTTAAAAGCCATCTGAAACGTTTCAAGATCTTGCAGCTGTCCTGTTTTATCCAGATGCAATTGTTGCAGCAGCTCCTCTTTGTCAATGATCTGTAGAACTTGCTTGCAGTGGTTCCAAACTGGCAGATTCTGTTCTGAACCAAAACTTGAAAAGCTCTTTGAACATTGTGACACTCGCACAGGTCTTGGGGGCTCTCAGTGCAGTTTCAGGAATGACTTGAATCCCTGATCAGGATGTATGTGGTTTTCATGCATTCTTTTATCCCCTCCCCTGGCAGGGTGAGGGAGGGAGGAACGCTGTGCAGGCATCTGTGCTTTTGTGGGCTCGGTGCTTGGCAGTTCCCACAGGCACCACTCCTGGCTAACGGGAGGGTCAGATTTCCCTGGGCTTCTGCAGCTCAAAAGCTTTCTATCCCTTCCAAACCAGTCTCTTTAGCATGCAGGAGCTGGCTGTTCCCAGTAGGAACAAAATAATATGCTGTTAGTAGAGCAAGGCCCGGCAATATTGGCCCTAAATATTAAACAAGGCCTCCGTGCAATCTGTGTGCTTTAAATAGTTAAAGTGCAGCCATCAGACAGGCTATTGGCTACTGCTCCACCAATTTCTATTTTTTCCCCCACCCATTTCTCATCCTCTCAGGAAGAAAATTCTGAGGGTTTATTTTTGTGCCTCCAAATTGCTTGCTGTTGCACTACACTGCTCTTTCTCCGGAGATAAAACGTCCTTGCCTTTTACATAGAGTAATTCTATTTTTGACTCTAATATATTAAGAATGGCATGAAAAATAACCACATCTGTGCTCTAGGGATGTACAAAATTCCATGAGAAAGCAGGCATTTGGGACCCCAAGGGCAGCTGGTCTGGGGCAGCTGGTCTCTGACACTGAGATGGCATTTCTGTGTAGCTTAACGTGGGGCTGACAGAAAATGGGAAGGGGGAATACTTCTGCTAAACCAGGTCAGGGTGAGTAAACTCCAGAGAAGCCACACCTGGACAGAGCTGCAGCAGGTGTCCAGCTGTCCAGCTGTGTGAGCTGAGCTCTGCTGTGTCCAGAGGGTCAGGATGGGGTCAGCAGCCCCATCCCTGCAGGGCTGTCTGCTCGGACACTCCCTCTGTGGGACGAGGCTGCTGGGGTGTGAGGAGCACAATTGCCATTCACTCTCGTTGTGTGGGGTTTGTCTTGGGTTTTAAACACAGCAAAACCCCTGCCAGCAGCGCTGGGTCTGCTCTGCTGCAGTGCCTGGAGTGCCCTGACACAGAGAGAGTGCTGCCTGGGCTGGGTAGCACCTGGCAGAGTCTGTGGGAATGGGCAGAGGCCAAGGGAAGGGGTGGAGGGGAAAGACAGGCTCTTGAAGCTTGAGTTAAGTTAATGGCATCTGTGGATCTTTTATGGACACCGTGTGCCATTGTTTTCCTAATTTGGTGCTTGGTTTCTTGACCACTTGGTTTTGAATTAAGAAGGTGATGGATGGAAGGGAATAAACCAATGCCAGGTATCAGGTACAACTGGAGAAACATACTGTTGGCCCCTAAATAAAAACGCAGAGGAGCTGTTAATTTCCACATTTAATTCCACCCATGCTTCCAAATTCTGTTTATACCAGAGAACAAAGTCAAATGAGGGGAAGGTGAAGAGGACAATAATGGCAAGAAATGTCTGGGAGCAGTGCACCTTCCTACGTCAGGAGCAGATGCTGTAGACTGATCACAACATGTTTAACACTATTAATGAAAGAAGGTTTCCTTGGCCTTTTGCACAGACTATTTATTGTCTAATTTTTATTCTCTGCGTATGTGTTTTGGGGGAGTAGAGTAAAAAAAAAGTATTTTGAAGATGCTGATCAGTGCTCACAGCTCTGGAAGGGGAGGGCTTACAGGTTACAGCCCATTTGGAGCTGCTGTTTGACAGTGCACAGAGAGGCACAGCTGTGGCTGTCTCACAGCTGGAAGTGCAGGACTGGGATGTGTCTCTAAGCAAACAGAAGGTGTCAAACCTGCTCCAACATGAGAGGCTGGCAGGGCATAAGGGTGCTTCAGGTGAGGCTTATCCTGTTGATTGATGTTCCTTAATAGATTAAACAAAAAAAACCCAACAAAAACCCCGAACTGCAACCCTCCCCCTCAACAAAACCAACAAAACCCCCTAACCACACAGAAAACCCCAACCCAAAACGATTGCTAGCCAAGGCTCTGCAGGTGTGTAAGCCTATAACTAAAGAAATGGTTTCCTGAGCCCTCCCCTTGAGTCACGCTCAGTTATACTGTCTGTGCCACAGAATCATTCCTTACAAGGTATGTGGGTGCTGCTTGTCTCTGTGTATTTATCACAGTTTTCACTCCCTCCATGAATGCAGAGGCCTGGATTTGTAAAGGCATCTAATTTATCACTGACTGCAGTCCAAGATTTTAGCTCCTATTCTGAGAATGTGCAGGAGGTAAAGAAGGACTTAAACAGATCCGGAAGAGTTGCTGCAACTTGTGAAGCCTTTTGGGGTGAAGAAAATGCTCTGCATTAATTCACAGCTCCCTCTGCCCGTGGCCCTCCTGGTGCTTCCCAGAGCAGGAATCCCTGGCTCCCTCTGCCCCAGGGCTGTGTCCCACTGCAGGGTGCAGAGAGCACCAGCATTTCTGAGCCAGCTGCTGAGCTGCTGCACTCACAGCAGGTTTCAGGTGCAGATCCCAGCTCCAGTGGCAGTGAGGGTTTCACTGCTCGAAGCAGTTTTGTTTCACCCAGCCCCAATTAGCTGTTTGCAGCTTTAGGAGCCCAGCACAATACCAGATGGGAATGCTGCTTGTGCAAGTTCATAACAGACCTAAGGGCATCCTTCCTTTCTGAGCAAGAGCTGCTGATAATATCAGTTTCCAAACGATGCCTGCTCTGGTTTCTTTTAACTCATTTGAAGTATTTTTATTATTTTTGTTTTACAATTTCCTTACAGACTTCTAGCAGACAACCCCATTGGGGCCTTGCTGAAACAAACCCTGCTGCTGTTTGATTATAACCATCAGGACTGATATTGCAGAATCCACCTACGGTGAGTTGGTTCAGTGGTACATTTATAAATGAACTAGTGGTGTTACAAGCTTAAAAGAGAAAATTTATTTTTAAATGTCATCGGCTTCTCCTTGCTGGCAAGCAGATGAGTAAATTCCTTTTCCTTGTAGTTTAGGGGTTTTTCCCCTTCTTCAACAGAGGAGATTAAACCCGAGCTGTACTGGAATAGCTGCCCAGATATCAGCACTGGAGCTCTGCACTCCTTACAGGAAAATCCAACCTCAGGGTGTCAATGTCCTCCCTGCAGGGTGAAACCAAAGCCTTGTCTCCTGTCTGAGAGTGCTAGAGAAGTATTTGTTACCAACAGCAAAGCTGAAACTGAAAAGACAGAAGACATGAATACTTAGAAAGAAGAAGAGTTTGCTGTTTAGTGTTGTTCCCCAAAGAGGACAACAAAACTAGGAGAGTTTCCATGTACTTATTGTTTTAAACAATGCTTTACTGTTTGCCTGCTTATTCAGAAAAGATATTTTTACAGTTGCAGAACATTAGGCTGTGTAGAATCCTTGAGTAACTTTTTTTCCCCCTTTTTTTTTCCTTCCCCCTGTCCCCAGAGAAGGATTAGCTGCTGGGGAGATGGCCAACCCAGATTCTGAATGGAAAACTCCCCACCAAAGGAAAAATTAATGCTGGTCAATGCAGCTGGGATTCATCAGGCTCTCCATCTCTTACAAGTTTTTGTGCATCTGATTGGGGATTTATTGGTAGGAACACGTTGCCTTATGCCTCAGATGTGATCTATAACCCTGTTTTCCTCGAAAATGAAGTCTGATTTGGAGTTTAATATATCCTTTGGGTGATCTGCTCTGCACTGCTTGTCTACAGTGTCAGGTCAAGCATCTGATCACGATGCACAAAGCAGTAGGAATGAATATGTGATGACTTCCATCCCTGTGGAAAAAGGAGACACAGGCTAAAATATCTATCTATTCCACATGAAGCAGAGCACCTGCTGTATTCTCCATACTTGTCCTCTGCAGTCCTGCCATAAAGAATGACCACTGTGGAACCTTAGTCTGGCCTAATGAAAGCTCAGCCTTACAGTACAAGTGAAAGATTATTTCCTTTGGAAGGACAGAAAACCTGGGAAGGCAGAATTGCAGGTCAATTCTGTTCCTCCTTGGTTCAGAATCTGCACGAATATTACCTGCCAAAACTTACAGTGTCTTAGTGTCTTACACCAATGAAAGAAAAAATCCTGAATTTATACTGGGCGAAAAAAAAGGCAGGAGAAACCTGACTACAAATGGTGGTTTCCTTGTCATGGGTTTAAATTAAAGTGCTAAGCATGGCATCAATATCTTCCCAGTGAGGTGACTGACCCAAGCAGCATAAATAACAGCTGACAGTCAGAGCTCCTGCAGAGGATAAACACTAATGAAGATAATCTGGTTTTGTACCTTTACCTTGTTCATTGTGAGCATACATATTGCAAACACATCATGCCAGGAGGAAAATACTGATAACAGGGATGCTTCTGCTGTCATCAGTCTCTAATAACACTGTAACAGCAGTGGCTGTAACCACCCATGGTGCTGAAGTTCACTCTGAGTACAACTCTTTATTTCAGGAAAGCAAAAATGGAAAAGACGCTGGAAAAGTACTGAAATGGTCAAGACTGTTCTTAGAAGGTCTGTTCCATTATTCTGAGGCATGTGAGTAGCAGCAATGTGTTGTGTGGGGGTTTATATATATATATAATATGTGTGTGTGTGTATGTATGTACATGTATCCTCATTACATAACACTGCAGCTCCAGGGAGCCAGGACTGAATTTGCACAGGAAAAAACCAAAAATCACTGCCTTTGCATGACCTGAAGAAAAGCCTGACAGGACAAGCCTCAACAAGGAACACAGACAAACAGAATGTGCCATCCCTCCTGGTTTCAGTTGTGTGCAATCTCCGAGCACAGATGCACTGAGATGATTTGTGGTGATGCCTACACGTGTGCTGAGAGCTGGGGCTGTGCACAAATGGAACCCTGAATGCAGCAGTAACACCAGGCTCTGCAGAGACTCCACAAGAACTGGACCTGGCCCAGCCTGGTGCCAAGAGAAGAAGGGCAGCACAGAAGATGCCCACACGCTGTTGGCATCTCGCTGTCCTGGCTGCCAGCAGAGCTTGGAACACAGCAGAGTTTGGAACACAAACCCACTGCCCCCAAACAGCTGCTGCTGCCAAAGGGAGTTTGGGCAGTGCAGCCCTGTCCTGGTCTCCAGCACGAATTTTCAGAGTATCTGTGGTGCCTGCTGAAGGAGCAGAGGCACTGGCCTGTTACTGCTCCTTCTGGAGCCACTCTAAGCACAGGCAGCTTCTCGAGGCTGACCTACAGATTTTCCAAAGATGAGTTTAGACCCATCTTATCTCTCCTGGCATTGACATGGTATTCCAAGACTGAACACCCTGTGGAACTTTCTCACACAGACCAGCAGCCACCTGAGGGAGAATGCTGCTTACTTTCCTCTCGCTGCTTTGTAGGACTTGGTGAATCCTTCTTTCCTAGAGAATTAATCTTTCATTTCTCAGTTCTGCTCGAGGGCTCTACTGGGTTCAGTGCTCTTTCTGCCTGAAGAAATGTGACAAAATCCACTTCTCGCCCAGCTCTCAGCAGTCCTGTAGGAAAAAAGTGGATTTTGCCCGATCTTATGTTTCCCATTCAACTTTTTATACAATGAGGAGAAGTGTTAATTCCTTTCTTGAAGAGGGATTTGAGCAGTTCTGGCAGGCACTGCTGTGGATGGGCAATCCCCAGAGAGGATCTGGTCAGGCAGGGATGGGCCAGGGAGAGGGAGGGTCTAACAGCCCCTATCACACACTGGTCCAGAGAAGTGTGATTCCCATGCTCCTGCTTTTGTAGGGTTCAGATTTTCCTGCACCAAGGTCTGCCTGTAGTTCCTGCTCGTGCTCCTGCTGTTGCCATAGCATAACCCAGGGACATTCACATCTAAATACACAGGGAAGGAGCAGAAAGCAGGGAGCCTTTGATCAAATGAGACATTTCTGTGCTTTTAAATGGAGACAGGAGCCTTAAAAAGGAATGACTGTGCATGTGTCATTCACTGCTATTATTTCATAAACCCAAATAATCTCGAGGTTCCTATGGGTTTGCACCAGAAAGCCTAGAGAGTGATAATGCAGTGTTTGTGCTCTGAATATAGGTATTGCTCACAGGGAATGAACTGCTGGCAGGAACACTTCAATAAACTCTATCATCAAGCTGAATGATACTCTAAAATAATTATTTAACTTTTACTAACAGTCATTATTAATTTGATGAAGCTTCCCAGGATGCTTTAAGCCAAAAGAGAGAATGTTTGCAGTCCTGGGCACAGAGACATCACACATTACATATTCAACAGGAAAGGTCTGGAAGAGGAGCCCTTTTGTCTATTCCTATTTCCTTTTAACCAATGCCAATCTGAGCTGCTGGTCTCATGCTGTTAAGCCCTACACTTCAATATAGCTGAAGCTTCCCCTGGCAAACGACTGAGCAGCAATTTAACCCAGTGGGCCTCACCTTGGAGAAGCTGGGTTTGCTGCCAACGAGAGCTGGCCAGCTTTTCTTTCTTAGAGTTTTATTTCCTTTCCCCCACCCAAGTCTATTCAAACAGTTTCTTTTGCAGCAATCTGTTCTCTTCCTCTGGGCCTGATGCTGCTGTTGAGGATCCCTTGGCATGGTGCTCCTCAGCCCTGCCTGTGCTCCTCTGCATCTCCTCAGCTCCTGGCAGTGCTGGTCCCTCCCTGCCCACGGGGCTCTCAAGGCTTGTTTCAGGAGCAGCACCTCCCCATCAGACAGCTGTCTGTCCTTTCCTCAAGCCTAAAGCCAGAAGATTATTTGCCACTTGCCCCTTTTCAATATTTCCCCCCAAATACTAAATACTCTCATGCTTAGGAAGAAAGCACACGCAGGAGCTTTACCCTTCTGTCTTGCTTAACAACCAATGCAAAATATGCCTGTGATAAAATTGCATTTTCTTAGGGCAAATGGGCTCCCCAGTGAGCCTCAGACTCACTCCCCACTGTGTGAACTCTCATTAAGTGCAGCCCAGTGGTGGCAGTGTAATGTTGCTCCAGTGGACATTTGTTTGATTTTAATATTCACAGAAATCACTTGTGGAAAGCTTTTATCAAAGAAATAAAACTCCAGACACCAGAACTCTGTCTCTTATCTAGTGAGAGACAGCCCATAAATCCCAGCAGCATGTTGGAGTTTGCAAGGTTTCTGACAAATGGAGAGAGTGGGGTAACAATGAGAAAGTCAGCTGTGGTTGTGTGTGCTCTGGTCCCCTGCTCAGGCTCGTGCCTGGCTGATGCACTTTCCTCTTGGAACCCACACAAAGGATCCATCCTGAGACAGCAGCTGAAGAGAGATTTGTGTCCAGTGACTTTTGCTTAAGTGAGACCATTAATGCTCTGAACACAAGTCTGTAAATGTGATGATATGCCACGATTTATTCAGGGCAGCACTGAGCTTCTTAATTGAGATGGTTATAATGATGATACTGCTTTGTAAACTGGTCAATGGAGCCTGATAAATCTCCTTAACAACCTGATGGGTATGGTTTGTAAAATTCTAGAGATGCTGGACAATTGTACAGCAATCTGCTTTATTCCGTGATAAAACTCAGTCCAACACTATAAAAGGAATGTAGCATATTTCAATATTCTAAAAGTGTACACTTGGATGTCTTGGATAGTTTGGATATTCCTGTAATGGCTTCTTACAGTATAATTTAATTATTATTTAATTCTTATTTTACATTTACCCATAAAAGTTCTTTATTTTACAGTCAATGAAACTACATGCATTTGGAGGCAGCTTTTCCCTTCTTTTTCTCTCCAAAGAGAAATTTACAAAGATTGAAATATATGGCCAAGATGTTGTGGTAAGAAGAAGTTATCTAGATACCTGCTTAGATAAACTACAGAAAACAACATGTTTAATGAAAATATTTTCCCATTTTTTTCTTCACAAAGGTGGAGAAAACACTGCCTTGTGGAGGAGCATTTGCTGTATGGGGCTCTGCCTCTGAAATAGCTGCAGATCCTAAGGCTGCACATGAACAAGATTCAGGACTCCATTCTACTTCCTGTTGCATAGGTAAGAATTTATTTTGCTATATTCAGAGTTCCATGAAAGAAAGTCTTTCCTGGTGTCAGTGATGATGGCCTAAACTGGCTGTGTAAAATGATGATGTCGTGTGTGATGACACAGAGCTAGGTGTACTCAGGTTTGACTCCAACCTTTTCTCACCCAAAACTGACTTAATCTCCAGCAGGTCCTCTCTCCTAATTCCTTCAGAGGGAACTCACCATTTAAAGGGGACGTATCCCAATCACCATACGTATTTTTGGATGCACTTCACCACGTTTCTCAGTATTGTCTCTGTGTGATACTTGGTGTTATCATTCTGATTTCCCACAGCTACCAAAGAATAACCCTGAATTAACGTCCTGAGTTTAAAAACTATGTCTGTCACAGGCTCTCATCCTCCTCACTGGGGACTGAACCAGCAAATGAAGAGAAGGGCTATTTTCTGATTTCTTTTAGCTCTGTTTATTTTTCACTATGACAACGTCGCAGAGAACAAGCTGAAATCTTATGGCGTCTGCTCTTGCCTCATTCCTCCTTTGTTTTTTTTTTCTCACCACAAAATAATAGAAATCATCTGGAATACGGGGATATAAATTATTTGTGTCAATGGCTAGATTTAGGAGTGACTTTTAATGGCATTCTCTTTACATTGCCTCAGAAGCGAAGAGACCACAGGCATAGGTCAGCAAAGCACTAAATAAAAAAAACAGCTTCAGAGATAAGAACGGAGAAACACATGCAGTGGATGCTTAAAAACCCCTGAAGTTTTGAAATATAATAGGCTAACTCTACCAAACTCATGATTTATAAGATCTCTGAAACTTTTAGTTCTACGTTATTTCTTGGCTGTCATTTTTATGACATAGGCTGGTTAATGTGTTTTGGTTAAATATGGGCAACAACAATCACACTCCGTTCTTCAAGCCCTGCCTGTGTAATTTTTCCCCTTTCTTTATTGTACAAGGAAAATGGACTTTTCATCTCCAAAGGTTTATGTGAGTCCTTTAAAAGATTCCGGGACAAAGTTCCCTCCGATTCCTTGCAGAGTTTGCAGCGTCTCAGTGCAGCACTCTCATGAGTGAGTTCCAGCGAGTCTCTTTCTGGGGCTGCTGTCCCTAAAGCTGCTGGGGCTGCTGTCCCCGAAGCTGCTGGGTTTGCTGTCCCTAGAGCTGCTGGGGCTGCTGTCCCTACAGCTGCTGGGGCTGCTGTCCCTAAAGCTGCTAGGGCTGCTGT
This sequence comes from Pachycephala philippinensis, assembly GCA_013397055.1. NCBI lineage: Eukaryota > Metazoa > Chordata > Aves > Passeriformes > Pachycephala > Pachycephala philippinensis. The sequence continues at coordinate 63,593 of VWZT01010377.1, read as the reverse complement.
CCCCGAAGCTGCTGGGTTTGCTGTCCCTAGAGCTGCTGGGGCTGCTGTTCCTACAGCTGCTGGGTTTGCTTTCCCTAAAGCTGCTGGGTTTGCTGTCCCTAAAGCTACTGGGGCTGCTGTCCCTAAAGCTACTGGGGCTGCTGTCCCTAAAGCTGC
>VWZT01010377.1:37781-63351 GCA_013397055.1 Pachycephala philippinensis | reverse complement strand
CTGCTGGGGCTGCTGTCCCCGAAGCTGCTGGGTTTGCTGTCCCTAAAGCTGCTGGGGCTGCTGTCCCTAGAGCTGCTGGGGCTGCTGTCCCTAAAGCTGCTGGGGCTGCTGTCCCCAAACTGCTGGGGCTGCTGTCCCCGAAGCTGCTGGGGTGCTGTCCCTAACTGAGATGTGCAGGAATGAGCTATCTGAGTGTAAGTGGAGCAAAGGAACCCTTCCGAGCTCCTACAACAAACTGCGAGGGGTTGGTACCACCAAAGCCACCCCCATGTGAAGATACAAAATCCCTGTCCTTTGAACAGCTGCCACAAGGAGCCTTTTCTCCTGGGTCAGTCCTGCCTGACCCACTGGAGTGGGAAGCAGTGAATGAAAAGACGTTTCATTCTCCTCTGCCAGGGAACAGCTCTCGGAACAGCGCCTTTCAGCAGTACCCTGATTGGAATGGCTGCAGGCTCAGGGGACTCCCCGTTGCCAGCCTTGGCACCTTGCTGGTTTTCAGCACTATTTGTTACTTTTTTTAAACCCACAGCCAGTTGAAACTAATGAAAACACGCTTCTTGAACAGCCAGGGATTTCGCAGCCAAGCCTGCTGAAACTCACTAATGTAAATAGCTTTGTCATTTTATAGGGTATGTTCTGAGTTAAATGAGCAGACCTTAGTGGGAAATTGAATTAAAAAAATATTGATTTCCCCCTTCCTCATATCTTTCCAAATATGTCCTAAATTTTTGCCAGTTCTAAGGTGACCCTGTTCATGCAATCTAATGTTTAATAGCTATATTGAATAATATCCCAAAGATGAGTCAGAGCATGGCTGAAATTTGCACTGAAGTCATAGAAAAACATAACCCCTGAATCAAAAAGAATATCTGGTCTTTCCTATATCCTCTGTCCCAAGGTACAGAACCAGCCTCTGAAAGTGTTTGCTTTTCTTTAAAACAAGAAGCTGAATCCTCTGGTGCACACCAGCACAGCTCCAGCTGCACTGACAAACTGGCCCAGTTCTACACCCAGTGAGGGAGCACTCCCTCACCAGATTTATTTTGGATAGGTTGACTGAAGAACAAGAACCACTCTGCACCTAATGAGACTTAAGGCTGAACAAATACTATGGCTGTATCTACTGATGCAGCTGAGAACAGGGAAAATCACAAGTTATGGCTGTCTCTAGCATTCCTAAAAGCTGGAATTATTAAACTGTTTTGATTGAAAATGTTGGCTGGTTGAAATGCTGTTGGAAGTGCATGTATTTTTTCTAAAATTCCCTGTGATTTCCTGTCAATCTCCAAGGCTGTCAGCCCTTTCTTCTGGTGTCTGCCGTTTGAGTTAGCTTCACTGCACGGATTTTGGCAGAAAAAGTCAATTGTTCCCCCCTGCAATAGGGAATCCAGCTCAGTGCTCCTCTTCAGACCGACAGAGCTGGTACTGACCTTGGTCATGCAGACTTGGTGTCCTTTTGGAAAAAAATCCCAAACAAAACCATCAAAACAAACCAAAAACCCCAGCAAATGTATAAATATATTTATGCATTGATATGTTACGCACATACATTTTTCTTCAGTAATTTTTTTATTCTCAATGACAACACAGCCCCACTAGATTTTGCAGTGCAAAGACTGCCTTTTAATCAAGTCTAATCTTGCATACACTTATGTAGATTTCCCTAATGATAATTTCATCTCTGTGACACCACAGGACTGACAATACTAATTGTTTCAGCATTCATTAATACCTACTGTCCAAAGCCTTTGTCATTTCATAGGACAGCAAATGCATTTATTGTGATTCCTACTTCTAAAATATACAACAGAAAAATTATTGTTGTCATAAAATGTTCTAAAAGTATGAAGCATGGAGGAAACAACCCTATTTCTCATACACATTGAAAGGTTAAATCACATACTTTGGGAGCACTGTCGCTTATTAAAAAATTATTTATGAGTTGCATTGTATCACTTCTAAATATATAAAGAGTTGGGATGGCTTCCAGCAATTACTAAAGAAGCCAGCCAAGTGATGCTTTCCAATTAAATCAGGCTGAGTTGGATTTTTTTTTAACTTCTCAGTGTCCTGTGTTCTTGGTGCTGTTTTTTCATGATTCAAACAGACAATGCATTAACCTCGTGCAGGGGGAGTCTCACACATCTCCTCTTTGGGATCCTTTCATGTGCTGCTGAGCAGCAGGAGTCTCTCTGTAGGCACTCACTACATGAAAGGTGTCTTTCTTGTCCATGTAAGTGCTGCTGCAGTCCTTGCTTTTATTTAGAACCAGTTGTTATACAAAGCTTCAAAGCTGATAACTTCTGATAGCTTATTCATATTTGTAATGTTCAATCTTTGATAAGGGCAGTGTTAAAAAACCTGAGTAAAGAGCTGAAAGCATTGACTTCCATGGCAGTGCCTGTGCAGTTCAGGCTATACAAAGAGACAGATGAAAGTCCATGATGTCTAATTTATTAGCAGGGAAATAAAGACTAATTAATTAAAAAGAAAAATGCTTAACAACAACAAAAAAATTCGCTAAGCCCTAAAGTGCTCCCTTCCCTCCTTGCATTGGAAGCTCAGATGCTTACGGGGAGGTCATGCACCACTGCTCACCTGTGGTATCACACTGGTACCAGCCTTTGATAGACAAAAAACCCACAATTCTCCACAGGTTTATTTCCTGGGTGAAGCATATTACAGGAAGTTACACATCTAGGCTGAGTCCTGGACTGGAGACCTGGAGGATTTACCCAGACCAGAGAAGCCCAGGAATTTTTTCCAAGATGTCCGTGAAAAAGGTAATTATGAAAACCTCGTCAAGTCTTTATAAGCCTAAATTTACTGTAAGCACTCTGAACTGAAAAAAAAGTTACATAATCTGCAAAATTAAATAGAACATTGAAAACAGTGCAGCAGACTATTGAGTGCCTATTCCTTGGGAGTGCCTGTTCCTTTCCGTGGCTGGCTGTAGTCATCGCTGCTGCTGCAGAGTTCATTTTGTTCTATATTGAAGAAATATGTCAGCTCCAGAGTACATAGGGCCTGCCTTTATTGCTGGGATTGGAAGCTTGCCACTCAAAGATCTAATCAGAATTGTTTATTTTTTCCAGCACTCTGGAGTAGATACCAAGCTCATTTGGGTATCTGGCATATTTATTTAGCTCTGTTACAGGTTCATCTCCTCACCCGTGATCATTTACAAGATTTAAATACAGGTTTCTCCTCGATTTGTGCTGGAAAATGAAACCAGCTTGTGTAACTTGGAAAAATGATCTACAATGATGGAAATTATTCTTGTGCGAGGCAGACAGAAATAGCCCAACACAAGTGCATTCTGCAGTTGCCAGATGAAACAGCAGCCTGTTTTGTGCTGTGCCTTTTTCTGATTCATTTCTAGGGCTGTTCTCTAAAAAGAATCTACAGTTAGTGAGGCTGAACTGCTGCTTTCTGTCAAGTGGAAACTGAGTGGCTGTTCCATAGCCTTTTTCCAAAAGCTCTCTTTGAAAGCTGGAACACTGGAGCACGGAGATGTGCCAGAGGCTGCAGTGGGAATGCAGGAATGCAGGAATGCAGGAATGCAGCCCCTGCCCAGGTCCTGGCAGCTCCTCCCTTCTGCTGGGACAATTCAGATCCTGCAGCAGTGCCATTGCTGCCCGTGCCGCACACTGGGGTTTCAGCCAGAGCATTTGGGAAGCCAGATCCGTTTGTCACGTGTCTGCATCCCCAGCAGCCTTTATGGATACGGAGAAAGGCCTCAGGCAGAGAATATCTTTAGCCTTTGCAGTACTTTGTGAAAATTCTCTTTCTCATGTGAAGAATTTAAAACAATGTTATAGTTTTGTAAATCTCTGCACCTGCACCTACTTCTCAAGGACTGTTGTGGCTTCAACCAGAAAAACATCCAGAAATGGATGTCTCAGAACTGGACCAATCATCCCAAGGGATGGATGTCTGACTGACTGATCATTTTACGCCATTCAACACGTTTTTTGCATATTAACATATAAAAGTTGTTCAATCTTCCATTAAAGCTCTCTCACTTCGGATCATTTCGTAGCAGCGTGGACTCTGCTGTCCTGCATTCGGGCAGCAACAGCGACAAGCCTTTCCAAGAGCATCCCACACACAACAGTCCTGCAGGTAGAGCAGGGCTTCACACACTCTCCTTCCCAGAGTGGAATCACCCTGCCACGCTGCCCCTCTGTTAAGGGATGGGCACTTACACACCTGTCTGGTTTTCAACAAAGATTTCTTTGGGTTGGTTTCAGGACCTCAAGTTTTCTGGGCACAGAAGCACCACTCAAATTGAGGCTGCAGCCATCTCTGTGTGGGAGACAATGCAGTGGCAGTTCTTGCTGAGAACTTCTGCTGACAGGATCAAGGCAGTGAGTGAGTGCCTTGAGGAGGGTTCCTGACCATGTGCAGGACATCCTGGCATTTCTTTTACACTGCACAGCCAGAGCACTGGGACTCCTGGGGAATGCAGCCCTGAGGAGCAAGCCAGAAGAGAGCTGCTCTGTGAGGCATCGGCCAAAGAGCACTCACAAGACTCTGGAGGAGTTTGTCATTATTAAAGTTGAGCTACTCCAGCTCATGGATAGTTTCACTCACAGACTAGTCCCACTATAAAAATGTAGAGCCACTCTGCTAGGCCCAGGTAGGGCTGTCAATCCTTCAAGGAACATCCCCTATAATCAAATGATGCATTAGATTTGGGAATCAGCAACAAAACTCACCGTCCCACTGAATTACACACCTCACTGCATTTTCACAGTGATATTCAAAGAGTAATGACACACTAAAATACTTATTTATGTCCTTCAAACAATGGCCTTAGACAGATTTCTGTGGAATGTCCATCGTGCTTCTGAAGACTGTATTCTCACAGCCAGAAGCTTCTGTGAAACTCTTACCAGCCACATCTTCCATGGCTAGAATTGAAGATTTTCTTAATACTGATTATCTGGGGGCAATAGGATATATAAAGAATCCCTGGAGAACTCTTCAAATTGTTTAAGACCAACACAAGTCCTCAGCAATACACATTCTTTAGGTCCTTACTGAAGTGTATCTTATGGGTTTCTGTTTTACCCATATGAATTTCACAGCCTGAGCTGGGCTCGACAGATGAAGGAGTGGGAGAAAGGAAAAGTTTTATCCCACTTTCTCCCCCACTTCTGCTCAGTTCATTCACTTCATTCTGTGCTCCTGGCTGCACAGTGTATCCTCCTCTCACCCACCCCTGCTTTAACCCATTTCCACCCCTGTGACAACAGCTGGTTGTTCAGCTTGTGTCCAAAATAGCGCTGGGCTGCTCCAAAAATCACCACAGCTTCTCCTCTGGGCACAGCCAGCGTGGCCTCAGTCAAACTATTTATTTACAATACATCCTAAAAGCCCTCTGACATCCCAATCAGTAGTAAAATGAAATAAACATTGATTTCTTACAAGATGTATGAATCTTTCTACCATCAGGGAGAGGAAGGAAAACAGAGGCTTTAGACACAATCAGAGTAATAACTTCTGAATCCTAGTCTGGAAATAGCAACACACACAAAAATAGACGTATTTTTAACATATAAAGATCTAAAACACATTTTCTACATTTTTATAATTTGAAAGCTCTCAAAGCATAACGAACACAAATATCTTTTTGTTTGCAGAGTGTACCCTGCTTAATGAACCATCACACAAAGCATTTTGGCTCTTACAAATACTAAAATGAAGGCTGTCTAACAGAGCTGGTTGTTATTGTTCACACTTAGCACCTCGATAGTCCATCAGTCTCTGCTCAGTCACAACTGAGAAGTTCATTGCACTCGTCTGAGAAATGTCTCTCCATAACATCCATATTTGGAAAAGAAATAGGAAAAGACACTGAAGCAAATTCTTCTTTTCCTCTCCCAGCAGAACTTAAGAAAATTGTATATTATCTAAAATTGTACAAAAAAAAAAAAAAAAGCTTTCACGGCAATCAGTTCCCGAGGTATTTAAAACCCTCTTACTTGCTTTAGTTAAAAAACGCAATATCACTGCTACCTCAAATTTGCTAGGAAGAGAATGACAGATCTGTCCTGAGCTTCAAATATCAGGCACTTGTTCATTGTTCTTTCCTAAGGAAATACCAAATTTCCACTCCTGTTTGGAAATCAAATGACAAAATCCTTTCACTACAGCTATGCACAACAAAGGCACTAATTAGAAAATTCCCTGGCAAATGACCCAGCCAAGACTCTTTCTGTTCAGGACCATGGTGTTTACCCCTGTTTGCGTAAATGACAAATGCAGAACACAAGGATAATCAGCTATTTTTGTGTATCCTAAACATTTTTAGTCCCAAATAGTTTGTACCTGGTTCTATTTTTCTAATTTCCACATAAAATTATACCTTCAAATCTTCTAAAAAATCCCAGTAGCATCTTTTACTTCCCACCTTCTCCTAAGCTGTAAACCTTGCCTGCTGCATGTTATCCATGTCAGAAAACAAATCCCTTTTAATTTATCCAATCACACCATCTTTGGTTTTGTAGCCATCAGATTTCACACTCAAGCTGAGAGTTTTCATTAAGGTCTGCAAAAGGACAGATTTTGGGCCACAGCTAATCATGATTGCTTTATTCCACCCGTGTATTACAAACCACTCCAGGCAATGTAAACTTCCCAAAGCTTTTCACCATTTGAACATTTTGATTTAGCACGAAGCCTCAGCCTGTCAGTTGTGTTGGTCTGTGCTTTTAAACATAAGCGGTGTCTCTTTCTTTCCTGGTAGGGATCCCACTTCACACATCAGCTAATTAACCACAATTGAGACTCAAGTAGCAATGATTACTCTGCTGTAATGCTGCTGTTTCTTAGCAACCATCAAAGATATGGTGAAGGATGTGAGACAGAGACCCAAATAACATCATTTCCAGATTGAGAACTTCCACCTAGACTAACCTACGAGTGGGACAGTAAATTAATTTTAAACTTCTATTTGCCTACCTCAGTGCTATGTCCCTTGCAGGCTCTTAACAGTGTGATTTTCACAGTCCACGATGGCACTTGAGCATTTAACTTCCCCAGAGCTGATGATACCTGCTAGCTACTCCAAAAAGACTTGTAAGATTTAATTAGAAAAATATTTTCCTGCATTCTTCCCACGTAATGGCTTATGTCTAGCACTAATTCCTCACTCGATGGGAGTTCTACCAAAGTAAAGCTGCAAGGTTAGGCCTTGCTTCAGTGCTACACAATACACAAAAATCTATTTTGTTAGTAGCAAATTGGTAATTATCTTTTTCCCCATAATCCTAATAAGGTATTTTGAGCATTTCAATTGCCTTACTCTGAAGATACTTATTTTATATATTAACCAAATTACACTGCAAGAAAAACAATTCTGTCAAAGCTTTCCAAAAATATTGACAGAATTAAAAAAAGTCTGACCACTAAAAGTCCAATTAAAAATCGAATTCCTTTAATACTTGATGAATCTTTTTATGCCTTGCTATGTAGTTCTACTCTGTGATTGCTGCTTGCATAGGATGATGTCAATAGTGCAGATTTAATTTTTATTCTGGCAGAAATGGAAGATTGGTTTCTGTGATCCTATTTATACTTTGCTTTTGAACACGGGAATGACTGAAGTAGAAAACCAAAAAGCAGGCTTTGAAGTACCAAAGTGAGGACAAAAACTGATGGCTCAAAGTCAGATGAGGCACGGGGCCACATTTTGGGTTACACATCTGAGGCACACGGAACATGCTGGCACGGGAGGCACACATGGGAATGGTGCCCTGCCAGCCCCTGGGAGGGGGAAAGCTCCAGATGGAAGGGACGGGGGGTCTCATGGGTCACCCGGGGTCTCATGTGTCATCTGGGGCTCTCATGGGTCACCCAGGGGCTCTCATGGGTCACCCGGGGTCTCATGGGTCACCCGGGGGTCTCATGGGTCACCAGGGGTCTCATGTGTCACCTGGGGGTCTCATTGGTCACCCGGGGGTCTCATGAGCCACCCGGGGGTCTCATGGGTCACCAGGGGTCTCATAGGTCACCTGGGGGTCTCATGGGTCACCCAGGGGGTCTCATTGGTCACCTGGGGGTCTCATGGGTCACCAGGGGTCTCATGGGTCACCCGGGGGTCTCATGGGTCACCCGGGGGTCTCGTGGGTCACCAGGGGGTCTCATGGGTCACCTGGGGGGTCTCATGGGTCACCTGGGGGTCACAACCCCTCCCAGGACACAAAACTTCAATGTCTGAACCTCCACTGCACCAGTCAGGGCTGCAGCCTGTCACGGCACATTCACCAGGCACAGAGGGCAGAGCAGGGGTGCCAGGGGGCACCGAGGGCATGTGCCAGCCCTTCTGCAGTGCCACCTTCCAGGGACAGAGCTGGCCCCAGCCCGTTGGCACCAGGTGTTCCTCGTCAGCAGAGCCAGGGCTGCTCTGACCAGCTGCACCTGGGGCCTAAATGTGAGTGCAGAAATGTGGGGGAGGCAGGGGAGGGGGCTCATTCCCTGCAGGGAAACCCGGAGGAGAAGGTGCTCATGGAAGGCTGGAACAGGGACCCAGAAGGTGCAGGGTGAGTGTGCAGCTCCTGGGTGCTGCTGGCTCTTGGCTCCCTGCTCGGGGCTGTGTGATGTGAGGAATTGTTCCTGCTCGGGGCTGTGTGATGTGAGGAATTGTTTTGCTGGTATCACAATGTACTCGGTTGCTGTCTGGGGTTTTGGTGCTGTGAGACATGGTGTGCTGGGCTGGCAGGAGCCCTGGTCCCACCTGGGGGCTGTTCTGTACACAGCACTTGGGGCCTGCAGGCACAATCTCTGTGAGAGATGGTGGCTTTGTCCCAGTGCCACCGGCTCTGCACAGGGCAGGGGTCTGGGGTCCTTTCTGTTCTCTGGCAGCAGGGGCAGCTGCAGCCTGGGGTTGTCTGAGTGGTTGCTGGAGCTTTGTTTCATTATCTCATGGAACTGAGAATGGATCCAACCACTTGTATAAGCTTTTTATTGTTTGTGCTGAAAGAAACTAAACCTAAAAATCTGATGTTATAACTCTTTAGTCGTGCATCTCTAGTGGTGTCTGGCTGGGCTTTTGGCAAAGTCCTGCATGAACCAAGGAGTCACCTCCACTGGCACTGTGTGTGGTACCACCCCCACCAGCCTGTCTATGGATTTAAAGGACAGCTCTTCACTCTGTGACTTTAGAAGTAAGGGTAGTTTGGCAACATTGGGATTTTTATTTGTTTCGGTTGTATGGTTTTCTTCTTTGTTGTGTTTGGTTTTGGCTTTGTTGTTGTTTTCTTGTTTGTTGCTTTTTTAAAGCAGAGATACTCATTAGCAGTCTGAAAGAAAGAGAGGGAACTATTGGATTAATCAGTATAAATAAGTATATTCTCCATGCTCAAGAGGAGTTCACAGAAAGGGGATTTTCTTGTAGTGCAAGTTCACATGGTCCTTGGGAATACTGTTCTATTATAATTTTAGCTGCTTTCTGTTGAGGTATTTTATTTTCAGCTAAAAGAGCAATGAATGTGTAACTCCTTTAATATTCAAATGAATATCATCAAGGCTTGCTAAGTTTATTTCTGGCAGCAGCAGCACAGCTGAACATGGTGCCTATCACTTTGTTAGAGTAGTGTTGTTCATGCATTGCACTTCAGTCATTCTGCTCTGCTGTGCTTTCCTTGCATAGCTCAGAGTGACTTTGCAGCTCCTTCCTTGAGAGGAAAAATGACTTTACCCCTTGTCTTCCCTCTAGGCAATAAAACTTTGGAAAACTTTTTTTTCCCCCCTCTTTCAGTCTGTTTACATTTTTCCAGGGGAAAGTTAAAGCACTATGAAAAAAGGACTAAGGCTAACTATAACTCATAGGTTCTAACATTCCTTTTTATTTCTGGTTAAAAATCAGATTCCTAAGACAGATGGTCTGTTTAGTCTATCTCAGGGCACTTCAGGAACAGTTCTACTTCAGTAAGACTTTTTATTCCTGCTATATATGGCTTTGTTATAACAAGATTAAAATAAAAACCCCAGATGTTTAATGCATAAAATTACATTGTCCTGTTTGACAGAGTGTCTGCTCCTCAGCACCTACACTTGGTATTAATTTGTCTCCTGGCCTCACTGCACTGCTGAGCTGTAAATCAACGCATCATCAGTCTGTAGGCTGGGGGTAGATGGTATATTTTTAATTCAAATCCACCTTCCTTTTTTTTCCCAGGTGTAATTTATACCCACGAGGTGCTTCTAGTAGGCATTAGTCGAGTTGCATCTATGCCCATCTATGGGAGATGTATTTCAGCATTAATGAAGAGGGGGAGTTTGCCATGAGGTGCCAGCAGTGGCTGTAGGGTATGGCAGTATAAATATCACTGACACAGTGCCAGGTGGAAGCTGCTGAGGATTTGGGCTGGCTCTCTCTGCTCTCAAAGGCAGCTGGCCCAGGAGGTGCTGCACCTGGCTCCTGAGGAACACTGCCTTCCAGACAGTGAGGCAACCCCGAGTCCCCAGGGCAGCGCCTGCTGCAGCAATCAAGGATCAGCAGCACCCGAGGTGCTGCTGGGAGGAACCAATCCGAGGTGAATTTAGGGAGATGAGAATGGATTGTGAAAGTGATCTGACAGCATGGGACACACACAAGTGGTGCACCTGATCTCGTAACACAATCTCTGGTTTCGGGGCTTGCTGCAGGTTGGAGGATAAGAGTATTCAAATGCGGTTTTTAAAGTTTTTTTTCAGCTGTCTTTATGAGTCTGTGCACCAGAACTGTCTGTATTTACACTTTGGAAAGCAATGTTTGTGTTAAAATCACCTGCAGCTTGGTGATTAGGTGCTGATCAGTGAACGAGGTGCAGCTGGCAAGGCTCTCTGGCTGATGTCAGGATGGGGCAATCTACACGGGTATTAACTGAAGGAGTGACACCCTCCAGAAAGATTGGAGGCTTTATCTAAAAGATTATCAGTGTTAAAATGAGATGGAATGAAGGACTGAGTTTTGGCAAAGATTGTTCTGTCTGCTCACATGGAAAGTGAGTCAGGTTTGGCATAAAAAATTGTTGTTTACATCAACGAGCCAAGCTTTGAATTGCTGTGTATTGTTTCAGTGCCATAGAAACCTGGGGTTGAAGGAAAAAAAACTTTTAATCAATCATCTAACCCATTTCCTTCTCTGAGATAAGGCTAGCAGCCTAGAAGAGATAGTTGTTTGATCTGCTCCTAAAGACCAACATTCCTTCTCAGTGCTTGCAACTCTGACAGAAAGATCTTCCTAACATCAGGCTAAATCTCCCTGGCTGCAAATCTGCTGAGAGCCTCTTGTTGTGTCTCCAGCACACACTGATCCCTGTGTGCATGGACAGGGTTCAGCGTTCTTCCAGAACGTGTGAGTGTGGAGAACCTTGATTTCATTTCTAAATTAAATAAACTGATCTTGAGAAGTGAGAGAATGAAAATAACATCATCCATTACCGCTGTTTGCTAGGAACTCTTCAACCTGTGTTCCTACAGGCAAGATGACTGTCAGAGCTCTATTAATGGAGAGCTGGGTTTTGGCTGGACCTGATTTTGGAGTTTGTTGTATTTCAGGCCAGGTTTCATCTGCCTTTGCAGAATTTGAGGGTCAGTGCCCTGTTACCAGACCTTGTCACCTCTGAACAGGATTTATTATTTCTTCCACTCGGGCACTGCCTGAGATGAAGCAGCGCAGGGCAGATGGTTTTAAAGCACAAATTCACACCCTGGGAAGGCAGCTTCCTGCAGGGAAGTTAACAGCCAGGCCTGGAAAATGTCCATGTTCCTTGGCCTGCACCCAGGCGAGCTTGGCAGCGAGCAGCCCCTGGAGGAGAGGGTTGGGGAGGTGGGTTATGTATGGGAAGGCCACACAAACTCTTTATGTGCAAGAACTGAAACTTGGGCTGTAAAGAAAGCCGTGGCCCTACCTGCTGTGGGTGTGCTTTTCACTCTGACTTGCAGCAGGTTTCCTGTGGATGATGCAGAGTAACCCCAAGGTGTGTGTACCAAGGTCATGGAAGGAAACCTGTGTCCTATCACTTGATCAGGGTCTTTTTTTGTGCTTGATCCCACCCTGCAAAGGCTTGTATCAAAGAATATACCAGTGGTCATCAGCAGGTTAATTCTGCCAAACTCCTCCTGGTAAATCCTCTTTGGGTGAATGGTTCTGTCATTTCACTTTCCTCATCTCACTAAGAATATATTGAAGGGAAAAGCAAAACAAAGCAACACATGATAACTTCAAATTGTGGGGTCTAGTTTGGTTCCAAACATATTTTCATTGCCAGGAAGCTAAACAGTTGGAACCAGAAGCAAACGGAAAAATGGAGGAGAAAAACAGAAGTGTGTTCTCTTTAGCTCAATTGCTAAATATAAATTTTCTACTTTTGCATGTAACATTCCTTTGTCTGATGATATGCAGTAGCACTGCTTATTGAAAAAAATAATTACAGTCATCTGTTTAATGTGACAAAAAGTCAAGTCTGGTTAAGAAAAAGTAGTGAACAAACTGCAGTCTTTTTCATAAAAAAACTTCTGAAAGACCTTATTGAATGCATATGTATCTTTCACGTTTAAGATGATGTGTGGACTGCAGAGGTGCAGATTTTTTCTCTGGTGGGGAAGCCCTCTCTTAATGTACCTATAAAAGCACCATCAGTGACCATGCCCTGCATTGATATTGGTATTTACATGCTTTTCATAAAACCTCTCATGGTTCTTACTGCACAAATGTAATGAAACATTCCTGACCTAAAAATAGTAAAGGTAAAAACAGACAGAGACCAGGGATGGGAGGAGAAATAGATACAACTGAAAAACTTGCTTAAGGCTCTCATTAAGATCCTGCTGTCAGCCCAGTCCTTTATCCACCAGATTTCGAACAGTTATCGTACGGGAGGCTGCACAAAGAAATTAGCCCAGTATCTTTACAATGTCCTTAAATTTCCAGTTTTATTGGCTTTGAAGCTCAGGAGGGCGTTACTTAACAGAAATCTGGAGTGGCAAAGTGTATTTTGAAAGATTTACAGATACCTTTTACAATGTACTAAACTGGTGGGAAAACTGTCAATATGGAGCTCCAGGTTTAATATAATTAATATAAATACAGTGTTATTGGTGCACCAACCTTACTGGGAGGTCACACAAAGAAAGGATTCCTGCCGCTGCAGCTTCTTGGTTTTGTTTGGTTTTTTTCTGTTGTTTTGGTTTTTTTGTGTACGTGTTTGGGTTTGTTTTTTTTTTTTTTTAATGATGGAAAAACTTATTTGGGTATTTTCTTTCCATCTTTTTCCAAGTGAACATGGGAAAACATGGCAAAGCTTCTTAAATACTGCCATTCTCTGCTACTCTGCATGTCTGTCCCTGAGTACTCTGTCAGAACAGCTCTGAATTACATAAACCCCAAATCAGATTCCATCTGTTGAAATCTGACACATCCGTGCACATCCGATTCTCCTTCCCAAACCCTGAACATTTCCTCTGTGAGGTCTGCTCTACCTAAATAACTGTGCCCCTGCACAATCAGTCCCCCTGCTTTCAATGGCTCAGCACTGTCCCTAGATTAATTTTTATTTGCTATAGACAAGCTTCTGGTTTCCCCTTGTCATTGTGAAAGCTGTGTGTCTGTGAGCCTGAGTGACAGCAACTTTAAATACCAATTTTGTGTGTGTGCATTAATATTAACTCTTTTTGGTGTATCTGCTAAAAAAGAGAGAAGGAGAAAGCCAAATAAGAGCATCTAGTCCAACTTCTAGCACAACCCAGGTCTGCCGCCCTCGAGGTCTGAGAAGAAGTTGCAGGAGGTCAGGATGCAGGTTTTCCCCTCAGCAGCAGTGTGCAGGTCCCTGAGGGATGCAGTCTCCTGCCCGTGGTGCTCCCTGGGGCAGCTCTGGAGGGCAGAGGCTGCTGTATCCCAACAGTGGCACAGGAATGCCCTGCAGCATTCCTTCTCCCCCAGAGCTGCTATTCCACACTGCATCTTAAGAGTTGTGGAGTCCACTCTTTCCCTTCCTTATTCAGGTTGTGACATCTATTAAAAATATTTAAAACGCAGTGTTACCCACTGGTGTGTGTGCACCTCCTGCTCATGGAAACAGGGAATGGTGGCCAGTAGGGTGACAAACACAACCCAAAAGGATAAGGGACTCCCACTCTGCACAACGCTGTTCTCCTTACTTGCTGTTTCTGGTGTTCTCTATGTTCCCGTGAAGGAAATTGCTTTTTTATTGTTTGTCTTTCTGCCTCCCTGGGGATGGTGGTAACAAACCTGCTGAAGTCTGTGACTTGAAAGTCTTTAGCTTTTCTTCTATATATAGCATTTCCTTGCTTAGGGAAAATCATTTGTGTCTGCTTTACATATGTATAAAAAAGCTTAGCTGTATTCAATCACATGCTGTTTGTATAAAAAATGGTTTCAACTCAAAAAAATGCTAGACCAAGGCAGGTTTCAAACCAAATGAATTCAAGTAGGTAGCTGTAGAACTTCTTCGGCAACAAAATTACTGTGAGCTTTATGATCTCATATGTATTTTTATCACTTTATCATGGTAAAGAAACCACATTGCTTTAAAAGCAAGCTAAGTACTTATTTAAAGATTTGTTTTCAATCTTTTTAATAGCATATGAGCACAGAGTTTGTATTTTAGTCAATGATGAAGTGACTAAGCACAGGCCTTAACTGTCCCTAAAATAATCCCTATTAAGAAGTGTAACTACTGCTTTAATGCCTGTAAGAGAGAGGAAGGAGGTGAAGTATTCTAGAATTGGTTGTTTAACATAATAGCAAGCATGCTATCTGAATTCCATCAGACGAGGCTACGAGGAAAAAGGAATCATAAATATAGAAAAGCTTCTGCAGTGACAAGTATGTAATTATTTTTTTAAACAACCTCTTGCAGTGTGCACGGGTTGTTTGGTATGTCTAGTCATGCTTTATTTTGGTGCTCAGAGGTGTTTCACGTGCACGCTTCTGCCTGTCATTGACTGCGGCAACTTCAAGGAAATTAAATTCTGTTATATGAAAATATAGAAAACCTTGAATAATCTCTCCCCCACCATCGCCCTCAATTCTCTTCCTACACGTCACCTGTCTCTTTTTTACCACTACTCAGCTGTTGCTAAGGCAGCGCTTCCCCTGCAAAGTTTGGGGAGCCCCAAACACCCAGAGCTCCAAACAGAGCAGGAGCCACTGCTGCTCATCCTCCCAAGGGGATGGGCAAGTGCAGACACAGTTCCTGGGAATTCTGGCTGCAGAACCGTGCTGTGTGAGATTGTCCTGCTGTGCTGGACCAGCAAACGGGGAAGGGCAGAGCTGTGCTCCCCCCGTCTGCTGGCAGGGCTGTCCCCTCCCCTCTCCTGTCCTGTCCTGGCTGGTCACACACAGGTGCTGCTGGCCAAGGACACACCAGGTGGGTCTGACCCAGTCAGAGACCTGGACAGAGATGCTGTGCTGGAAAATGGGGCCCTTTCTGGGAACCCTGTTTCTCTTTCCCAGTGATAGAAGATGAAACCTCAGTGTCAGGGTGGCTGCTGACCCTTTAAAGGCTAGACTTGCCCCAAGTTTAGTTTGATTCAGGTCAGCAGCAGAGTGGAAAGATGGCTGTAGGTGCTGTGCTGGTGTTTTGGTGAGTCTGTGCATCCTTGGCAATTCCTGTGCTTCAGACCTTTCCCTGAAGCCTCTCCTTGTGCATTTCTGTGCTCTCATCCTTGCCTCGTCGGCAGGAGAAAATTGAGAGACATTCTTGTCCCAAGTGAGCAAGGGTTTAGTTTACAGAAGCATCTTTTGCCTTCACTGCCTTTCCACAGCTGTTTAAAGCCTCTGATTGCTTTCTGGAGGCAACTTCTGTGAATTCTTTTGAAACATTTTTTAATGAAAGTGTATTGTCACTTTTAAAGAAATGTATATTTGTAACCTTATGAGGGAGATGTGCATGCTGTGGTTCAACACAATACTCAGCAAAATGGCAAGGCTCTGGTTCCCTTTATTCCTTGTAATTAAGCTTTGTCACTAGAAAACTGTGTCCTCCTCTGACCTCATGTGATCAGTGGCAGTCACAGACTGCTGTGTCTGGTGACAGATGCCATTCTCCCCTCAATCTGCTATTCAAGCCCAGTGATCTGAGCTTACAGGGGTGAGGATGTACTGCTTCTTCAAGGAGCTGTTTGTTCAGGAATGCATTCTGGAAATAGCTGGGAAGCTCTTGTTATCTGTGAAGATGCTATTGTGTTCTCACTTTCTGGCAAATATTGCATCTACCTGTTTCAGTATTTCAAAATTAAATTAACTTTCCTGACCCCACTTGCAAGCCCATGGTCTGTATTTTTTGTTTGCCAGAGGAGGCAGGTTAGTTCAGGTTTCTAGAACCTTTAATTACAAAGAGAAGTCGATATCTTACTTCCATCAATTTCCCCTTTTTTGAAATATAACCTGACAAAATTTACTCCCTTTTGTAGTGATAGAAATCATAAACCCAAGAGCATTTGAGAAGAAATGAGTTAAGGAAGGAGAATCAGATCAATACTGGAAGAACTGAGGCTTGAGGAGAAGAACAGCATATTGGCTGGGGCACAGAGAAATGAGAGATCAGTGAAATGCCAGAAGGATGTGGGTATCTGGAGAGCGAACACAAATTGTTAGTGTGAGATATGAGGACAGATAGGAAAACAGAGAATTTAGAAGTACTTTAGAGGTTAGAAGATGGGAGAATATAGCCAAATCTTGGTACCCTGCAAGAGACCTCAGCCTCTTTGGTGGCAGGGGCAGTCAAAGCGAGGGTGCAAGGAGATTTTAGACCTCCCTTGCCCTCTGCATGTGCCTTTTCTTAGAGCAGGAGGAGTTTCTGGGTGTCCCCAGGGTGCAGTGGCACTCACTGCCCCTGATGGACTGGAAACACCCGTTTACACCAGCACAAGTGGCAGTGTCACGCTGACAGTGGCTATTTTCTGGCTCTTCCTGACTGGGCTTTCAAACATGGAGTAAACCCAGCAAGTTCAAGAAACTGTTGTGCAGAAATGAGTGATACCAGCTAGTGCAGAGCCCTGGCTCACAGTTTGGCTTCAGAGCTGCAGGAGCTGGCCTGGGCTGGGGGATAAAGGGATGGCAGCTGATTAACAACTAAGTATTGGGACTGCTCTAAGCCCTCCCAGATCTGATTTAATCCAAACGATGAAGTTAAATCATGGAACTGTGGAAAACATTGGTATTCATCTGTCCTCAAGACAATTTGTTCTTGGCTTTCCATCAGTTGTGTATGATTTCTGTAAGGGGAAGTGCTCTGCAGAGAAATGCCAGTGGTGACTGTTCTGATGAGTGTTCAGGTCTGGGGGGTTTTGCTGGTTGTTTTCTTTTCTCGTTGCTGCTTTTGTGTTCAGTTGTGGGTTTGGTTTGTTTTGGGGCAGAGGAGCAGACAGGACTGCAGGCAGGAGTAAACTCCTGGCTATATCTGCCCCAAGGATGCAGTGTTACATCCTTCCTTCTTATGCAGGATAATCTGATAGTGACCTTTAAGAACTGGTATAGAAATAGACTCTTAAAAACAAATGCAGGTAAAGAGAGAAGCCAGAGAAACCTCAGCTGAGGTCAGGCTAGATTTATACAACAGAAGCTGGTTTCTGAAACAGGTGAGGTTTAATCACTGAACAGAAACTCCCTCTCTTAGTCCTACAGACCCTGGAATATTGACAGGGCACCAGTTACAGGGTGGGTGAGAAGGGAACTGTATGAAGTTTGTGCAAGTGGTCTTTACACATATTTAGGTTTGAACTTTTATCCCATTCTTAAACCTGTAATTCCAGTCAATATTTTCCCTCACCAGTTCTTTATCACTTCCTAATGAATCCAGTAGCTGTGCATCCTAATGACTGTACTGATTACTTTGGTATCTACTAGTAAACACTTCTCCTAACAAGAGATGATTAATCATGTATAAAAATAGTGAGGCACCAACTATAACTTGCTTTGAAGTGAACATGAAGGTCACTCTTGATACCTTTAGCCCACTTCCTTCTCACTTCTGGGAGTTAGAGGGAAATGAAGCACAAAACCACAAAGCTAAAATTAAGTGCGAGTAAACAAAAGCTACAGACATTCACCTGGCCCAACACAATATGGCACAGAGCTTTTGTTGGAAAAATCATCTGAAAGATGGTTATCTTAATTTTAAAAAAAGAAAAAAAATACCCCCCAACTTTGAAAAGCTTAAGAAACTTGTATTTGTTTGATCTGCACCTGTCAGTGATTTGACCATGTAAACTATAGGCTCTAAGAGTAAATGGAAAACTATTTGGAAAGGAAACACTAACACAATAATAGTGTTAATACATTTCTTCAAAGAGAAAGAAAGAAATAATTTAGTTTTTCCTGCAACAGAAACTGCTTGGATAAACAAAGTGAATGCCAGAAATGAGCAGGTGATAAGTGAGGTATTCTGCTAATTTTTACTATTAGTGTTTCAGAAAATTACCTTTCACATTAAACTAGCACTAGTGAGAAGACCTAAGAGAATGTCTCCACGGTGAAGGGTTTGTTTCATATCACAGAGGGCATAATGTTCCTGCTCTGTTTTGTGTTGTTATATCAACAGATGTCAGCCAAAATGTGCACCTGTGCAGAGGGACTGGTCAGTGTGTTCCTGTGCAGGAGGGCTGAGCAGAGCCAGCTGCTAAAACCTGACATGAACCAGCATCTGTACCAAGGAGGGATTAGTGGCCACTGGAAGAGACATCAAAGTGACTCTTGCTCTTTCTCAGCCTTTTTTGTTAAGGATGTCTGCCTTAAAGAGCAGAAAAGCTCACTGGCTCCCAGCCAGGGTCTGAGCTCAGCTTGGCTCTGCAGGATGGGGTTTGAGGCTTGGGCACAAAGTTGTAGTTATTGCAGCAATAGTTAGTCTCAGCCTCCCAGGAGTCTCCTCCAGCTGCACTTGTCAGCCTATAAATGACCTCCCGCAATGTACCTGGCAGAGAGATTTCTGCAGAAAAACAGCAAATAACACACTTTTCATTGGGCAAGGCTCCAAAGCCAGGTCTCAGCCCAGGGAAGCTGCCCTGGGCAGGGTCCCCGGGCAGTGCCAGAGCCCTGGGCAGGGTCCCCGGGCAGTGCCAGAGCCTGGGCAGCCCTGAGCAGGGCACCAGGAGCCACAGGAGGAGTGAAGAACCTCTGCACCCTGCTCTGGCCACAGGGTGTGTGTCTGTAAATAAATCAGACAGAACCTGGTGTCTGTGCATTGTGCTGCCATCTGGACACGGGCTGAGTTCTTTCCCACACTCCAAATGTTGTTTAATTCATCCTGGCCAGTGCTATCCTCTGCCTCATGCCAGGACATTTAGTGGGAGGCTATCTGGCATGGGCTGAAGCAGTGCCAGGAAGTGTATTAATAGATAAACAGTTTAGAGGATTGTGTACCACTGCTTGGGCTCACAGCCAGCTCCTGCTTAGTTTACCAGATAAAACAGTGAGTATCTTACAAAGTTACAGGGCTCTCCTGCCTCCCTGGGAGGGCTGTCACCCTAAGGCTGATGCTGTGGGTAGAATGCGAGTACCAAAGGCTTCTCAGACAGGCCAGGTCCTCAGGAAAACTCTCTCATCTATCTGGCCTGGTGTCCTTTTTGTCTGGGATTTATAGCTTGATTGTTGTGTTACCAGCAAAATAGGGTGACTTGTCCTCCCACCACGACTTTTTAGTCTTTGCTGTAGAGGAGATGAAAGGCTAAAAGATTTATTTCTTCAAAGGGGATGTGTGATTTTTTTGAGGCAGCGCACTCATTGCCTCGTACAGGTCATTCACTACTGCCAAAATACCACATTAAATAGAACTCAGTCTCATCCCAGACCTTTGCCAAGGCAGACAGGAATGGCCAATAATTGTTGTGTGGCAGCAACTGCTTCATATTCCTACTTAGGAACTTAATCTGCCATCATAAATTCCTTGTCCGTATCACATATTAGAAAAAGCAGAGGCTCTTTGCTCCCTGACTGCTGGCAGGGTCAGAATGTCAGGTTGGGGAAGAGCTTGGTTGTGCTCCTGCACAAGCAGGTGAGCTTGGGCTGCCATCCAGGGCTTCGTGAACTTCCTATTTCCACTTGATTTTAAGAACAGAAGCCTGAACAAATTGACTTGTTCAACTAAATTATTTATTGTTTGTTCAAGGGGTCAGTCAACTTGCCAAAAGTGGGATTATTTATGATCTTTACTATCATCACAGCATGATTAGAATTCTTTTTCCTCTTTTTTTTTTTTTTCCCTGCTGGATGAGACTCCCTAGCTGAGCTGCTGTACTAAGCAGGGCTCTGTATGCAAATCAGCAGCCCAGGTGTTTCCTGCAGGGAACACTAAGGATTAAAGAAAAACTTCACCCCACCAGGCTCCTGGCTCCTATCCTTGCCCTGGCTGCTCATCCCAGAGCATCTCTTGGCAGAGAGCTGGCCGTGGGCTGGCCTCAGGCTGCAGTGAGCTCCAGCCAGCCCTGTCACAGTTTGGTGCAGGGGGTCCCAGGGCAAGTTAGCTCCTGTCTGTTGTCTGTCCATCTTTTTTCCAATTAGCTTTGGTTTTCCTTTGTTTTCCAGCAGGAAGGGAAGGGAGAGCCCTTTGTCACACAGTTGCTAGAAAGAACTTCATAAAAAATTTTTTGCTTTTTAAGTTTTTTTTTCTAGTTTTCCTACCCAGAATGTTATCTACCACTTCTGAAATGGGCTTGTCTGAAGTCTAATAAATATTATTGTATATCTGATTTGGAACTTTCTACATAGAATCAAAATAAGGTTTTGATAAACCAAACCCCTCCTTGTTCACACAAGTATTCCTTGGCGCAAAGTGTACCTTTTATTGGGATAAATATTTTTCAGATGGCTGGTATGATACTGCAGAAGGGTAACCA
Source organism: Pachycephala philippinensis (assembly GCA_013397055.1). Classification (NCBI taxonomy): domain Eukaryota; kingdom Metazoa; phylum Chordata; class Aves; order Passeriformes; genus Pachycephala; species Pachycephala philippinensis. Next base: position 42,504 of record VWZT01010377.1, on the reverse strand, counting down.
ATGCCTGCTTGCACTCTGTATCACATAAGCATGTTCCTGATGCCTCAAATAATAATTGTTAAATGTCTTCATTACACTTTCTAATCCATTTTGCATTTACAAGAATGTATTAGCTCTTGAATGGCATTTAACTCTGTAAAACAGTGATTAAAATATGTAACAGGCTTCAAAGATTAACATCACAAAACTACAGACCGTTCACATAGCATGATAAATAATCTGCAGAAAAAAATACTTGCTAAGCATTGCAAATCAAATAATATTACAGCTCTAGAAAAATTATTCGTGTCTGTGGAGGTCGATTTACACCAGTAAATAATGCTTAAATCTGTTGGGTTTTTTTACTAAGTATATATTTATTGCCCACAGCAGATCTCAGATAATTTATCAAATAATTTTAAGTGCATTAACGTTTTTGAGCTCAGAGTTCCAGGGTCAGATCTTGGCTCTGTTGAAGATGTACTGAAGTCATGATCAGGCTCCCACTGCCCTATGGACACAATCCTGGTGACAAGGACATCTTCATTTTGTTATCCTTGCCATTATACAAAGTTGGAGGCTCCACACTGTCAATTCTTAAAAAAAAACCCCAAAAAACAAAACCCCTCTCAGCAGTTTAGGGCTCTGCTTGGAGTACAAGCTGCTCTCTTTCCTAGGCCAAATGCCTTTTGACTTCTGTGCAAGGAAACCCAGAGCAGGGACCAGCAAGAGTTCCTCCACAGTATGTTAAACTTCATGAGGATAATCTCAATTGTTTCACAGACCATACAGGCAATTTAGCCTCTGGTTATCACATGTTTCTAGTGTAACATAACATTAAAACAAACATGAAAATCCATGTTGTGACTTAGTGGCTTGTGTAAAGGTTTAAACCAGTACCACATAAAAGCTGCATGGCCAAATTCCTGCCTGTTTCAGCCAGGGAACCTAGGACAGGGCACACCAAATGAAGGTCTGGCACCTTTTTTCTCCTATATGCAGAATTTCCAAACCCACCGCAAAAATCCTTTCTGTTGGTCATGACCTGGATTTTTGGGAACTCTTACTCTGAAAGATGACATGGAGGATCATTCTTTCATGTGGCAGGGTGACTATGAAAGAGCTGAGGAAAAGGAGACCATTACTCTATTGAAAAGGGCTTTTTGAAAACCCAACCTCTCAATAGGTGGACATTAAAAAACGGGAACAATGTTCTATTTTAAGATTACCTGTTCAGTTCTCAAAAGCTCTTCTGTAGGACAAGAGAAAGAATGTGACTAGTCACCTCTACAGCAGAACTAGAAATTTCACTAGCTAGTAATCATGTAACTTTTCTTCTTTTGCACCCCAATACATAATTTTTTTCAGAATCATGAGGACCTGTTAAATGTTCCTGATAGGAGTCTGTCTGATGAGTAACCTTTTTTGAAAACCAAAGCTTTTTTGACCCTATAGGCAACTCAAGTGCAGAGCAGTAATAGATGGGTGTGGAGACGTGTGGGAGCCAAGGCTGTGGAGCTGAATGTTCTCAGAGGTGTGGTGGTTTTTGCTGTTTGTTTGCTTTAAAGCACAGCTAACATCTTGCGCTGCTCGCATGTAAGGAGCTTTTTGTTTGCTCCAAAGGAATATGAAGATGCTATTGTGACAACATGTTTGGAATAAATGCAGAAAAAGTATTTCTGCCTCCTTGGAGACTCAAGTTTTAAGTGGGCTATTAAAGGAAATGAGGCTGCTGGGATCTTGGAGCAAGGTTCCAGCTGGTTTTTGGAAGCCACGTGTGCCTGGCAGATGGTGGGGGTGCACTGGTAGCCTCCTGCACACCCATGTGAGTCCCGGGAATGGCAGGGGTGCTGCTCCCCTGGGACGGAGCAAAAGGCTGGGAGGGTATTTATTGCAGAGCAGTGCAAACCCTGAAATGGGCTGTGCTTTAAACACCTGGAGCTAAAGCCCTGGAGCTAAAGCAAACTGCATCACGCTGGGCTGGAGCAGTGGGGCAGCCTGGGCAGTGGGCACAGGGAGTGTGAACCCTGCCAGCTGCAGCCCTGGGAAGGGTGAGGACTGGCAATGAGGCGAGCAAGCTGAACATTCGGGCTGCTGTCAGTGTCAGTGCTAATCCTAGCTGCTCTAAAATCAGTGCCCAAAATCAAACCCTTACCAGGACTTCACCCCAAATCCTCCTCCAAGACACTGTGCTTGCCCTGTGAACTGTGGGCACAGCCCTGGAAGGGTGAGGACTGGCAATGAGGCGAGCAAGCTGAACATTCGGGCTGCTGTCAGTGTCAGTGCTAATCCTAGCTGCTCTAAAATCAGTGCCCAAAATCAAACCCTTACCAGGACTTCACCCCAAATCCTCCTCCAAGACACTGTGAGCTGTGGGCACAGCCCTGGCACCTGTGGGGTGTGCACCTCCCCAGCAAGGTGGTGACTGAATCCCCCAGTGCAGCCCCTCAGCTGCTGTGCCTGCAGCAGTGACTGAGTGACAGCCTGGCTGCTGAACACCCACGGACAGAGAGAGGCTGCACTCCACATATGGCAGAGCATGGAAAAAAGACCAAAGGAAATTAGCAAAAAATCTATTTTTCAGAAGAGGATGGGGGATACAAACAGCAAGTAATTCTTTAGTGCAGGAAAAAAAGATTGCAGCTGGTTAAGATGAAACAACCAAGTTTTCTCTCTATTCCAGTTTTATTCTACTGCATAGGCAACTGCCATGTATGGCCAAAATACCAGATTTTTCTTCTCTTAAATAGTACAAAGAAGGAATAGAAAAGAGGAGAGGAGACTGATGAACATCAACTCTTGGCAGCTAGCAAGTGATGACATGAAAAGCACTTATGGCAATCTCTAAGTATGGTTATTTTTAATTTATTTAAAAGCAAGTTGTATTCAGAACAGGAGTACGTTGTTGGCAGAAGCTCTATTATATTAATTTGTCTATAAATGTAATGTTTGTAACTTGCTCTTCATGCATGGTTTGGAAGATTTGTTTGGATGAAAAATTATAGCTGTTGGTGGTCTTTGCAAGAAAGCTCAGCCTAACAGAGCTCTGTGAATATAAGGAGCTCTGTGACCTGTTGCTGGTCTTCTTTAATTCTCTAGATCTCAAGTAAGAAAACACAAAGCAAGATATCCAGAGTAGACAGCCCTAGCATTTAAAACTGAGTTAGATTTAAGATGATGCTGTAAAATGTTCTGCTGGGAGACTAGACAAGATAACATACATTTATCTTATGAATTCCTACTGTTGTTTATCACTGCTGTGTTGATAGGACAGGTGAACTATTTCACAAAATATATGGTGCTTTTCTGCCTTTGTAGTTAGAACGTTGTTTGATGTTCAAATCTTTCTTTTTGGGGATGCAGGAGGGTGTTAGCTGGGATGAAGTACATGTCCAAGCTGGGCTGGTCATGGTGAAAAGATTTCTCTCAAAGATCTAATAACATAACATGGCAACTTTCTATTCGGATTTATTATGATCACTAGGACTATTTCAGGCATCATTCCAATTGCACTTACTTGCATCTGACTTCTATGACTTCCACCGTGGGAAGCTGGAGGTCAAACAGGTCCCTTCTGCACCTGGTGTCAGTGACAGCCCAGCATCTGTTGTGTGCCAGCCGTGTGTGTGACACCCCTGAAACCCAGTCCTGTCTCTGTGTGTGTGTGTGTGACACCCCTGCAGCCCAGTCCTGTCTGTGTGTGTGTGTGACACCCCTGCTGCTCAGCCCAGTCCTGTCTCTCTGTGTCTGTGTATGTGTGTGACAGCCCTGCAGCCTGCTCTGCTGCAGGCAGGGTGACACCACCACTGCCCCAAGGGTCGGACACCCAGAGGTGTGCCCGTGAGGTGACAGCTGGGCCACGTGCTGTGCTGGCAGAGCGAACCTACCTCTGTGCGTTTCACACAAGTTTGTTGCCCCCGTTTTTACCATGTCTGCAGGACGCTCTTTGGTTACGGCACATCAACCATCGTTTGTTTCNTGTGTGTGTGTGTGACACCCCTGCAGCCCAGTCCTGTCTCTGTGTGTGTGTGACACCCCTGCTGCTCAGTCCTGTCTCTGTGTGTGTGACACCCCTGGAACCCAGTCCTGTCTCTGTGTGTGTGTGTGTGACACCCCTGCAGCCCAGTCCTGTCTGTGTGTGTGTGTGACACCCCTGCTGCTCAGCCCAGTCCTGTCTCTCTGTGTCTGTGTATGTGTGTGACAGCCCTGCAGCCTGCTCTGCTGCAGGCAGGGTGACACCACCACTGCCCCAAGGGTCGGACACCCAGAGGTGTGCCCGTGAGGTGACAGCTGGGCCACGTGCTGTGCTGGCAGAGCGAACCTACCTCTGTGCGTTTCACACAAGTTTGTTGCCCCCGTTTTTACCATGTCTGCAGGACGCTCTTTGGTTACGGCACATCAACCATCGTTTGTTTCGCATAAGACACAAGAACGTGAAGGTTTGGAAAGGGCAGGAGAGAATTTTTTTTTCCCCTTCTGTCTCATCTCAGAACTATGTGGGTTGCAGCAACCAGACAGCGTGGTTCTTGGTGACAAGTTAAGACTTGCAAACAAAAGCCGAGCGGCCCGGGGGCTCTGCGTGCCCGCCCCGGAGGGAGCTCTGCCCTTCTGTGCGAGCGCCAGGCGCCGTGCTCCCGGAGCGACCGCGGAACAGCCGCGACCGAACCCCCGCAAACTTCGCAGCCTCTGGATAGAAAGCATCAGCTCGGGCCAGCGCTGCGATCGAAGCGGCTGTCACGTCACA
>VWZT01010377.1:0-37382 GCA_013397055.1 Pachycephala philippinensis | reverse complement strand
CGGGGCGCGCCGGGGGCGGAGGCAGCGGGGGCGCGCCGGGGGAGCGGCTCCTGCCCCTCTCGCTCGAGTTGGGCTGCCCGGCCCCGCAGGGCTCGGGGCAGCTCCCGAGCGAGGGCTGCGGAGCGCAGAAATAGCGAAATGTCGGTCCTGTGCGCTGCCATAGCATCTCCCGTCCGGCTTCTCCATCGCTCTTCTTGTGGACATCTCCCCTGAGCTTCGGTTGCCTTGTGTCTTTTCACCGGCTCTGTCTCCCTAATAATCAATGTCCTCAAAAATCAGAACAGGGGAGGCCAGCAGGGAAGTGCTGGTTCCTGTGGGGTATTAGTGCCCAGAAGAATACTGAAGGTCTGAATACTGTTGCTTCCTGTTTGTACATTTTTCTTAGGGAGACAGTGCAATATCTGGTAAATGGTCATGTCATTAGATTGTCTTGAATGGAAAGATTTATAAGTTGGGTTCTGCAGGCTTTGCTTCTGTCCTACAAGCTACTACAGTCATGAGCCATCCCTTAATTCAGGTGGTTGGGGTCACTTGTTCAGCTCTGAGGTTAGGCAGGTCTTTCCCTTTACTTTTATTCCTTTCTAATTTTTCTTGCTGTTATAGACCAAAGGTGACTTGAAATCTAGCACAAAAATCTCAGGAGAGTAGTAGCAAAATGTGCTTTTCTAACTGGGAACCAAATGCCATCCTAAAACAGGCCTTGGAGATCTAATGGATCTATGGATATGTCACATCCTAAAAGCCAGCCAGGGCCTTCAGCACTTACCTGCAGCATACTGCAGTCTCCAGCCAGAAGTTTATGCCTCTAGACTTTATTCTAGCTTTATTCTGGAACCCTCTCCCCCAAAACCATACACCGTTGTTGCTGGAAAAAGCAATGTCTGGGTGCTGCTTTCAGGCTGCATATAGCAAATTATCTATTGCATCAGATTAAGCCTGACACTCTTGACAAGTGTGAACAATTTTTCTTAACATAGAGCATGAGATTAAAAAAAAAAAAAAGTCTTTTTTTAAACTCAAAAGGCCCTGTCAAATTCTTTCCAGTGATGGCTTATCCTGTGCAATGCTACAACACTAAAAATGAAGCCAGTTTGGCTTATGTTCTAAGGTTGCTTCCCTGCCTTCAAACCAGGTTGAGCCTGAAGAGAGAAAGACCTTGAGCTTTCTGACCATGGAATGCACACACTGCTATGGTCAATTTAGACACAAAAACCTTCAACCTCTGGAGTGAAAAGTTAGTTGTTAAATAATTTGGAACATTGCTGTCATAACCTGAGTCTGTACTTAAGACACTTATGGGTTTTATGCCATGAAAACAAATTCTGACTTTTGTTTGTATAGGTTTTCATTAAATTTAAAATTACATTCAAATACTGCTGATTATCATCTCATTCATAAATTAGCATCGTGTAAGGAAAAGCATCTAAACTGAAGCAATTCTAGGATTCTGTTGTGAAAAGCCAATGTAAAATTTGACTGCAGAATATGTGGGGAATCTGCAGTCGTGATACAAACAACGTAGCAACAGAAGAAACGTAGCAACAGAGAAATCCCAATATTAAGTTACAGGAATAATCCCAGATACAACACCAGGCACAGGATCTGAGAACTGAAAGGATTCTAGTCTCTTTTTGTTGTTTGCTTTTGGCAAGCACAAACGCTACCTAAAATACCTCCCTAATATGAGCATAGTTTAGTAGGAGAGCAAGTTTGTATTTGAGTGCAATTAATTAATTTTCTGGACTGTCTTTGATTGCTTGAAACTAAGGATAATTTCTAACCTGGACAAATTCTGACTTTTTAATGGCACTGGCTGTAATCAGATGAGCAAAGGGACACAGTGGTTTTGTGAAGGGATGTGTCCAGCAGAACCCTTCCAGCTCCCTCAGTTCCGAAGGGAGCTGCCTCTACAGTGAATTTTGGGTCATGGACTGAGCTGCCACAAGGCAGCTGTGGATGCCTCTCCAAGGTGTGTTCTAGGCACTGGCATTACCCTATTTTCTGTGTAGGATTTTTTTTTTCTTTTCTGAGTGTATAGCCTTTGCTATAATTGAATTAAATGTTAAACTCTCTAATAGTCCTACTTCTCTGCTACTGATCATAGTTCAGTTAGAAGGAAAAGTTGTTTTTCATGATCCTCTGGAAGATGAAAGTCCTAGCACGGAATGGTTAAAAGGAAAACTCAAGCCCCACTTATTTTAATTCTTGTCAGTTTTTTTATCCTTGTATAACCACACTAATAAATATAAGGATGGAAATGGTATAACTTAATCAATATTGTATTGCGTCATGCCTGTGATCTATACATTGGGGATTCTCATTACTCTGCTGTAATTACTTGCTACTTGACAGCAAATGCTGCCTCAAGATTACTTTCCCTTTTTATTGCTGCTAACTGTAAAGCAGTTATAAAAGTTTTTAGCTGTAACAGAATGAGCATATTGTTTCATTTCAAAACATATGGTTAGAATTCAGGCTTTTTTTCCTCTCAATGTTCTCTGCCCAGCACAGTCCCGCACTTGGTTTAACATGTGACCTGGAAAATTCCATATGTTAGAGCTCTGAACTTCATAGTTTCCACTCGTTACAACACTGGTGCAGAGAAAAGCACAAAAAGTTTATTAACAGCAGTATTTGCACTTATCTAGATGCCTGTTAAATGAAACTCCACATGGAGAAAGTTGGCATTTCGTGATTTATTTTTTTGTGTTTGGTACAAATAGTGCAATTACATATTCATTGTTATAAGCTAAATCTCCGTGACTGTAGGTCTGCAACCATTTCCTTTATTCCTTCCTAAAGATTGGGATATTTAGAATCTGGAATGTTTTTTCTCAAGGCTCAGTTAATATATTTGTCTGTAAATCTCTACCAGTGTGAGGTAGCAGGGGAGCTGGTAAGGTTGGAGCTGCCCCAGTATTCCCAGTTACACAATGCCACATCACTGTGTGGCTCCTCCATTCACATTTCGGCTGCATCTGGTCTTGATCTCCATTCCATATGGAACTGAGCTGAAATCCTCCTCTGCCCACTCATTGTGTGAGTGCAGGAGATGTGCCTCTGCCAGCTTCTAGGGCTCATGCTTTTGCACTGTTCTACTGGTGAATCGTGCTTGCATGTTCACACAAATCCAATTTCAATGTATTCTGAGAGCTTCAGTAGCCCAGCTACCCTTCTATCTACATCTTACATCTGTCCTTACAGGCCTGATGTGCAATCAGGATAGTAGTATTCTTTTTCAGAGGGAGGGAGATGAAGCTGTGAGTTAAAGTCAAATGTGGAGCACAGACTTTCACCTGAATCCCTGAGCTGTACCCGAACTGTTCAGTTATCCATTTCTGCTCAGTAAAAGCCTGGGGAGCTGCCTCTGGTTTGCTGCTCAAACTTTCCTCCTTCAAACGGAGCTTTCAAACCTATAATAGGAAACAGTGTCTCTTTTCTTTCCACTGTTACACCTGACAGAACCCCCACTACCATCTTTGTGTTTGACTTGTCTCTTTGAGTCTGTCCAGACTGGGTAGGATTGTACCTTCCCTCAGTTCTAAATGTAAAAATGTAAGGTTCTAAATGTAAAAATGTAAGGTTTTTTTCCTCACAAATTATTTCTTAACATCATTTAAATTAGGATGTACTGCTTCTAAACTTGTTGCCTGATATTTTGTTTCACTATTTATGTCATTATGTCTTTCACACTTGTTAAGGAAACTTCCAAGTCTGACCATTTATGAGACTCCCTGGCAGTCACACTCTTCCCTAACAATACCCAAACACCATTACTACTGAATGTATTAAACAGAGGAGCATTTCCCACAGGCTGACATACTCATGAAATGCACTGTTGGAGATTTTAGATTCTTTTTCCCAATTTCTTTGTGGTGTATGTGTATGCATTTTGTGAAGAAAACTCCCCTGCACCTTTATTGCCAGAACATGAATAACTGGTAGCTGTAGATTCTCTGTCAACAATTTTGTCATGCTGGCAGCTTTGGCTTCCAGACAGCAGCAAGAATCTATCAGCATGCATTGCATATATACATTTAGCATGCATTGCATATATACATTTAGCATGCATTGCTTGTGTACGTTTAATGTGCATTGCTAGGAGATTTTAGTTGCAGTAATGCATCTATTGTGATCTGCAAACAGTCTTATTTGATTTAGAGCTCAAATAATGCCCGAGATATCTGTGTTACTTTAATTGATCCTCATGTGCCAGCAGATATTCCAGGATCTGTAGTTTTGTAACACATGATGTGGGCAATGCTTGTACATCCTGTGTTGGGAAGATAAATATGGAAGAGTTCAGTATTTTCTGTTCTCTCCCCTTTTTTTTTTAACTGTAAGAGATGGAGAGCATCAGTTCTGAATACTTACCACAGCCTGGATGTGTTTTTAGCCATTGGTCTTGCTGAATTCTGTTCTGCCTTCGGTGCTGACTCCTTAAAGCAGAGCTGAGGAAGCAGTCACAGGCTGAGGCTGCAGCCTGGTGCTGCTGAGAACCTGTGCTGTGCTGTTTGGAATACCAGATCTAAGGATTGGAGCTGAGTTTCAGTCCTATCACCTCAATGCCTTGTAAGCTGCTCTTAGGAGATTTTAATTCTAAGTGAAATAAAGTGAAATAGTAAAGTAGTGGCTTGTCCCATTTCCTCTGAGCTTGTAGAAACAAGAATCCCATGAGAATTGAACAGAGAAAATGTTCATGTACACTTTTGGCCATGAGGATGTTGTTGCTTTTCTGTTCAGTTTTATTAGGATTTTGCCTGTAGAATAAGGCTTTCTGTATTAAACTTTAAAGTGGATTGCCTGGGAATTTCATCGTTTTCTACTACTTTAGTGATATTGGGGTTTATTTTCTTAAAGATACTTTACCATTCCTTTGTGTGAGACAGTGATTTATCCTGTGCTTAGAAAGATAGAAATCTTGTAAGTCATAGATACAATTACCTGCAGATTGGCAGACTCCTGTATTCATAACCTTGCTTTCTAAGTGATTAAAGAAATGAAAGCTACTTTCCCAAACTGAAAAAGCACCTGTTAATGCTCTTGGTGGGAAATTTCTTTTGAGGAATTCCTGCATGGAAATTTTATTGCTTAAACCATGACCAACATTTTTTTTTTTTAATGAGGAGGAATTAAGGCATTATAAGTAACTTTATAATCAGGGCTTTAAAATAATTTTACTTGCAATTTTAGATTTCATTACAGGTGGGATACTAATAATATTAAAGGCTAAAACTGATTGGCTGAAATAAATTTTTTGCTTTCTCTGTTCTGGGGGTGGGAAAATAAACTTTAAAAATTTTTTCTCAAGGGAACCACTGTGAAATATAGGATAAACCAGGGGTTTTTCTTCTGTTTTATTCCTATTCTAATGCTGTCTAGGAAAGCAAGGGGACAACTGCCAGTCTAAACCTTTTCCTTTTTGCCATTTTCTTTGGGAATTATTAATAATTGTATTAATTCTTGTGGTGGTCACTGAAGTTATTTTAAAATATGCCACAGTCCTTACTTTCCATGTGTTACTGAGTTTTGCCCTTCAATACAGGGGTTGATCACCTGATGGCTGCATTTAAGCCTTTGACCAAGCCTAATATGCAAATTAAACCTGGTTAAGCCAGCAGTGCTTGTTACTGAGCTGTGTTTCAGGATGCTCTGAGGCAGTTTCCTGCTTCCAGTCTGGAAGATGGGTCATCCTTGTTTTCATCCCTGATTTCAAATTGTGTGTAGGAGGATTCCACAACTTCACCATACTCTGAGAAAGCAGGGAAAATTTTGTTGCTAGGAAACCATGGAGGACCTATACTGTGGTGTCTTTCCAGAATGTTTATAGGTAGCATCAGTTATTTAATTAACTGCTCTAATCTTGTTCTTTATGCAAACATGCACTTTTTTTATAGTCATGGTGTTTGTTACATGCTTCTGTATCCTAGAAATTGCCTTCTCTCTGTGGTTATTTCTGTACAGCTTTATTCTTCAGCACACAGATCCCAACCTCCCTAACATTCCAAATTGGGTTGTTTTTGGAAAGCTGTTATTTATTCACATCCTAATGATGCCCATGCATCCTGATCTATTAGAACAGGTAGGTCACACTTTCTCACAAAACACAAATGCTGAGATCCACAGAGCTGCACATCTTGTGTAGAAATTTAATAAATTGGATATTATCAGGAAAAGTCTTGAAGTCAGTGTTTTGCAGCTGACTGGGTCTGGATGCCCCTTTATGTTTGATGCTGTGACTTTTCAGCCCTGAGAGGCACCTGCACATTGGCAAGGTGACAGAATCAATGGTGTGGGGTTCAGCCCAGGAGTGGCACAGCTGGGACTGAAAGGGTGATGCAGCAGCTAGGATTGGTTTTGGGGTGGAGTTTCTGCTGAGAAGTGGAGCATCCCTTGGACTAAAGGGAATCATGGCCCCCGAGAGGCAATCACAGAGGCAGGAATCAATATTTTGTGCAGCAATTCACTGACATCCACAAATGGATCAGAACGCTCAGATGGCAGAATGTTAATACTCATTTGTGGTTTCTGTAGAGCTTGATGTGATTTTTGGAACAGCATGGAAACATCATCTTCATCTGACAGTGTGTGGGCATTACTTCATGACCATTTCTAATGGCATGGCAAAAAGCACTCTGCTGCCCACCTATCTATAAATAACTAAATATCATCAACCCAGGAATAAAATTGCATTTTATGGGTAGTCTTGGGAACATGTAACATAGGCAATTAGATTACATGTAGTCCTACAACAATCCCACTAAAGGGAATGAAATTATTTTGGAACTTGCTGTCCAGGCCCCTTTCAGGTGAATTATTTCTCTTACACACACTGAGGGGCTCAGAGTACCCATAAATACAATATATGAAGGACTTGAATTCAACTCAGACAATGAGAATTTGTCTTTAGATAAAATCCAAGCCTTTATTTTGTATAACTAAATTTTTGGATTGTAGATCTTGGGTCCTTTTTGCAGCTAATACAAAAGACCATATTTTAATGTTGCAGGGATCAGTACTGTGCGATGTGTTTTCCTAATAATGTACACTCAACAATTTCATGTGAATTCTGCCTATTTCCAGCATAGAATCACAGAATCGTTAAGGTTGGAAAAGACCTCTGAGATCGAGTCCAGCCTTTGGCCAAACACCACCTTACAACTAAACCTCAGCAGTGAAGTGCCACGTCCAACTGCTTCCCTGCTGGAACTTTCATATGAAGGATCAGGGTTACTGTTTGTGCTCCCTCAAGGAAAGGAAATACTTATCTGCTTCCTGAAAGAAGGAAAAAATACGTCAAATTTCTGACTTTCATCACTGCTCCTTGTCAAGGACCTAGAACAGAGGGTGGGAGTTTGGGACAGAGCTGCTGTGGGGAGACTGAACACTGCAATGCTTGAAGTCTCAGGCTGCTTTCACTGCGTGATGGACTCTCTTTGCTCTTGCAGTGCTTTATTTGTGAAAGGTGTGCAGAGAAAAGGAGCTGGAAAAAACAAGATTACGCAATGGATAATGCAGTGGTGCTGCATTTAACTAGGGTGGTGTGCATGGCTGCCAGTCAGGCTGTAAAATAAATACTTGGGATTGTAGGATAGTCCAGCTTGGGAGGCATCTCGGGGTGATAACCAGTCAAACCTCAGAGGATACAACACCTGTCAGCAGGGCATGTTCTCTCCTGGTTTGTTATGAACCTGTAAAATACATATAAAAATTAGAGAATTAAACCAGAAATCGTAGGTAGGAGAGAATCAGATCCATTACCTGAAAGCGATTTGGAGCCAAAGATGAAAACCCAGCCATTACTATAACTACTGTTTCTACCAAGTAGAATTTTCTCATATTAAAATTGCAATGTCTGGTGTATTTGAAAGGAATGGCAAGTGAAGATTGAGTCATGGGCGAGGCTGAGCATATCCCATTTTCAGACAAGCAGGTGGCAGTGGGGGCTCAGCATCTCCCAGGAAGCACTGAGCACCACAAAGGGTTGGAGACTGACAGGGAAACTGAGCGTGAAGGGTGCTGGGGTGGGACGATCAGATCAGCAGCACGTGGTGCAAAGCCTGAGGAGGAGACAGCACTGGGTGTTGTGCAATGTGAGAATCCAGCCCCTCCCAGTGCATGGCTGAGGGGCCCAGCTCCTCACTGGGAGCCGAAGGGAAGGAGCAGATCTGTGCCGTGTCCATGGGTGGGTTGTGTAACACCTCTCAGCTCCCATCAGCAGCTCCAGGAGCAGCTGAGTCACTGCAGGGACTCATTATGAGAGCACCAGCCCAAGGGCAGAGCAGTGGCTGCAGCAGGTGCTACAATAAAAGTCTGAAGAAGCACAGAAAGTCATCCCAGAGTCAGGGAGTGAGCTGAAATGCTGCGGGAGATCATTGGGGTGCTGAAGCCAGCGTGCTCCTTCCTTACATTAAAGAAACGTTTCTCACCTTTTTAAAGACTATGAACCCTGACTGAACCCCCATAATCGACAAGAAATCATGCCCAGCAAACACCAGTCTTGTTAAACGAGACCCCATAACCCTAACAGAGCTTGCAGAGCCTCCTTAGACTCAACCAGGTGCCATGAAGTTATAAATCTACTGAGAGTTTAGAGAGAAGAACCTAAAAGTAGTAGCTGATATCATTCTGGAGAAAAAATATCTTATCTGGGGTAAAACTGAGCCTACTCATGTTTTTACTGAAGGACAGCATTCTCTGTTTTAATGAGTTCTGGAGTTTAAGAGGTCAAATAAGCAAAGTTTAGCACTGAAGGAGGCAAGGAGCCTGTGCTGTTGCTGTCATCTCAGAGCATCATACAGTAGGAATGAGGACTGAGCCAAATATCCACAGCTGGGGTACAGTTGCAGCTAAATTTTGATATGAACTGCTGGAACTGTTAGGAGAGGAAATCCTTAGTTGATTGATTATGTAACTTGTACAATTTTTTAAGTTAGCATACATTTAAGAGGTAGAAATGAAAATAAATGTAAGAAGTACAAGCATATCTACAATTATCACTGCAAAGCATGCAGTATCACACTGACCACTAGCCACACCTGATCTGGGATAACTGCCTCAGTTTCAGAAATAAACTTTAATTGTTTAAAGTGAGATGCTGTTGGTATTGAAAAATACTATATGAAAAGGCAATCTTACACAACACTGGACAAAGCGTGTGTGGGTTGGATTTAAGCAGTCCATTTTTTGTATCCCTCTAACACGCTGTGATAAAACGAATCCTGAAATACCTTGTGTTATGACTCATCTGATATTAAGATGTGTCAGTGTTCATAAACAATGCTGTTCATCTTCTGTGTGTGTGTGCATGTGTAAGAGGTGTGGGTGGGAGCTGAAGTTTTGGTTGTGATGACTCAGCCTTTATTCACTCTTCTTCATAAATCAGAAATAAGAGAAAATTCTCTTCTTTCCTGTGCACTTAGATGGGTGAAGTTCAAGGGCTCAGTGAGGAATGTAATATGTTCATTTCCTGGAATCCTGAGATTTTTATGTCTCGGATATTTGACTGTTAAAAATTCAGTCTCCTGTCCCAAGCAGCGATCCGGATTTTTGGCCCTCGTTTCTTCACTCCCTTTCTTTGTGATCCATTTGAGTTAAGGGAGAAATTTCACCTGCCTTCTTCTCTGCTGGATTTTATATGCTGTTGCTAAAGTGTTTTTGTGGGCAAAGATTTTTAAGAGAAATGTGCCTTTTATGAATTTCAAATTCTCCAAGTAGTCATTCTCATTTTGCTATCTTGCCAGACTATTTGATAAGCAGTGCTCAATCAGAATACAATGAAGAACATTTACGCAAAAATTAGGCAAAGAAAGATTTGATGGTGATTTAGAGAAAGTTTTGGTGGTGATTTAGATCTCGGTTGGTAAAGAGATTAAATAGTCTGTTCAACTTCTCAGTGTGGCGGGATGTTTTTGTTTGTTTTGTTTTTTAATGAGAATTTGTATCAGTGTGAATATTGGCTTCTGTAATGTGCATAATCTATCAGGTGATCAAATCTCCTTGAATGAAGTATGAAACAGGTAACAGGACTGAGCTCAGACTCACACTCCGCGTTGGTGCCGGTGCCTCGGGAGCCGCAGGTACCGAGCTCAGCCGGCAGATGGAGGCTGGAGCAGCTGCCCAAATCCCTCCCTGCCCTCCCAGCTGTGCCCGGCTGTGCCCAGTGATGCCCGGCTCTGCTCGGCACCCTCTGACTGCAGAAAAGCTGGTGCACTTTCCATGCTTCCTTGCTTTTTCGTGTTTCTCCCAAAGCAAGAACCTGCCCTTCAAAAAATGGACCCTACTATAAATATTCGAAGTAGCTTTTCTTCGCTATGATTTGCTCAGTTTGTGCTTTTAAACCTTTGTGGATGGCCATGGCGTGTAGAAATCAGGTGATCATTACAAAGCCGGGACATAAATACATATATGTGTGAGATTGGGGGGGTTTGAATGCATTTCTTTTTAGCATCATGAAAACTGAAAGGTCCATAATAGAAATGGACCTGCCAGTGTCGGTGTCTTGCCGTGGTGTGTTAATGATGGGTTGTGAGGCTGCAGGAGCAGTGTAAGTACATAAATAAACACTGTAGTTGCAGTTCTCCTGTGGCTGCTGAGTGCAGATGTTGTTCTGGAACCTCTCAAGAACCTTGTTGCACCTGGTCAAATGGGTGCAATATTGTTGATACAGTAATCCTTTTGTTTAGGACCTGTTCAACCTGAGATTTTCTGTAATATCATCTTTATTTTGTTCCCTGCTTACTCCTTGAATGGCTAAAGCCGTTTCAGTACAAAACCTGATGGGAGCTGTGGCAGCCTGGGGAGTCACAAGAGCAGAAGGGGAAGAGGCAGTTGTGCCAAGGGCTCTTGGTGTGGTGTCACATATTCCTTGCCAAGTTCTGCTTCGTTCTGATCCCCTGCCCTTCGGGGAATAGGGCACCAGCAGCAGGAGCAAGCTGTTTGTGATGCCCCCCAGGTTCTCCCCTTGTCTGCTCCACAATGGGTTTGCTGGAGCATCTCCCTCTGTTCTCTTTGGCTGGTCCGCCAACACAGCAGGACTTTTCCCGGCTGCCTACCATCTGCCTGTAGCCTCTCTCCTCCTTTTGTTTCTCTTTAAAAGCTCACTCCTGCGAGGCACTGAGAGTCTGCCATGAAATCCTTAAACATTCGTGTTTCCTGCTGATGTTTAGGAAAGACCATTGCTCGCCACCAATTCAGAGTTTAGCACCTCGAGAGAAGGGAGAGTGGCTCAGAAAAGCAGCAGTGGCAGCTCTGCTCAAGCCGTGTTTCTCCCAGCCTTGAAATGATGTCCTAATGAATATTTATCATTATTTGTGATACCCTATTTTCAGCAGTTGTGTATTGTAGCAACAGCTGACAAAATGTTCGTTTTGGTTTGTAATGAAATTGTCTCTGTTTTAGCTGTTTATTATGGTGGAGATGTCACTCCCCCACCATTGTGTCTGCCATTGTAACACAGCTGGATTTTTGGCAGGCTGGCAAAACTAAAGGCACATCTATCTGAGTGGTTTCTTGTCAGGGTGAGGGTCTCTGAGTGGAAATGTTAACTCTTTGCTCTGTGTATTTATCCCTTAGCAGTGGGGTTTTTAGTTTTTTACCATAAAAGGAGCCTTCCGAAACCTCCCAGGCTTTTAAGTGGCAACCACTGAAATCAAACTCTTTCAGTAAGAAGCAATACAGAAGTGTTCACTGATAAAGCAAATTTAATTGAGTTAGACTCTTATCAACTTTGTCAGTTGAAGTTGACAATATTGTAAGTATTACAGTAAGGAATGCCTGCTGGGTGTGTGCCCCAAGAAAGATGTGTGTGCTGTTCCAGCTACCAATGCAATTGTTCCAGATCCCATCAGAGAAAATAATTTATAATTTTATGATTACATGTAGGAGTCTGGTCCAAATGGTTTTTTCGATTGTTTTCCCAGAATTATATTTTAAAGCAACCCATGTTGGTCTGGAAGCCTTTCTACACTGTCCTTTTTTTAGCTGTGAAACCTACATGAAAATGCTCATTGGGCTGAAGACTTTAAACTTTTGGCAACAGGGAGAACAGTTTTAAATAAACAGTGTTTTGGGATTTCTGTTTCCCTCTTCTCAAAAAATGCTGCAGTCCTGAGCATGCTCAGTTTAGGCAATTGACACTTCTTGATTAAAAAGTAACTTTATTAAAAATTGACATCCAGCTCTAACTTAATGCTGCATGATGGATTAAACCATAAGGTTGTCTTTGCACTGTTAATTTTGAAGATTCAGACAGATTTGGGCTCAGTCAATTATATAAACTGAAGTTCATTTACGTTGGAGTGGAAAAGGAACCTGGATGATTGATTCTCCCCTTGGGAAACCTCCCTTCCACTAAAAATTGATAACAAATGGGGCTGATTTTGCTGTAGGAAAGTGTACTGCAGTTGGGTTTTCTCTCTTAAAAAGAAATAAGTGATTTAGAGCTGCACTGTTCACAAATTCCAAGGACTTAGCAGGAGAAAGTTTCTCATCTTTGTTTGGTGTAGCACAGACCATTAAGTACCAAAGTTTGTGATGCAGCACGTGTCACACCACATCTGGTTTCTTCTTACACCCTCAGCTTAGAAATGGGTGTTCAGCTGTCACCATAATGAGAGGGCTGTGCTGGCATTTTCATTTTTAAAAAGCACATTCTAGAATTCTCAAGTTAAAGCAGGATCATCCTTGCAAAATTGTTGTCCGGGTTCTCGTAACAGAGTGTAGAAAGTGTTAATAATGGAACACAGCACACAAGAACAGATGTCCCATGGCAAAGTTGAGATAAAATTGGAAGGAATTAACACCCAATTTGATAATGCACAGCAATGGAAACTTTGTTCTGCATGTGGGGGCTCAAGCTGGGATGCCTACAAACCCCTCCCCTTCATTATTGGACAAAGAGGAAAATAGGAACACAGCAAAAATAGAAACTGATTAAAAAAAGCTCAATCAATGCATTCATTTTTGTCCTGTAGCAGAATTTCATTTGCTGATCCATTTTCTTTGCATAACTGCCAATGAATTGAGCTCACCTTTAATCTCTGAAGCATAACTCTCACTTGCATAAATTCTGTCTATAAAAGGCATGCAACTTTAGCCCAGTTCCAGAACATTGGTACTTTCATCTTTTCCTGAGCCATTATGTCATGAAATTTTTACCCACATGAGGCTGTTTGAATTCAACAAACCTGGAAATTTAAGGTGTTTAGATAAATGATTTCAGGTTTGACTTGTCATGTTTCAAGTGGAGATGAAGAAATACTGTGAATAAATTTCAGAGTATCCAGTTTCTCAAAAATTGCATGTGAATGTTACATATGGTAGCTTTGTAAATTTACAGATTTTTGTCTTCCTCACAGTTCAGGAATCTAGATATATATTTAATAGCCAAATCCCATCTTCCTTATTTGATTTTGAACCCTTGGGTCAGCAAGATTCCAGGACAATGCTGAAGAGAAGATGCCAGAATCAGCCCATTTTTTATGTGGAGATTTTTGATAAGTTGTTGAGGTGGTTTTGTTTTGTTTTGTGTTTTTATACTGTGTGTTATTCTGAAGAGACAATGAGCCAGTGACCACTCACAGGTGAGGGCTGTCTTTGAAATGCCAGAAAACTTTCTCACACAGATGTTATTTAGTCACATGGATGAACCAAATATATATTGGTGAATTATTCCCAACTCAGCAAGCATTTTGCTGCCCAGTAAGGGCTGACAGATGAATTATTATTTTTAGTTTCTTTATCAGAATGATTGTTGAATATCATTCCTTTTTAAAACTTAGAGTCGAGAAAGGGTGATTAGCAAATATATTTATATTTGACAGTCCAGGATATCAGAATGTTGTACTTTGATTCACAGTTTAGGGATTGTCTGATGGTGTTAGCCTGAGAAGCTTTTCCACTAGGTTTGGTCAATGGCAGGTGTTGTGTTGACTGTATCATGATGATTGACCAGCAAAGCATTAGGATTATTTGGAACAGAAAATACAGCTTTTACTACTTGGTTTTTTTTTTTTGTGGTTTTTTTTTTTTTTTTGTTGTTTTTTTTTTTTTTTTTTATCTATTTTAGAAAGATTTTGGTCTTTTATCAACGTTTGTTAGAGTTTTACCCTTCAGTCTCTCAAAAATTGATTCTTTTCTTGAGTGCCATGAATTAGCTATTGTTCCTTTTTCATCCAGGAAACGATAGATCAATTGATTGATTAAATTTAATTCTATGCTTCTGTTTCTCCGTTTCTGATAAAACTAAATTATCAAAAGATGCAATACTCTCTCACAGCAGTTGTATTAATTAGACTTTCTCCTGCACATAATCATCCTGAGTACTTCAGTGCTTTTGGTCTGACAATTCACTACAGTCACTCAGAGACTGTGGAGCTGTGTCAGCATCATTTTGTGTGTTTTACATTGTCACAAAGAAGTTTCAAATTTTACCTTTTCAACACTTTAGAAAATTTGCCTGGAAAAAAAACTATTTCCTATTATCGAAACTCTCTTTGGCTGCAGGGCAAAATACTTCAGTATCATGACAGAAATACATAGACAGGTGATAGAGAGAAACTCTTGCGGCTATACACTTTTCACCAAGATTTTCTGTAGTCTAATCAATTATTTTTGTGTAATTTACTGGTCTTAACAACCAGATTTTATAAAATTTTACATCCAGTTTGAGCAAACCTCACCCGAGATTTGTGTGAAATATAATTTATCTCACATGCTGCTGTGGTGGGACAAGTGTCTGAGGTTTGGTGTGAGACAAAAGATTTTCCAGCTGTCAAACAGCAGCTTTGTTGAAAAGCGGGAGGAAGGAGCAGTTTGTGAGAACTCCTGAAGAGACAGAGCAGAGCAAGGCAGGCAGAAGGGATTTTTTGGGTTTTTTTCAACATCGTTTCAATGGGACTCATAAAAGTTCTCTTTAATTTGATAAAATAACCTTTCCCAATTGCTGTGGTGGTATAATGTGTCTGAGTGCCTGATGACTTGGAGATCTGTACATGTCCTGTGCAATACCCAGGGCTCAGAACTGTCTGAGAAGCAAAAGGGAGAACTTGGCTGAGAGGAGAGAGAAAATGCTCCATGAGATTTCCGGGTGCTGCTGCCAGCCAGGCGTTGTCTGCCTGAGCTGAACACAGCCAAACAGCACCTTGTCCCAGCTGGAGACCTCGGATTTGTGTGTCAATGTGTGTTAGATAGGAAAAGGTCCTGATTTCTGAGGCTGGAGGTATGGAACAGAGACAGCCTCATGTGTTCATGTAGAAAGGCGAGGACACTCTTACAAGACTTTTTCATAGTGAAAAGTGTAAGCTACTACTTGGTTCCATCCCAGAGGACAGCTGAGGGAGGAATCAATCTCATTTGATTAAGATAGCATTTCTGCTTTGTTTTTTACTTTGTTTGACAAGCACGGTGAAGCTGCTAAGATTTTAGAATAAAACCATGTTGCCCTGAGTTTTGCAGTTCCTCGATGTTTTCATTTTCTGTAAGAGTTTCTCACGCACTTTCTGTAAACACAGTCATGTGCTAACCGTGCTTTATTGTTTGCATTCCATTTCTCCTGGGCAGAGACGTTTGATGGATTTTCCCTTTGACCAGTGTGATTGAGGGGTGGTAATTCCCCCCTCCAATCCACGGTGATTTCTAAGAACATATATAATAAAGGCTCGGGGTCATCAGCCCCTCTCTTTCTGCTTCTCTCTTGACAAGTGTCTGCGTGGTTCTTTTCGTGTCCAAGTGCAATAAAAACATTCTCTTTCCAAAGCATTTTATTAAAGCTTTATTGGTTTGATGTTGGGCTGGCTTGTGAGGAGGGTCTGTGTGCCCTAGGGATCCAGAGAGCAGTGCATGACCGTGTAATAAATCCTAATAAAGGCTGCCTTAGAGCAGTCAGCAAGCAGAGAGGAGATGGGAATCAGGCTGCTGGTTGTCAAAACCAAGAGATGAGCAGCAGCAGAGTTCCTGAGTGAGCTGTGCTGTTATCTGCTCCTGCAAGCAGCGTGGCACCCGTGGTGGAACCTTGCTCAGCCTTCAGAAGCAGCATTTGGCAGCGTAGCAAATGTCTGCAATCTGAGATGATGTTTCTCCTCTGTTCCCTCACCCTGTCACTCATCAGTCTTCTTATTTTTATAAAACACACAGAGCTCGAGCTGAAGTTTGCAAAAGGGAAATCTCCTTGTGCCTGCAGTGGGCTGTGTGAAACCCCTGCTGTGATTTCCCTTTTTTCTCCAGTCTTGATCTCAAATCCTCATCTTCTGCTCAGACCTCTATGAGCAGGGTTGGATAATCCTGAGGAGTTTTTTTGTCATAACCACTAGCAACAGTGATTTAGGATGAAATTACTGAACTTAACATAGCCAGCAATACTAGACATTATGTACCAGAAAGGAAATTCAGATTCATCTAAATTTCCATCCTTACAGATGAAAGAGAATCCCACGTGTTTTCTCGTGCACTGTATCTGTGGTAAATACTGTCACCTAATGCTACTTTTTCTCTTTTAAAATGAATGTGCCTTTTTTCTTCTAAACCCATCTCAACACACGACTCCAAGTATGTTCTCCTGATGGTTAGGTTTATGGATTTGGGTTTGTGTAGCTTTATTTACAACAATAAGTCTTGTCTCGTGCATAGGCCAGTGGCACTCCTGCTGCACAGAAAGAAAAGAAAACAGACAAACCTCCAAACAACCAAAAAACCTGAGGTACAGCATGCAATATTTCCCTATTTGAGCCCTGCAAAATCCATCTTGTTCTGTTTTCTTTCTCTTCCCTCTCACATATTAGTCATAAAAACATTTTAAACTTCATATAAAACACTTTTCCTTGCTTTGAGTTGTCTGTATCCACCTGGCTTGTATTTCAATTCGATTTTTAAGGAAGAGTAAAGACGTGGATTTTGAGTGTGGTGGGGGTTTTGGTTTTGTTTTGTTTGTTTGAATGTGCTTTTAAAATGCTGTTGGCAATCTTTCTTATATGCACAACTCTAGACAGCAAGTCAAAATTTCAAAGTTAGGAAATTGGTAATGAATAAAAGAAAAACACTAGCAATTGTGATTAAATACTTGAATTAGATTTGGGGCTTGCACGAGTAAGGCCTCCTTTGGTTCAGGTACAATTATGGTTTCTTCAGTACCTTCTTCCAAAGGCTGGAAACTGCAGAATTAGAGGAAATAAGTGGAGAGTTGCATTCTAGGTATAAAAATCCCAAAAAGGCACTTCACTGGTGTGAAGGAGAGGTCTATGGGATGATGTACTTCTCTATAGTGGATATTGTGAGAAAATATTGCAGCAGAGCTGACAGAACAAAAGCTCTCTTGCTGCAAAAGAATAAATGTAGCATATCCTTAATAAAGGCACTGACAAAATCTCGTGGTTAAAATGGGAGCAGGCTGAAGTCTGGTTAGGCTTTCTATTGCCTTTGACTTTTTTTAGAACTAGGTACAGCCAAGATGTCTTAGATAATCTGCCTTATGTCAGGCAAAAATATTACATCTTTTAATACTTGTTCTGAGGCCTTTTGATTTCTTTACCAGTGTTTTTGTGCAAAATTTAATGGGAATTTTTTATCCCAGAAAGTGTTTTTGTTGAGTGTCCTGACCAGTGATGGGGTTTTGCCAACGGATAAATTAAAAGTGTTCAACTGTTTATACACATGCATGTGCTTGATATAATCACCCCAGAACAATCAGTCCTTTGACATTCTTTAATAACAGCCTGACAGTAGAGTTGTGATGGACACCTCTGTTCCTTATCAGTTATTTATCTTGTGCACAAGCATCAGTCTAATAAAAGATAATTATTGCTCTAGGCCCAAAGATGATATGCTCACTTGGCAAAAATCTTTTGCTATTAATGTATAACACCTGAAAAATAATTTAAGCCAGTTTGCAATGAATGTTTAATTCTTGTTGTTTGTCTTCAAAAGATATTTAATTCTAAAGAGATATTGGAGGCAACTTATTCCCTAATTAATTTTAAAAAGTCTTGGTGTAGCTTCTTTTGTACATTTAATTTTGAAAGCACAATAGACTTGACTTTACAGTCCAGATTTATTAACTGATGTTTTTACTCCTGAGAGATAATTAAACTGGAAATTGTTTGGCAAGTGTACTGTCTAAGCATGGCTCTTGATGTCTGTATTTCATCCACATGGTGCTGTGCCATCTTCTGGGGGCTGAGAGCTGAGTTGAAGTGTTCATCCACTTTGTTCTCAATAGGAGCAATTCCTTTTGCTCAAGAAGCTCAGTGGTTTAGATCCAGTGATCCTATTTCAGTGTTTGTGGTTGACAAAGGCATTTCTGTCCCTGGTACACCATTCCCCAGGAGCTGGGAGGAAGGCAGGAAAGTTCTGTTTGGTGAATACAAACAGAAAATCCCATGCAATCAGGACCAGGAAAGTCCAATTTAATCCTTGAGCTTACTTTTGTCTAATGAACCGTGAGCACAAAATTTGTGTTTTTGTAAGAAAGCTCCATCACATCCAGTAAATCTGGAGTTTTTTCAGTGGGGTTTTTCCCCTCAGATACAGTGTTTTTTGTATTGCTGAAAGTTTTAGGACACCGGTGGGTTTGAAAAGATTTTTAAAGTTTTCTTCCCTTCCTCTTTTAATTACGTTAAGTGCAAAAGCTTTTGGGATGAGAGCACGCAAAAAGAATGCACCATTGTATAATCCTTATTTTTGAGTAAATGGGATTAGCAATGTACAGATTATTCTTTGATTTCTGGTGTATCTATGCTTGTAGTGGGTGAAACAACCCTTGTCCTCCATTTCCATACCAGGTTTCACACAAAAGATGTGATACATAAAATGTCTTTTAATAACCCAGCAGAACCATCATTAGCGAGGGGAGGGCAATTATTTCTCTTCATTAAACTTCTCAGTGCTTATTTTAAAGCAATCAGGAGACCATATGCTCTGCAGCCTTGCACAGTTAATGCACATCCATTCCTGCAAGTTCTGTAACACCAACACCCTCAATTATACTGAGGGGTTAGAAAATACTCGTGGTCATATGGTAATTTTAGAAATGGCTCTCAAGAGGTGTTAAGTAAGTCTCTAGTTTTCCTAGATACATGTTCTAACTTTTATACAGAAATTTATACAGATGTCTGGTGACTGTAAGAACCTGTGAAAATTTGTCACTGAATGTAACCTAAAGTTACATCTCCAAAAGTTGCAAAAGTTTAAATTTTTTTTTTCCCTATCCACTGGAAATGGATTTGAAGGCAATATCAGATATGAGTGCTTTTTTTCTCCAAGGCAAATCAGAATCTGAACACATTTTGCTTGCACAAAACCAGATTGTGGCACAAAGTGCAACCTTAATATTTCAGAATTAAAATACTTCAAAAAATAATAGTGGCAAAGCTCTGCAGATGAGGTAAAATACAGAGTATCTCAGAGGACTGGCTGAAGGAAGTCAATCTAGGATTTATGTGTATGTGGGTACTGCTGTTTATTGCTAATCAATTAGAAGAACGTGGGGTCTTTGCTATTAATTTTAAAATATGTTTGGGATTAAATTTTCCTTGCTTTCAGGAGCAATTGTAACACTTACACTTCTAAATCCCACCGACTTTACATGACATTTCATCAGACTTGCTCAGAATGCTGAAATGAAGCCCTGTAAACCACACAGTGCAAGTTCTCTAAAGGCTCGGTGAATAAATGTCACACTTCAGTTTATTTTTTAACTTTTCAAACTGTGGACCAATATATAAATAGTGATTGGATTTGCAAAGGCTTCACTGCAGTAATATTCATTGCGGGTTTTTACTCTGGTCCAAGTCCAGTCTGTGGTATTTTGTTTGCAAGACTGTGGTGTCACAGAAACACCAGGCTAATTAATCAGCCTCTTCAGAAGCCAAACACTGGAGTGATGTTTTAGACTGCTTTAATCTATTGCTCTGTTCATGTTCTGTTCCTGCTCTCTGTTCTGTGGAGAACTCCTTGAATTCTTGGAGGAGATTTGGGAATTTAATGATTTAATTATAAAAAAATCAATGTGAAAACAGATACGTGTTAGCAGGCTTGAACAGAAAATTTTGTAAGTATTTTGAAATTGAAGTAGGTCCAATATTATGCTTGAATCTGCTCAAAAATTTATGATCCATAACTCGACAACATTAAAGGATATGACAAGATTGTGTTTTCAGTAGTTTATGGGTTTGGGCACTGTTCCTGGATGTCAGTGCTGCACCCTGCATCATCGCCCCTCTTTCAGGAGATATACTGGGTTGTGGGCTGGTATGGTGGTTGGTTTGGATTTTATTTTTTTTTACAGATACCTGTACTTAGATTCTCCTGTTGCCAGTTTTAGCAAATTTCAGAGCCTTGGCTGTCTGAAACTCGAGTCCTTCCACAGAGATTTTTGAGCTCAGTATCCAAAGAGCACAGTGAGAGCCTGGGAGAGAAGGCTCACTGAGGAGTACAACTTTTAGTGTCATGAGCAAAACCTTCCCCATCCTGTCAACCACAAACCTCAGCAGCTCGTGCCAGTGTTGTACTAGAGTGCTGCATGAAAACCTTTAACCCTCTAGGATGCAGTTCTCCAAAACAATTCATCCTTTGTGGAGTCGTGTCGCAGTTTCCATGGCATTTTCAGAAACGATTAGTGATAAGGGACTAATTTAAGAGAATTTCAGCAGACTTTTGTGTTTGCCAGGTGACGTGCTGCTATTGTGACAGAGCTGTAGTGCGTAGCTGGGACTGAAAATGGGGAGCTGTCAGTCTGTGATATAACTTTAAGTAGCTGTTAAAAACCCAGCCAACCAAAATTCAAGGTTCTTGCACTCCTTATTTTAAGTGGGATATTTGCCTGAAGCAAAGGGAAACATACAGCATAGGGCCAATAATTTACTGGTAACCTAGTTAATAATGATAAGGAAGCAATAATAAACCACAACTGGCATGTTTTAACAAATTGTATAGATCCTTCTTGAAGTGTTCTTCCATCTCAATTACGTGTAGGGTCCCAAGGCTGCTCCTTCCTAGGTGGGTGTCACAACAAGGCTCACCTTCCCATTTTCCTTCAGTCTGAAACTTTCTGCTGCCCCTGAGTTTTACTGGAGGTTGGAGCCAGAGTATTGTCCATGATAGTTCCCGCTACAACCTTTGGTGGAGCTGTCAATCACCTGATTTATGTAGGCAAATATTTGCTGTGTACATAATATTATTTACTCACGCCATCCTCATCAATGCAGACTCAAACATATCCTGGCAAAGACATTTAAAATGGATTATGGTCCCAATGTCTTGGGGTTTTGACCAAACCTTGCCTGAGTGAAGGGGCCCACAAACAATTAGGTCCAGAGCTACACAGTTGGTTTTCGGTTTTTTTTTTTTGGTGTTTTTTTGTTTTTTTTTTTTTTTTTTTTTTTTTGCTGTAACCTTTTCTTGAGGCTGGAGTTTATCAAATCAGCCTCATTTCAAAGGCTTAATTGATACTCATAACATGCTTTGAGACCTTTAGGTGAAGCAATATAATGGATTGCTAACATTTCTGTATTAGTGAATTTATCTTCTTTGCATTGTCCCTCACTTCAGAAGGAAGAAAATGCATACAGTTTCCTTTGTATTTATACATCTGAGCTGGTGATATTCTATTTGAAACCATCTCACATCAGACAGACAAGGATCCATTTGCAGCTGCTTTAGTATTCATTCTGTAGCTGGACTGAATTCTTTTCCAAAATTTAATTATGTGCTTTCTGAAATGGCAGTAAGTGGCAATTTTCTTAATGCAGTTAGCACCATACTTAATATTATAATAATACTGATTTATACTCTTCTCATGTCTCTCTTGAACTATTGTTTAACACTGAAAAACATCTTCCAACATTTGTTGGAACTAAAAAAGGATGGATATAAATACAAATATGCATATAGGTGTTAGAAGGTGCAGTTTCTCAATATAGTTATTTTGATCTGTAATTATTTGCCAAGAGTCTTTCACTGGCTGCTAAATGGAGAAGGAAATTCAACTCCATCTACATATCATTACAAGGTAAGGGTGAGTTTATAAGGCATTGAGTGAAATGCTAATCAGCCCTTCTAAAATTAAAAAGGAATTAAATGATTGAAATCCAATGGGAGGTATTTCAGCTCTAATCAGGCAGTTTAATGGAGTTGAGCACACTGTGCCAGATACATCCTATTTTGCTTCTGACTTGGTTTTGACCAGCAATTATTTAAAGAATAAAGAGTTGTTATGAAGATCTGCTCAGTTTTGGGTTGCTGAGTTGATAGCTTCTGTGGAAGTGTGGTGAGGCTGCTTGAGGTGTTGGGAGCTGCATTACTCATAAAAACCTAACTTCAAAGGCCAGAATGTTTCCTTAGTGGTTGCTGTTCTGCTCTGGACTATGGAATAATGCCACAGAGGCACTAAATTAAATTAAGCCAGCAACAGGGAAAATATTGTATTAAGATATCATATTAAGAGAGAGTGCGTTGGTATCAATACATCAAATTAATTGTTAGGTTGAATTATACTTAAAATACCAGCAAAGCCCCACAGTTTCTCAGAAATCATTGTGAGCCCTACCAAGTGAGGCTCTGCTGATCTTGATGCCAAATGATACATAAAGATTCCACTCCACTGGGAGAATACTTTTAGCAAAAGGTGATGTTGGAAAATGCTCTATGCCAGTGCTAACTGGAATAATAAAGAAATGGAATAATAAATAATTCGAACAATTTATTGCCATTAAATTATGTCCACGGGCTGGTTTTCTATCCATCTCTACACTCTGAATGACTCCAGAATGACTCCACATCCACCTAAAGCAGTGTTTATAATGGAATAACCGAGTGAGACCAGGAGTCTCTTGGCTTTTATCTCTCGTCCATGAGCAGGGGCTTGGCCAAAGCTGAGCCGTGCTTGTGGCAGGAGAAATTCGCCATCTGCTGGGCCCTGCCGGAGGCTCATCCAGAGATCCTCGGCAGGAGCTGCACCTAAACAAAGTTGTCTGCAACTAAAGAGGTGGTAGCACAAAGGTGGAGAGCGTAACATCACCTCAGTTTGTGGAAGCAGTGGGGTTTTATGAGTGGCTGTGGTTCCTTTTTTATTCATTGGTGTATCTGAAGGGAGTGAGTGCTGCAGGAGAATGGATTTGGGGAATCCACTGCTCGCCTATGCTGTAAAATCAAAGATCTGCGTTTGAGAAAGGTGCAGTTATAACAGCCTGCAAACCCAGCACTGTATAAATAGATATCATAAAGTTCAAGGCTCACAATAACAGTGCATAGGTGGTGTTGTGTTGAGCCCTAACCTGTTAAGTCCTGGGAACTGCCTGTTTAAAATTGTTTGTCAGGAGCAAATTCCAGTTTTAAATCACGAAAGAATTTATTTCAAGCAGATTTGGCCCAAATTCTGAACTATTTTCCTCTCTCAAACAGTAATGTATTCCTTTCTGCTGGAAATTGTCAACTGGAATTTTCTTTTGAGGTTAGAATTGAATTTATTGCCATGTTAACTGAGGCTGTAACACTGGATTGTGTTGGAGAGTATAGAAAGTGAGCAATCTACAAAATGAAAATTGTTTATTAATATTTAAAAATTACTCAAAGCTTGTAAAATTCTAGGATAAATATTTTCACTGGGAGCATCTCAAGATCAGGTTACTGTCTGAAAAATCTATTTGCAGCTATGTTAAAGAGTTCTTGGGATTTTTAAAAATTCTTTTCAATGTGCCATTTACTACCTTCCAGTTCTCTGTCACTTAGCCAGATGTAAGGTTTAGCATTCCGAAAGCTTTGATTTGACAGTGAAATAAATTAGGCACTGGATACAAACGGAATTTGTCATGCCCTCTTGCTATGAGTAGAAATTGAGATGAAATTTACTTTTAACTGCATAGTCAGTTTAATTATTTTCTTTGTTTCATTTTTTCTTTATTACTTTAGATACTTTTCTCACTGATAGCTGAGTCCTTCATTTGTATCATTAAGCCAATCTTTTTTGGTTATATTCACAAATACCTCTTACCTTAAGAACCACCAAAACCTGCCTCTTCTCCCTTCTTTTAAAGCTTTGATAAGGGACATTCCTAGGCAAATAGTCCTGCATGAACTTAAATTATTTAAATTATGCATTCTTAGTACTATAAAAACAGCTTGGCAATAATATATCCTCTAAAATCAGTGGGAATTTTGATTTTAGAACACCCCAGATTTCATTAATAATCAGTTCATGCATGCAGACACACTCATGCCCCTTTTAACACTCTCTCGTGATTCTCAGGTTGGGAAAACATGATGAAACATGATTTAAACTCTTTTGCATACAACTTTTATTTGACGTTTGTTTTATTTTCTAACAACATCCACAGCCATGAGCCGTGGCAGCCCATGATCACAGTGATGCATCAAACACAGTCCAGTTTTTGTGTGTGCTGATGCCTTGAGTCATTCTTTGATGAATGGAGCAGTCACCTGCTGGCCGTGGTGTGCTTTAAAAAGCCACCCGAATTTTTACAGCACCTGGTAGTGAAGCACTGTTTGAAGTCAGAGCTCTGTTCTTTACAGAGGAAAAGTTGGAACTGTTCATATCCACATGTTGAGTTTTGAAATGCTGCTTCCCCACGTGGGAGATTATGGGATGGGGAAACCTGGCAGTGCAAATATTCATGCAAATAGACCTCTGAGGAACAGCCATAATAAAGTCAGGGAGAATGGCACTCGGGTGAGCTGCTGGCTCGGGTTAATCACAGCTCTGCTGTCCAAATGTGGACAAAACTAAAATGCTGTAGAGACCAGAGGAGCAGAAATGCAATGTTCAAAACATATCAGAAAGAATGTACTTCAAACACAATGGGAAATAATTCTGTTGCCTTGCTGACAAAGAGTAAAAAATGATACTTCTTTATTTTGTCCATAGAATAATTATGGTAATCATGTTTCTGAAGTTCCAGCCTGCAAATCCAACAATATAGAATACATTCAAGAAATCAGAGCAGCATGCGTTTTTCATCCATTTGATTTTGTAAAATTACTTCAAAATTTGAATAACAAATTATTAATTTCAAGTTTGTGAAAAATTTTACTCAGAGGAGGCCTGTAATTGTGAGGTGGGAAAATCAGAGAGCAAATTATCACTACAAAATTGGTTTTGTATGTGAAATAAGCAAAGATATGTATGCTGTGTATGAAATAGTAGTTTATTCCCAAGAAAAAAACCCCTCAGTGGATTTATTTTCAGAGTTCTTATGCAAATAAGAAATGCTTGCCTACTGGAGTACCCTGAAGTGTTTTGTGAAACAGAGTGAGTAAAAAAGTTTTGAACGTGGTTGGGTTTGTTTGTTTTTGCTTCTCCCAACTGCTCTAACAATTTCCTAGTTTAAAGGGTACAAAGGAAGTAGAAACAGAGGTTACATCAGATATTCCACAGATTCATACCCCTGTGTCCCTTCATGACTTAAAAAATAGAAGTTCTAGAAACATAAAATCCTTTAAGTTGGAAAAGACCATCGAGTCTTACCATTAAATCCTATTTCTACATGTCTTCAACTGCCCAGTTCTGTCTGCATGTCCAGGTGGTGCAGGATTGCACTTCACTATTGTAATTTTTGGTATAATGCAAATGCTGTGGAGAAAGTTTTAAAAGTAACCTAGCTGCAATAAATTCTTCTGCTTTCAAGTCTGATTTTTTTTTTCTTTAACTGCAGAAAATTTATATGTTATTTTGAGAATTACCATAAATATGCAGCTCCTCGTCTTTAACACCATTCCCAGGCTAATTCATTACCTTTGGGTGGGGCACATGATTATTTGTTGGGTTTCTGCAGTTTTTCTGTGCTACTGGATAGATCTTTCTCTGCTGGACTTGTGCCTGAGATCAGTGGTCTGAAGGAACAGATTAATTAATTAATTAGTTATATTTTTGAAGTAAAGACACAATTTTTTTCTGTTTTTTTCCCCTTTTTTTTCTTGCCTTCTACTATAGTTTCAATGACTTGGAAGGAAAAGGTTAACATAAAGCCTGTTGTTCCTTGGTTGGTTGTCTTTATCAAGGCACTTTTTCCAGAAAATCCCTTTCTTTGTGTTACACAGTATGAAAACTCAAGCTTAATGAAAATGGGAAGCCTCTGTCAAGGAATGCTGTCATTAAGCCAGGAAGATCTTTTTCTTCTTGACCAAGCTAGCAGCTCCTCATGAGGCTAGTAGAGATATCAATGTCCAGATTGTACAGATTTCAGGATGGGTCGATTCTGAACAGAAATGTTGGGTAGTTGTCCCTTTTTCCTGTCAAGAATTGAGTATAAACCTCAGCCTGGTTGACAGTTAAAATAAAAACATGGGTATCCAAAACACCTTGAAAAACATTTTCTAGAAACCTGCTTGTTACTGAAGAGCTTTTCTCCTTTGTCACTGCAAAGCTCTGAGCACTTATCCAGTGAAATTTGCCTCTTGGGACAACATTCTCAAGCTACAGAACCTCTCTCCATCAGTGGGCATGGAGCAAGGTGCTTGAGGGCAGGACACAGCCCAGAGCTCTTGCAGGAGAAGAAACAGGAGTTATTTGGATAATTAGGGAGGGACACTCTCTCCTGCTGCAGTGTGGGAACATGGGCAACAACTCCAAATCCGGCTCTCTGAAGCAGGATTGAGCAACTAAAACCAGGTCAAAAAAGGATTTGGCACATCTTAGGCAGCTTAGGGGGAATTTGACCTTCTTCACCGAACTGAGGTGAGGTGGGAAATTGCTGCAGTCAGTCAGGTGAGGGGGTGGGGCAGGCTGAGTTACCCCACCCAGGTCATACTGGTGGCAATGTTTCATGTTCATTCCCTCATTCTCACCTGGCCCTTACTGAGGTGTTAAGAGATCCCCTGCAGCAGGACACTGGGTTAAACACAGAACAGTTCTCTCAACCGCCTTTATTACCTAGCACTCTGAAAATTACTGCTATTGGTAAAATCTGTGTGACACTGTAAATCTTTGGTATCTGTTTAATAGGACAGCAAAACGTGGTAAAGAAAAATGTTTGAATGACTTCTTGTTCAAACAATTCTTTACAACTTATAGATGTCTTAAATATTTTAAATTGTTTCTTAGTCTTGAAATGAACTAATATTATTCATTCAGCTGTTTGAAAACTACTAATTGGAGCTTTTGCAGTAGTCAAATGCTGCTTGGTCCAGCTTTGGGGAGGTGAGGGGAAAAGGGACTCGTGTAGTCCTGGAATTAAACATACACCAGGTGTGTTCTTTTGTTGACCCTCAAATCCCTGAACTGGCAGTGTTTGAAAGGGAAGGCATCACTTTGTCTAAAATCTGTGGTTTTAAATGGTAATCAGGATTTGTATAGCATGGCATCATCTACAAGAGGAATATTTTGTACTTTCAGTCTTTCCAATTGTGGCTGTACGGGCAGAACAAGCTGTCACCTACAGCTGTAGTCATTTAGGGGCAGCAGAACGTTTTACTTTACATGTTTAACCAGGAATGATGAGCATTTCTTAGTGGCTGAGCAAACCCTGTGCCCTTAGTGCTGATCCATTCCATCCCCCTGATTCTCGCTCGCGTTCCTTCTGGGTGTGAAAACCATCTCCAGCAGAGGCTGCCTCTCTATGGGGTGCATGGACAAGTCATTGTTCTTCTGGATGTTGTTGAGGCCCCTTCCTTTCATGGTCTGCACCCTGCACCTCCTCAGCAGAGTCACCAGGATTGCCTTCATCATCACCATGGCAATGAACTTCCCCACGCAGCTCCGGGGGCCGAACCCGAACGGCTGGAAATAGCGCGAGGGAACCTGCAGGGAGCAACACGAGGCACAAACTCAGATCTTTCTCCAGAAAAGTAGTGAAAATAAGGATGGAAACTGGTAGTAGATACATTCTGAAAAACTTGGGGAAATAATTTTTTAGGAGAAATTACTCATTTCCCACTGGGAATCCCACCTGAGTCGGGCCCAGGTACAGACCAGCCTTTGGAAAGGCAGAGGCAGCAGGGATTCAGTCAAGCAGCTGAGTTCTGTTCCTGTGTTTGTCTGTTTGTCCTGGGAACTACAGGGGTTTCACCACAAGCTGTGAAATGGAGTGAAGCTCCTGCTCTTCAAATGCGTTAAAGTTCATTAAAAAAAGTTTTTTCAGAAAAAGTTCATTATAAAGCTCATAAATATCTGAAATGCAGGCTGATGCCTTGTCTAAAGATAATCACTGAGCCATACACCTGCTGCATTTGTAATGATCAGGCTAATGGTTCTGAGAACTAATTTGTCATAAAATTAAATGTTAAAAATTTTAATACCTAATCGAGAGAGAACACTTATAAAATTACTGTCTTCTGTCCTGTCAGCTGAAATAACAAGTGCAGGATTCCCAGGACTGCTGGGGAATGAACAGCCAGTTTCTGCTACTTTTATTGCCATTGAATAGATCAGTTAAAAAGAAAGGCTGGTTATAAACAAATTACTTTTCCTCATCTGTGTAACTTCCTTTTAAAAAAGTGAGATATTAACTATGTTCTGATTTTCTAATTAACAAGAATAGAGTAGAAAAGGTTGCTTTATATCAAATCATTTGGAAAAGTGTCCCTTTTTTCTTAATTTCAGGCTGACAGAAGTGTTTTCTGTCTAATTTTTTTTCAAATAAACTGAGCTGTTTTTGAAAAATGATATATAAATACAAGTGTTTATAACACAGAGCAAGAACAGCAGCTGGCAGCACAGCACAATGGCAAATGCACAGCCTGGGCAAATGCAAAAATGTTTAGATTCTAACAATGGCATCTTATCATAAATAATGCTGTGGATTGCTGTTCTCTTAGAGAACTGGAGGGAAATTGTGCCTGCCAGAATAATTATGTGACAAACAGAATGCATCAAGTCAGATAGAAAACGTGTGGTTAAATATTTGGTCAAGGGGAAATATTTTTAGTAGCAAAATGTACTCGTAAACTGAGATATCCATTTTCGATAGAAATACTTGGAATGTAAATAATGGGTGGCAAAATGGAATCTGTTCTCAGCAAATTGTAGTTCTGATAAACTTCATCACTTACTCTCCTTGAATTTTCTACTAAGACTTTTTTTTGAGCTGTGGTTTTTAATGCTGTAACCAAACAGCAGATGAGAAATATTAACCAGGTGGATTAATGCTCATTTTTGCCTGTGGCACACGTGGTACCCTTAGCTTTTTTCATAAGAAATAGGTAAACCTTAAAGGTGTTTTTCTGCCTTGAACACTCATATCTCTGGCGTTTTTTTTCCTTAACTATTTCTTCAGGTGTTTTTACTGATGAGTCCATTTTTGGTGTACCAAATTAGGCTGTTTAATTCTTTAAAGCTGATGCTGTGGATGTTTGTGTGTGCAGCTGCTAACATATTAGTTCAGTTTTAATCTCTCCAGATTACTATTGCTGAACAAATACAGTTTCACAAAACCAATTGTTTCATCAATAATCAGGAGAGCAGAGGTCTAAGTGATCTGAAGGATGATTTGAGTAGTAGGGGATTACAAGTAGGAAAAATATTCACATATTGCTTTTGATTATAGTTCTTCTGGTGGTTAGAATGTGACTTCAATTGAAATTCAGTGCTGAACGGGGACTTAATTACTCAACATCTGCAGTATAAGTTAGGTAAAACTTAAAATTTTCATTGTGGTCTATAAAATATTTTTATTTAGGAATAATAACTAAAAGAAAGTAAAATAACCTCTCCAGAGAATCCTCAGGCAGCCTCAGCTCTGTGTTGGCTGCTGGCATGGCTCTAGCCCCCTAAAACCTCTTTATTTTGTCCAGTGTCAGGGGATAGAGTGGCAACCATGCATGTCTGACAAGTTTTATCAGAGATTTTTAATCAAAATTATTATGTCTGGGAAAACTGTTTTCTATATTATAATTATTTTTTACTTAAAAGGCAGCTTGACAGGAAAATATCTGCCCAGCTCTAATAATAATAGTAACAGTAATAAGCAGGTTTTATGGCTAACTAGGCACTTAGACAGAGGGAAAGCAATCCTATGGTCACAAAGTTCTTGAGCAAAGTAAGAGGAAAAGACATCAGCAATAAATAATATCCAAATTTCCGTAAGAAATAAGATGGAAAACTTACATTTTTCTCAAAATTTTCGAGAGAAAACTCGTTTGGCTTTGGGAAGAACTCGAGCTTGTGCATGCGCCCGATGTTGAGGATGATGTTTGTGCCCTTTTTCACAGGGTACCCGTCAACGACATCGTCCTGTAACGCCTTCCTCATGATCAGGTCCACAACTGGCTGGTACCTCATGCTCTCATAAATAAAATTCTCCACGATCTTCAAGTTTGGCATGTCCTCACTCTGTATGTCTCTGTCCCCTGGTGGAACAAAGCAGATGGTGAAGCTGGGTAGCAATTTAACAGCTTCATTGTACAAATATCAGAACATTTTGGGGAGTCTCAGGTTCTGAAGTTGTAGGAAGGATCCAAGAGCTTCTAAGTTTTATGTAACCTAATTTATTGAGGAAACCTCGTGTACTGTTCATCAGCATAAACCCTAGGTTATTAATTAACAATCTTCTCACCTTCTTCTTGACACACTGAGTCTGTTCTTGTCAGCAACACAACTCTGGGAGTCCTTCCCTGGCGACAAAACTCTGGGAGTCCTTCCCTGGCTTTTGCACAGACAGCAACGAGGGGCACAACAAATAAACCTTCCAAAACTGGCAGCAAACGGGATCTGGGGACAGGCTGCAGGTGGGAGATAAATCTGTAGGGACCCTAAATTTTCCCCACGTGGTTGGGTTTGGCTGGGTGTCCATCCAACCCTGCTGGGGCCTGACTCTTCCAGCTGGGATGAGAAAGTGCCAGGGCTGTGCTGTGCTGCCAGTGGTGCCCCTCTGCCCCAAAGAGCTGGGGGGCTGGGGCAGCTCTGCCAGGGAAAGGCTCTGTGCCACCCTGGCTGGGCATCTCCTTATGGAAAAGACCATTTTCTACTGCCTTGGAGGGTGAGGCTTCAGAAAGAAATAGGGAAAATGACCAAGTGAGAACTCTCATGAGGACAGCGAAATAAGGGTTGTTAGAAGTACCTTAGGAGAAGAGTGAAAGGCTTGTGATACATTCTCCAGTGTTTAACAGACCAGAAGTAAATCTTAAATAAGAGTGGATGAAATTAGTTTCTATATTGGTTCAGTGTCAGGCTTTGAATGAAGTCTAGGGAAGGGGAAGAATACAAATTTGGAATATCTTGATTGTGCTTTGAATAGTTAGTAATTAGTACTTAGAGGAGGCCAATTTGAGATGAAAATGGATGACAGCAGAATATAATTTTAATTTTGTCTAGTCTGTCCCCCCTACAGTCACAGTGAAACTTAGAGAAGTTCTGTATTTTATCACAGGGAAATATTGGTGATTAGAAGTATTTGAAACAAGTGCCCCCTTTTGCTATTTCAAGGTAAATGGAAAATAATTTTAATGTAACTTGAGGTGAATGCTGATTTGCACTGTGGTTGCTGAGGAGAGAATATACCACATTCTTTCTAACAGATTATCAATTCTGATGATTCCTATTTTATTTTACTAATTGCCCATCCTTTTTTTTTTTTCATTTGCTCTTGAATACAAGTTTTTACATGTAATAATAGTTCCTGTGTTTTACAGCAAACTCTTCTGCTAGGAGAAAACACTTAAAATTTTCAGGTTAAATAAATGAAATTAGATCACTGCTGAAGCAAAATTATATTCCCACATCCCTGACTCTGCAGCTCCTGCTTACCCACAACGCTTTCAATTTCTCTCATCATCTCCTCTTCCACTGTGGGGTGCTCTGCAATCAGGATTAGCATAAAGAAGAGAGTCACAGACAGGGTGTCAGGGGCAGCAATCATCATCTCCAGCACACACTGGTTCACGTTCTCAGCAGTCAGATCCCCTCTGTTCTGAAAAACAAAACACGGGAAATTTTGGAGAACATATTGATTGCTGACCTCTGATGCTAACAAAGGTCGTGCACAATTTCTTGACAGTCTATCTTATGCTAAATAGCATTTATTTTTGGTTTTTCAGAGAAAAATAGAAAGCTCATGATCTGCTGGGTGTGGATTGTCTTACAGAAAAGCAGGAATGTGTGTTCTTAGCTCAGGTTCTTGTTAGTTTATTGCATTTCCTCACAGAGTTTGTGAGCTGTCAGAGATCCTACAAGATAGGATTTAGGTAGCATTTGAAACCTTTGCAGACAAAAAGCAATACATTAAATAATAAACAGAGATTAGGGAAAGGCTGAAGGACACTCAGGGATAGAAGCAAGAATTTTAGGGATGTTGTTTAAGCCATGAAATAAATATGAAAAGCACCTGACCCTGAAATACAAGTATTCGTGTTTGAGCACTGAGCACCAACTAATCAGCACCCTTTATGGTGACATGATTTTAGAGAGGCACGTGACATTTAAATTGCAAAGCCTGCCTTCAGGAGCATGTCAGAAAAATGAAAATTTGCTATATTTTGAGTGAATTCCCAGTACCTGTGCAAAAATCAACTGGGATGCAAAATCCATGTGCTCATCCAACTTTTCCACAGTGGAAAGCTTCTGGCGTTTCTGTTCTATCAAGATTTCCATTGCTCCTTTAAGATCCTTGCTGAAAAGAGATGGAATCCAACACATTGATAAATATCTGCACTTGGGTGTGACTGGAAATACAGAGATATACCAAGAAAAGCATCTAAGAATGGCAGGAATTAGGCATTCCTAAGAATGGTTATATAATTCTCTGCAAAAGCAGTAATATGAAGGCAAGGTGTGTTTTCTCATTATTCTTAAATAATTGCTCGTCAGTCTGGAATTAAATCTTATTCTCTTTTTATAGAATAGACTGAAAAGGAAAAAAGGGTGTCTATAAACACTATTAAAGAATAGAGTTTTTAAAGATTTGTTACCCTTTCCAAAGAATTTGGTTTTTGCCTTGTATTTTATCAATGAGTAAAATGAATTTAGAGAACGTAAGGGATAATTTTTAGACAAATGTAGATAAGTGTTAGAAAAACTGTTTCTTGGAGGTCGAGTTGATCTAAGATTTTCATATTTAAATAATAATACGGTGTCAACAGTTTGTATTTCAGTGGTGGAAACACCAATTTTCAAAAATTGTTATGAATTTTGGGGGGATTTTCAGTTAATTACAGATTTTTAGGCAATTCTTTTAAAAAAGTCACCTTTGCAAGTGTCACAGTTCAGTTTCTAAAAGGCAGAGGAAAGCATCAGGGGAAATTCTCCTTCAGAGAAAGAGAGACTCTTATCCCAATGCTTTGCAGAGCTGTTGATACTCACACTGCATCTTCGTACTTCTTGCACAGCCAAGAAATCTTAAAAAATATGTCAGGCTTTAATAAAAGTGCTTGCCAGGCATCGAAGTAGTTTTGGATCTTAAGTACAATGGCATTTTCTGAAAAGAAAAAATAGTCAAATGTCGAGTAACAAAAATCCTTCAGAAAAAACTAATAATAAGGTCGTGTTCCCTGCTCTGCTGAGTTGGCGGGAATTTGATGAGCAGCTGGGAGGTAACATTTGTGGCACACTGTAAAAAAGGTCTAGGTCTTTGTAGGACACTGTAAAAAAGGTCTGGATTTTTGTAGCACACTGTAAAAAAGGTTTAGATCTTTGTGGGAACTCCTGGTGACTTGCTGCAGGGACACAGGGGTGTGTCAGCCAGAGCCAAAGGGTCTCCCATGGGAGAGCAGCAGCAGAACACTGAAACGAGGCAATTAAACATCCTGATAATATTATTTCTGTCACAGGGTTTGAGGCTGAAGAAATCATAGAAAACCTAAATTTTTAGGTGAATTTTTCAGAGCGATCATTTGGTTTGGTGAAAAGATTTCAGACTCTTGCATGAATGTAATATAATATAATATTGGAATTGTACAAAATTGGTGCATAAAAATCTCTTTAAATGGCACAAATCATTAAGGTGGGTGACGAGCTAATGCATACTTTTGGTCCTATAAAACTCTTTCATAGCTAACACGATAATAAATAAATTTTAATTGATTATATGGTGATACAAGAGTCTTTGCTCTGGTTTTTGAGACAAAACTGCTGAGTGATGTCAATGGATTTTCCTTGGATGTTCACTTCAGACCCATGTTAAGGCACAACCCAAAGCTCAGTACCATCCAGAGGCACCCCCAGGAAAAGCTTGTTGGATGTGTCGAGCATGATCCGCCTCATGAGGTTCAGCACGTTGATGTTCCCCAGCTCCGTCCTCACTTCCTGCAGCTTCTCCAGGTGCTCGATGGTGGACTCCACACAAATGGCAATCATCCTCACCAGCCCGGGGCCCGACAGAGCTGAAATGTTGGTGTAAAATGGGCAAAAGATTTGTTAATTTTTGTACCTTCTTCATAATGTCACAATTGGCGATAACGGTGGCAATGAAACAGCAAACGTTACTGGGTGAGTGGGATAAAGCCATGCTGGAACTTGGCCATTTTATCATCCTTTGAAAGGAAATGAAGAGGATTTCAGCCAGGATTGGGTGTGTGTCCCAGAGGGGCAGGGTGTCCGTGCACACCGAGTTACCTCTGGTGAAGAAGGGTCGGATTTCCCTCCAGTGAGCCGGGTTGTTGTTGAAGATGATGCCGTTCTCGTACATGCCGATGCACTGCAGGCCCAGCTTGCTCCCGAAGCGAGACACGTAGTGCCAGTGCTTCATCACGTGGAACACGCTCGAGGACCTGCGCGAGGAAGGAGAAAAAGCCCCAAATAAAACACTCCCTCCGAGACTGAATACAGCATTTGTATTCTGACATTTTACAGTTGCTCCCAAGTGCTGACTTGCATTCTTAATTTAGCAGGAAGTGCAATGCTTAGCACGAAATGTTGTTCCTTTTACATAATTAAAAATCTTGATCATCCATGCCTTTGGAATTTATATTAGAGCAATAATTTTTTCTGTTCAGATTTAAACTACTTTTCAATTAAAATGCAAATGGTTAAAGAAGGATTTCAAAGTGATTAGTGTGTATATATAGAAATGTGTAGATATAATGATATGATCTGTCAGTGACCAATGTCAGATATTTCAGAGGATAAGGTAAAATATTTGATGTGTATTTAATTAGTTTTATTTTTGTATAGTCAATAGTATTTATACTTTTGTAGCTCTTTGGTCATTCCCAGACACATACTGAAAGCATAAATATATGTGCATCACTTAAATAGGCATCATCCGAATATGATGGTATGTGTGGGATAAATAATAAATATTCCCAGACAGACAAGTAAGGGAAATACGTTATATATAAAATTCTTCGCGGGTGCTGGCAGGCAGCATTCTTGCTTTAAGATATCATTTCCTTTAGAGGGAGCCAGCATTTCAGAAATGTGGATGTGATAAGAACCTGATCAAACAGAATCCAACCAAAAGAAAGAAAATCAGAACAAAGATGGAAATGAAACACTGTGCTTCTTTCTTTGCCATGTGGTGTAGTCTGTGGGCCAAACCCCAGACTTCTTACGTGGATTTGGTTTATTTTTTCAGCCAGGCAATGTAAACGTGACTTTTGTTATTGCCTACAAACATTCTGGGTTTTACAGCTTGGCATGACCCAGAGGTAAAGTTAACACTGAAGTTTTTTCCCATGTCAGGGCACATCATCTGAATTTCCCTTTACATGAAAGGGGGTGTTGGATTCTGGCAGCTGTCCCCGGAAAGGAAAAGCTGCAGCAGGCTCATTTTCCTCCCTCCTGTCCCACGTGTCTCTATGCAGGAGACACAGCAGAATGCTTTAAGGAAGGGTTTTGTCAAGGGTTTTTGTCAACCTTGCATAAGCAGGTTTTCCTGTGAAACTATTTAATGAAGTCCTCCAAAAGATTTCAGCTGTTGTAACCAAGGCTGCCAGTCCCTCTCTCTGTGCATTAGCACCTCACTGTTAGATTTGTGCTAAAAGTTCAGATGACACTGGTGAGAAAAGGATGACTTTGGTTTTCTTTTACAGAAGCCAGGTTGTGTTGAGTTTTGCCATGAATTTAGGATCCACTGAAAATTTTATTCTACATTCTTGCTTTAAAAAAAAGTTAAATACTTGTGTTTTGTGTACAGTCAATGATTTAAAGCAAGAAATGCCTGAAGAAAAGCAATGTACTGAGGATAAATCTGCCATTGTTTAGCAGCACTCCTGGTTTGTTTCTGATGAATTGGCAGCACAGACAGGGAGAGACAGCAACGAGAGTTTGTAGTATTTTCAAAGCATTCATAGCATTATCAGAACGTTTTACTGCATTAGTTGATATTTGCAACACTTCTGTAGGGTAGGAGTGTAAACATTTTCCCTGCCATGATTTCCTCTTTCTACAGAGGTTAAAATAGAGATGAAGCTGACTTGCACATGTGGAAAATTCTGTGGTAATTCTCTTTGCTGAACTGCCTTTCAAAAGCTTTTAGTTAATGAAAGTAGGAATTGATTGGCATTGTTACTAAAAAGGTTCTGATTCTTTATCAATTACATGTGGTAAACATTTTACTACTCTTTTGTTTTCCTTTTCTTTTTCATGGCATGACTTATAACAATCCTATGTAAAAAGAAAGACATCATCCACTGGAGCTAATGAAATGACAGATTGAAGTTTAGCATTATGTTTAATACTGTGTATAATTGCAGCCTATGAATAATCC
Source organism: Pachycephala philippinensis (assembly GCA_013397055.1). Taxonomy (NCBI): domain Eukaryota; kingdom Metazoa; phylum Chordata; class Aves; order Passeriformes; genus Pachycephala; species Pachycephala philippinensis. The sequence goes on along the minus strand of VWZT01010377.1, from coordinate 801 downwards.
CATTAATTCAAGTGGAATTACTCATAATACTATAATGCTGTATTTACTTAATTAAATTGCTGAATTGGAGCCATAACCTTCAAGTATTTGCTTCCACTTTAAGGAGAAACTTAAGAACGTAGAAAACGAATATTTTACTTAATTCCACATTGCAGTCAGTCTAGATCCCTGAACTGAACGTAATCCTAATATTACATGGAATTGTAAAATAGATGGCAAATTATTTTTAGGATTGAGCCACAGTACTTTCCTTTCAGCAAAAAAATATTAAGACAATTAACCAAAACTTCAATAACAGAGATTTTAAACAAACATAAGATTAGAAAAAGGTCTGTGAATAGCAGAAAGTAAAAATTTTGTCAGGAAAATTTTTGGAAATAGTGATTTCAATTCTACTTTAGAAAAAAGTAGCAGAGAGGTTGTAAAGATGTGATAAGGCTTTTCAAGTTATTAAGCACAGAAAAGAAGGATTTACTTGCTAATGATAAATGTCTCTTCACCGCTGATCCAGACTCTCACAAATTCTCCATAAGTCTGATTGTAGTAGTTGCAGGCTTTCCCCACTCCCATCCAGAGAAATCTGCCGTGGGAGAGGAGGGGACCGATCCCCATGCAGTATCCTGGCCCTAAAAACAGGGAGAGAGGTTTGGTATCAGCAGGGTTCATGGACAGGAAACACCTCTGAGCATCTCCCTTCCTAAGGAGGATTTCGGGGACAGTCCCAGTCTGAACTGGGCAGGTCACACCAAAAATCCTGGTCTGATTCTGCCTCCAAAATTGAAGCTGTGTCAGTGAGATCTC
>VWZT01010376.1:92058-119799 GCA_013397055.1 Pachycephala philippinensis | reverse complement strand
CTATGTTGCCCCAGTGTACGCCGCCATTGCCCTTCTCTAAAATCTGGAGGGATTTACAAAAAAATAAGGGAGAAAACAAATCCACTGATCTTGCATTTGAATGGTAGTGTTCTGGAGAGAGAAATATAATGGGGAAAGTCCAGAGCTTACTGTAAATGTTTGCAGTTGACGGAAATGACAGTTTGAAGGGGATTCCTAAGTTCTTCGTGAACCTTCTCAATTAGGCACAGTTTCTTCATTGGCATTCTTGAAAATAAAATATTCCTCTTAAATGTGATTACATTTCTGTTTCACAGTTTTTGCTTCCATTGTAGTATTTTTAGTTCTTTCAAATAAGACAACATATCAGAGTTGGTTACTATTCCTTAGAGCTTAATGATAGTAGATTTTTTTCTTTGGGTAGAGGCTTTTAAAATTTTTGGCTGAATCACTGTGAACTGATTTTGGCTGGAGTAGTACCAAACTGTTTAGTAACTCTTTTAAAATCTTTATAATTTTGAGTTTTACTAGGTAAGATTAATCTCTTTTATTAGACAAGAATAATGCAAATGAATGCAAATTACAGTTTGATACAAAAGATACAATGAACATTATTGTCACAGAGATAAGCTTCATCATATCAAGAAATACTAATTTTTAAATAACATTATCTCCAACTCTTTTGCATATTCAAGTATCTAAATCCACAGAGCAACTGGAAAAAGTTCCACAACACGGGGTTACAGCAAATGGAAGTAAGTTAAGAATCAGATAGAATTCCTATTAATTTCAACAAGTATAAGCAGAATAATATATATTTCTAACCAGTAATAATCTAATATTTCTAGTTTAGTATATAGAAATAAAAATGGAAATATTATTTTCACAAATCATCTGCGAACTTATCAAATTTTTGCCAGTATCAATTTTATATTTGATCAATTTCTTTGTCAATGAATTCCAATAAGAAAATGTCCTTTATGTTTGAGGATTCCTGTTGATCACCATAATGTTGATATGAAATAGCATTTTTCTCTGGCTTCACACAAGGGACAGTAATAAATTAAGTGCATAATATGTCATGAGTAGTAGCAAAATAAATTGAAAGCATATATTCTTGAAGGAGGGAACGTCTGCCTAAAACAGTAGTGCCTATGCAATCTCCCAGTATAGGGCTAACGTATACCGGACATCCATAGGTATATCTCCTTTTCTACCTGTAAATTTTGCCAAAATAAAATTTAATCTTTTTGAAATTTTATGGGAGTAGAAGATGCTTGTGTCAGAGCTCTGAAACAGATTCTTACTGAGCTGTCATACTTTTGAAATTGTCAGAGTACACAGTACCGAGCAGAAGAGTACAAGAAAAATTATTTTGACACTTCCTGAAAACATCTAATTCTTTTTTACAAATGTTGATTTATGCATACAGAGTAAATACACCACTTTCTAGGAAGTATTTGATTTATGGCAAATTCGCCACAATTGCTCATTTACTTTCTGGGGAAAAAGAATCTGGCATCCTAATCCAAGTAAGTAGGGACTACGAGAGACAGGGAGCAGGGGAAAAAATTAAGATACGGATCCTTAAATATCCTTGTCTGCTTTTGTGCAGGAAAAAAATCTGTAATTAAATAAGACTGCAGGTCTCAGATACCAGCAAGTTTATGCTGTGACTTTCTGTTTTCAGTTGAGGGTGGTGTGTTTTACGAAGATTTTGGATTTCTGATCAGTCTGTATTATACTTTGAGGCCAAAGGAAGGCTCAGCTAGCAGGGACGTAGCAGTCACACAGCAAAGACTCAGAGCACCTCTGCTGGTTAGTGGCTGCATGGGGATGCCTGAAGATAAGGCAGTGATAGTCCCAGTACAGCACAGGGCATGTTGACTGTCATTGACTGGTGCAAATATCAGTGGCACAGAGGAGATCTCTCATGAGGAGGACATCTGTGTCCAGGTCTAGGACTGGAGAGAGGTTTGTTGCCTCTCCTGGGACCAGGGCAGCAGAGGCCTGAGTAACCAGGGGCAGGAGCTGCAGGAGGAGGTGACCAACAATATGGGTTTCTGATGACAGGATTAAAAGCAAAAACCACACTCATCTTTAACAAGGATAAGAAGGAGGATCCAGGTACCTGCACTCAGTCAAATTTCTGTCTCTAGGAACGTTATAGAAGGAATCCTCTTAGAAGTTATTTCTATGCAGATTAAGGACAAGAAGAGAGTTAGGAATGGGCAAGATGGGTTTAGCACAAACCTATCATGTCTGACTAACCTGATAACCTTATAAGATAACTGGTTTTGTGGACAAGAGAAGGATAGTGGATTTTCTAGACCTTAACTTTAGTAAGTCTTCTGTAAGCTCCTTGTCACCAAATTGATGAGATACTGACTGGATAACTGGATGACCAAGTGGGTTGGCTTGGATGACCAAGCTTGATTGCTTGGCTGAAAGTGTTGTGATCAGTGGTGTAAAGTCTAGCTGGAAGCCAGTAGCAAGTCTCATCCCTCAGAGATTCGTGTCTTCATTAATTACCTGCAGTGAAGGGCACTTTCAACAAGTTTGCAAATTTGGGAATGTAGGACTGTAAATATGCAGGACAGGGCAGCTATTCAGAATGGGCTGGGCTGGAGGAATAACAACTTGGAAGGAAGTTCAATCAACAGCCCAGATGCAAAGGAACTTGACAGAATAGGACATGTCCTGGTGCACACCAAGTTCAACATGAGCCAGCAATGTTCTCTTACAGATAGACAATGGTGTCTTGGGCTACATTAGACAAAGTACTGCCAGAAAGTTGAGGGAAGTGAATCTTCCCCTCTATTCTGAACTGGTGAGGTCTCACGTGAAGTATCGTGTCACGTTCCGGAATCCTCCATGCAAGAGAGACATGGACGTGCTGGAGACAATCCACTGAAGGGCCATAAGGAGGATGAATGGACTGGAGCTCCTATGCCATGAAGAAAGCCTGTGAGAGAACTGGGACTGCTCATCCTGGAGAAGTGAAATAGCATGAGGGACATCATCACTATATATAAATACTTGAAGGACAGTGTAAAGAGGATGGAGTCAGGCTCTTTTCACTGTTGCTCAGTGACAGACCCAGAGGCAATGGGCACACACTGAAACAAGGAGGTGCCCTCTTCTGAGGTTCCTCTGAACATCAGGAAACACCTTTTCATTGTGAGGGTGCTCAAACACCAGAACAAGTTTTCCGGGGACGTTGTGAATTCTCTCTTCTTGGAAATATTGGAAAGCCATCTGGACACAGTCCTGGGAAAATAGCTCTAGGTGGCAAAGCTTGAGCAGAGAGGTTGGATCAGGTGACCTCCAGAGGTTCTTTCACAGAATCACCAAGGCTGGAAGAGATCTTCAAGATGATCTATACCAACTGACAGACTAGCACCAACATAATCACCCCTAAACCATAAGGCACTGGGAGAAGAATCCATGTATATATTTAATTATTCCAACACCTTAACTCAAAGATTGAAAAGATTCCTAGACACTTCTGAAAAAAAAAAAACCAAAAACCCACCTTATTAGACACACACAGGAAAATCAAAACTGGAAATTCCTGATTTTAATTTCATTTAAGATGAGATACAAGTGTAGCTATTTCATACAGTATATAAGTTTTTCCAGATTCCTTCTCAAGAGGAAGAAGAGAATAACGATTTTTTCTTTTTTTTCTCTTGGTCACCTTTAGGAAAACAATTGTTCCTACTCTGTAGCTTAGTAGTATCTCAGGAAAATAGGCAAGAAGGAGCTAGATTCACTGATAAGCAGGAAGGACCTATGACTACAGAAATTCACTGCCAGTTGGGATACATACAGATTGTTTTATTCTAGGTGTGACTATCAGTACTAGCAAGTAAAACTGGATGTTGAATTCTCCTGTCCCATATATTGACAATAAGATACTAGGCACGTTTTCTCATAGATTATAGTATTGGAATAAATATAAAACTAAAAAACAAATGAAATATTGTTTTGATAATTATAACTGCTGGGGATGTGTCTAGTGCTTTTCCAAGCAGATTAAGGGGAACATTAGCCTAAGTGTCATTCAGAAGAAAAGAAATTAGAACAGTGTGCTTGATACAAAATATATACAGTCCAGAATACCTCAGGATAAAATGCTCGCAGATATTTTGAATTTTCTGAAGGACAGAGCTAGTGAAAATAAGACTACCACCATAACTCCAACTCTAGTTCCTGAATATTGGAACAATGCAACAGGGACACTGGATATGGAAAAATTACTAGCCCAGCCCTTCACGATAAATGAGTTTGATATCACTTCATTTTATTTGCAGTACATTCTACTACAGAAAGATGAAATAGTACTTTCTTAATCTAGGGTAAAAAATCCTTTCCACTGAGGTCAAAGAAAAATAGCTACATAAATAAGGACAGGTTTGGGTTTTGATTCACAATTCACATCTTCAAGACTAGCTCGGAAAAACCTGCATTATAGTAGCTCAATATCAATTTGAAAAGCATTGCAAGGTGGTTTATATGACATAAATTATTTAACTGCAGGATATTATTGGCAGTTAATAATAACCAGGTAAAAAGGTAATAAGTGCAAAAGTGTTTTCAGTAGGCATCGAATGTGCAGTGAATGGATAATAATCAAGGCTCATTTGTTAGGCTGAAGGTCAGACATGCCATGGAGACTACATATAATGAATGGAAGTTTGATGTATGCATGAGTGATATTTGATTACAATATCAATGTAACCCTTTTAACCATTATGTACGAGGAAATAGAAAACAAAACAAGGATAGGTTCCAGTTTCACCATTATTACCCAAACAGAATAGCTATGCTTTAAATACTATTAACATAAAGTTAACAATGTGAAAACATGGCAATTACCTCAAAACACATCCTCCCCAAGGGAACCTCTATGTCTGATGAAGCCAATGACAAACTCCTGCTACCTTCCAGAAAGCCGAGTTTTCATCTCCTCGTGTCTGTTAAGAGTCCTATCTTCCTGACAGTTGTCAAAATACACCTGCGTTATACCAGTCCTTGTTCCCATTCTAGAAAGCACATGCAAGGGACAAAGAAGCTTATGTTGTTGCAACATGTTTTTGCATGCCATGGCATACAATGCACAGTAACTTTCAGATCGTATACTGGAAGATTGGAAAAAAAAAAATCTTTTTTTCTGTGTTTTCTTAATAGGCTTGGTGTAATTATCACTAAGAAACAACATGCACTGGACACTACAGAAATATAGGCAGTAGTGCTGTATTGGGTATAGTCCATGTGAAGCCTTGTCCTAAATGAAAAAAATTTGAAGGAACTAATTCTATGGAAAAAGTTGAAACAAATATATGAACATTCTTGAGTATCCAACTCATATTAAATATTTACAGCTGTTGTAAATTGTTCAGACTGTGACCTTGATAGTGTAAACACTTCCCTAGAAGTTTGCTATCAGGCTTGCATTTTAGTAATGATGTTTATAGAACTTTTTTAAAGATATTAAAACTTCTAACAGCCAAGTGCAGAGAATGCATCTGCAAAAAAAATCCATAACACTAAACAGAACATTACAAATGCATACTGGAAATCCATTAATAAAGGGAACTAGGTATCTGCTTAAATTAAACATTTATCTTTCACTGTTGGGGGCAAAGGTTTATACCCAACACTAATGAGAAGAGCTAAACTACTGGCCTCATCAGTTGTTCGAATAGGCTGTTGTAAAATTTATTTCATGACCTCACTAGCTGTTTGCAAAACACATCTTTACAACAACATAAGCTGCAGTCCTCATGCTACTGATGAAATTATTGATACTAATGGAAAATTTGAACTAAGTAATACAGGACTCAGTAACAAAAGCCTGTGCAAAATTTTACATAAACCTGTGGAGATTGTTTTATCATTACACCTGTAAACCTTAGTAGGAACTGAAAGTGATCTGTAAGTGGAGTTTAAACATGAAACTCTGTTCCTGCAAAATGATGTGGAGTACAAAATCTTACCCTACTTTAGAATTTCTTTGCAGCTTTGGGATTGTACAATGAAAAGATATTGTTTTGAGGTATATATTCTGTAATATACTGGAATAGCTGGATTTCCCAAAACAATAGAAAATACCTAAAGATAATACACTGCAACACCTGAGGCTTTCTCTCTCCCATCCATAAATTCTTAGTAAAAGTTTACAAAAAGTTCTGGCTGGTTGTTAGTCTATGGCCTGTTTCCTGCATAATCACTTAATGCTATGATAACTCCCTTAATCACATTGTGAGGAATCTGATGCTCTTGGACATTCTTATGTAACCCAAGTGTCTCAGTCATGCCTTTCCGTCACAGCTTCCTTGGAATAGTAGTAAAACACCAAGTACCTGATTTCCTGAAGTGGTAGCCAGGTACCTATGTAACTGCATTCCAAGACAGATGCAGATGCAGTTCAGAGAAATTAGATTATTTTTCATTTCAGCCTTCTTAGTCAAAATAAAGTACTGCTTAGGTGCTTTTTTGACCCAGTGAACTAGCATTCTAACACAAAGGTTAGTCATTGTTACTGAGTTTTGGCTATCATGAATATTTAGTCATGTCTGCTATACTATCTTGGTTAACAGCTCATGCAGATTCTCCATTATAACAAAGAGACATTATTTTCCCTCTTGTCGCATTCAATAAATCTGTCCACTCCCCAGAAAATATGTCTTGGCAGCAGTCCAATTATGGGAGTCACTGACAAGATGGTACACCTGAGGTCAACCAAATCACTCTTTAATACAATAATCACATCTCAGCTTGGCAGTCCATCACCTATCATTCTCCCCAAATGAACAAACAAAACTGCAGGAGAAAATACTCCTGGGCACCCTCTTGCACTGCAATGGTGGCAACAGCTGGTCCAGCAGATGCTTCTCATGTGATTCAGCACCTGTGCTTTTGCATTGCATTTCTGCAGTGGGCCATGCTAATAGATTTTTTTTTTACTTTTTCAAAATGAAATATCCATACTTAAAATAAATGTTCAGAGGAATTTAGCAGAAATCTATTTCTCTTACTTAAAGGAAACCATCCAATTGTAGAAAAGAGCCTGAAAGAGCCCTAGAAGTCTTTATTAGCATAATCTCTGTACTTTGTAATTTATGTGTGATGTAGATTTGAGACACCTCAGTGTTCCTGGTATCCTGTAAGTCTGAAAGACATATGGCAAAAAAAGAGAGTTAGGCTAAATTAATGCAGCTGAGATAGGTACATATATGCATTTTAAAAATAAAACTCTGAAGAACTTTTGATTTGGGAATATTTTTTTATTAGGACAAATAATTTCTTACTTCCTAAATAGAACAATGTGGTTTTGTTGTTTTATATACGTCTTAAAAATGTAGGACAGTGACCCAGTTTTCTGCTAGAGGTTTATTAGGCCTTTCTCTCTAGACACTTATAAAATTATGTGCATATAAAAATCCTTAGTCCTTAAATAGTCTTGTAAATCTTATTACCACATGGAAACCCTTAGTCATGACTAAAAAATGCACCCATTTGGAAATCTAATGGTTTAAAAATATATATTTTATATTGGACTTGATGTTCTTTATGAGTCCCTTCCAATTCAGGATAGTCTATGATTGTATGACTATATTCCATGTACTCAAATCTATTAGGAAAAAAAAAAAGAAATACAGATAAATCATGCTCTTCCTTTCATCAAAACTGCCTCCTACGTGAGAATGCAGAAGAAAAAAAAGAATGTTGTATAACCTCACTCATCTGTGTTGGAACCACCTCTTTGCCTACTGCCCTCTCCTTTCCAGATAAGCTCATATTTGTAATGGACCCTTGATATTTTATGCATTTCACCTCTGCTATGAAAAGCACCTGTTAGGGGATTTCTTAGGATGGAGATCAGACCAGGCAAAATAAAGATCACAAAAACGTGGTCTCTGGAGTTCTTAATTTCCTAGAACTGAGCCTTTGCTTTTTTCTTTTTTTCCTATTTTTTCTTTCTGTAAAACTCTCACATGTTGTGAAAATACAGACAGCACAGAGCTTGGTGGAGCACCTGTAACTCAGCCTGTGTATTAGTAAAAAATTGAGGCTTTTTCTATGCATATAAGTAATATCTGAACTCTGTTTCACTCTAAAGTGGTAAATCAGCATCACAGTAAGCAGTGACCTGGTAGTCAAAAGGATCTAGGGCTGATTTGACATTTTCAGTGTTTATAGCAAGCAGGGGTATTGCTGAGTAAAAATATAAATTGGACACCATGGTTTAAAATGTCACTTCCCTTTACTTTCTATCTAATTCCTGGAATAAGTTCAAAACTATTTAAATTAATGAATAGAACTTAAGGAAATATATAAACCCTAAGGTTTTTCAAATATGTCTTGGTTTGTTGTTTTATTATTATTTTTAATAATATTAACAGTTCTTTTTAGTAGTGACATTATTTATTTTTCAAAATAAATTATAATTTATCAATAAATAATTGATAAAAAACCCACTTTGCAGGTAGAAGATTTGACTATTGCCAATATTACTCAGGTAATCCCCAGTAAAATCTATCTCAGATACTTCTGAGAAAGAGAAAAATGTATTTTGAAAATGAAAAGGAAAACAAAAATTGAATGTTTCAGGACAGAAATACCTTAACATAAAGTAAAATTAAATGTCTTTCTAAAGTTCTTTTGTTAACTTCTACCTTACTATGAGAATATAGTACATCACAGATGAAAAATGTAATTCAGGTGTCTGGAAAACTGCAGAGCACTGTTAAAAATGATGAGGCCTTAAACCCCATTAAGATTGTCCATTATTCTTTTAAAGACTTCTGCTTTGAAAATATATGAGCTCAATCTGTGTCAGAAGCTCTGCCTCAAATATTTCCTTCCTATGTGTTCATTGACAAAGACACAGTGATTGTTAGCCACTATCTAGACATTTGATGACCTCCCTGTCCTGGAAAAAAGTGACTTGTCAGCCCTCACATTTCTTACGATATTGTTAAAATAGGTAACAAAACAACTGGAACAGTTAGCCATAAAAAGATGTGTGTCAAAGGAGACTTGGGCAGCTCAGAGATGTGACCTTAAAAAAAGCAGCAATATCAGAGTTAAGGAAGGAAAAAAGTTACAAAGCACTTAAGGTAATAAAGAGCTCCCCACACCTTTGTATAGGAGATTATAATTTCAAAAATCAGCTTTTGCCTATATTTTTCACAGCCTGTTGTAAAATGCATTTTCTTATATTTTGAAATAGCAGGGTCTGGTTTTTACCAGCCACTTTGAATGGTAACAGTATATGATGTGTCATATTAACTTAGTCAACTATTTAATTAACTAAAGAAGCTGAAGTATCAATAATTTCTGGTTGATAATAATGAGAAAATCTAAATCAAGAAATGTCTATCTTTCTACATTTGTCCATCCAACATGCCTAATGTACAATAAGTTTGTAAAAATAAAACCTCATTCTTAGTGTAATTTTTTAAAATAAAAGAATAGGATTTATGATAAAGTCCCAAACAACACCAAAAATAACACTGTTCCTAAACCCATCACAAAACCCCGGTTACAACTTTATTTAATCATCTAAAGATTCATTAACTACTAGGAAGGTTTTCAAAATTGCTTAAGGATGTCCCAGGTGCTTAATATATTTTATTTGCAATACCCTTTAGTACCTATCTGAACCCTTAAACAGATATTTTTGTTAAGCTTTACTGTGATACTCAGATCAAAAAAGGGACTTAAACATCTAAATCAATGGAATTCTTATGTTGCTTAAATACTTTGAAAATGTTAAAATCTCATTAATTGCTAGTGATACTGGAAAGTCAATTTCAGTAACCTTAAAAGATACTAAATTTGAAGTTTTACTGAAAATGAGTCATATAATTGCTGGCAAAGTCAGACCAGGAGAACCGCTAGGGAGTCCTGGAATATTAGGACTTTTTCCTTTCAAGAATTCAGTCTTTACCATTAAAAGCAGTTTATCAGAGTAAATACTAAAGTCAAACTTACCTGGCGTTTTGTCCTGAACATTAAATAAAAATTTGAATCAGGGAAAATTTATTAAATTCTTTGCCTAACTGTCCCTACCCATAAGATATATCAAACAGCTAATTTTACTTTTCTTATAATGGTGTCTTATGTTACAATGTAAGAAGTAACCAAAAGTATGTATTCTACCACCATCTGTTACAACCAAGTGGGGCAGTGTTCTTTATCTCTTCTATGACACATCCCTGATAACTCCCTCTGGGGTGATATCTTCTGTTAATGGGCTATCAAGTCTCACTGCATGACTCATAGAATTATCATCCCATTGTGAGGTGCTCCACCCAGGGGGAGGAACCAAGCATTCCCACCTGGATATAATCTGAGGTTTGGAGCACCACAGCTGGCCTTACCTACTGGATTTCCCAGAGGACAAGAGCTACATAATCACCTCTGGATGTTCAGGGGAAGACCAGACCCTTCTACAGGATCACCACTTCAACAGGATTGCAGCTACCATTTAATCGGACTGCTACTACCACCCTGACCAACAGGGTGTCAGGTTGTACTCTGACTCTGTCAGAGTTTCTGTACTATTGCATTTATTTTATTTTTCCTATGAAAATGTAGTTCTGACTTGGAGTCTCTCACTGGTTTGCTTTCAAACTAGTAGAGATGGGTATGGTAGTTATGCTTAATTTTCAATCAACAAGGCAGAAATTATCTCACTCACATTCATGTGAAAAAGAATAACAAGAATATTAATGGTTCCTCAGAATGCATTAAAGCTCACTCCAACTCAGAAGGCCAAGCAGAACATAGGAGTCTCGTTTCCTGGACAAAGAATTTCAATAGCGAAACTAATAGACAATTTCTTTTTATCCTGCAGGAGCAGCTTTTTGAAAGAAACCTAGACCTTCAGTGGGTGTTAAGTATATTGCTAGTGTGCCACCTGAACCAGCAAAGGGAATGTCAAGTCTGGGATATTGGCAAACCTTCTCACAGGACCATGACCAATGTAGAGTACCAGCAACTTTGAACCTGCTGTGCTTCTGTCCCTTCTTCTGCAGCCACACACCCCTTGTGTACGAACAAGCTCAGATTACCTTGACTGCTCATTACTCTTGATGTAATTATTGCTTTTTTATTTCCAGTACAATGATAACAAATGTATATTTGTTATCAAAATGACAATGTCTTGCCTAAGCAGCAGTGTGATTTATTTTTGTTTTTCGTGGCTTGAATTGCCAGACTGATATGTAATTAAAACAGGCAGCTTGCTGTAAAGCAGAGTACTGTCATTCTACATGAAAAACTATCAGCTGTTACCATTACCAGACAATGAAATTGGTATCAAAATCTTGGGTTAATCAAAAATTAAAATAAAGAAAACAAAACAAAACCAAAAAAAAACCCCACAAACAAACAAACCAAAACAAACACACACCCCCCAAAAGAAAAAACACACACAAAAAAAACCCCCCAAAACCAAAACCAACCAAGTAACTGCCTTTAGGAGTATAAAATGGCATAGGAGATTGGTATTTTAATCAATGATTAAACTACTTTAAAAAAAAAATTAAAAATAAAATTAGCCAACCAGAAAATAGGGCAAAGTTCAAGTTATCTTACTTGGGGGATACCAATAAAATTAAGTTAAAATATAATACATTGATGGCAAGTAAATAAACTTGCTGAATGCCACTGTACAGTAATGCTGCGATATCCAAGTGTAACTGTGAAGTTTCATCCTGACAAACACACTTATGTCTACGTGTAAAATTATCATTTGACTGAGCTATGTGCAAATCTGCACTGTCCATTTTGTGACACTTTGGCAGCATTCAACACCTATCAGCCAGCTGAAAATTGTTGCACAAGTCAAAGCTTCTTTATCCTAGGTTTCCCTTTCTGTTTTAGAGTTTATCCCCTGTTACTCCTTCCTTGCTCCTGAAGTTATTTTTCCTGAACCTGTTTAAAAAGCCAATCAAATAACTGTAATCTACGTTAGTGTGCCTATCTAGTGGTGTGACATATTTTGCAGAAGGTAATTAAACAATTTTTAAAAAGCAGTATTAAGAGAATGTCAGGAAAAAAACATGGAGTCCCTGAGCACTGCACAGCCAAGCACTACTTCATGATGCTACTTTTGAGTGTAGAGAACTGGAATTTTGATGGAATGGTACACTCCACTTCCAGATGGAAATTAGAACATGAGGAACCCTGGCATTCACCTTGCTAATCACTGCTCATTTTCTCAAGAAAAAAAAGGTAGATCTTTATGTAAAGGATTCTGAAGTAAAGGTAATTGTCTCTTAAGCTGGAATCACTTGAATATGATTAAAGTAAAAGACTGAGATAAAAAACGAAGAGAGGAGCAAAATACCAAAATGAATAGGTAGCCAAAATCAAGTGTTTTACTAGAGTATGGAACACTTTCTGTAAATTAAAGGAGCAAGCAAGACAAACACGTAAGAGCAAAATGTGAGTCTGTGACTACTGAGACAAGAATTTGATGTGGAATTAGAAACTGCCCCGAAAAAGCAGAGAGGTATAGTGAAATTGTAAGCCACACAATTTTATTGATAAGGATGTTTATGCCAATAATGAAATTCATTGTATTTACAGCCACACTATGTCTATTTTTTTTATAATTCTACTAAGTATAAAACCAGCTTCAATGACATCTAAACAAATTATTCATTCTCACATCAGCAAATGAAACCTATAACTTGCAATATAGATCCATGACTTTATTTAACAAGAACCATTATTCCTTAAATAATTAACCTTTAAAAACCTGTGACTGGTATGAGTCTTCGTAGACTGTATTTCACCTGAAGTAAATACTTATGGCTAAACTGTACCTTTCAAATGAGCTAATATTGGGAAAATTGGTAGATTTTTAAATATGCCGTTGTGCTTGAGACCTGTGGAAATCTTCTGTGTTCATTGTACTTCATTAGTTCTTTTTTCCAGGGTTATTTGCGAAACAGAAAGATGGCAGGTAAATTTAGAGATTAATCCATTAGACTGTACATGCTTCCCTTTCAAAGTTTGTTAATTTTCTTTCCTCTTTGTCAGTTTTAATTTGTCACTAAAACCAAAATGAAATAATTGTGTCAGTGTCTGAGTTCTGTTTCATAGTCAAGGTTTTAGTACAGGTATAAAATTGGCTTTTGGATTCTACTGACACTGGTTAAATGATTACAGAGTAACACATGTTGAGTCAAGGCTCCTGACATGTCAAATTAAATCAAAATTTGTTCAATCACAGTCTAGTGTTTATGCACACTGGTAACATATCTTGTAAAATAGCTATAAAGCTATTGCGTGCAAAATATTACAATGAAAAGTAATCATTGCCTTTGGAAACCAATGTCAAGGAATTATAAACAGTGAAATTATTTAGAGTCAGACTCTGAAATACCTTTTCCTTCTGGTAAGACACTACCTCATTTAAAATAGGACTTTACAAAGCACCGGTCTGTCACACTAAAATTCCATGCAATGAGAACCAACACTATCAAAGTCATTCTAACCTTTCAGAACTCTCTTTGGCTAGTTTCCCACATTAGTCATAAAACCAGTACAAAGTCCAGTTCCATTCAGCCTTTTACAGCTATTAAAAAAATTGGAACATTTAATTCACACTCTGACATCCTTACAGAACAGAGTGCAGGCAGGAGCATTCTCCAGGCTTTTTTAAAGGGTCATCAGATTGAATTCCAAGGCTAATCCATATGCATAATGAAAACAACATCTTCCTTTCTGAAAACAGTTATGTAAACAAAAGGATCACGTATTTATAATAGACTTTGAAAATAAATAGCACAGCTGTGATACCAAATTCTATTGTTGTAAGTCTTAATGCTGCAGACAGGGACAGATTTTGTCATGCATTTAAACATGAAGACAAGGTGATTAAGCCCTAAAGGACCTTCTATTGAGATATCTAACCTTGACAGAAAACAGTGGGTATTAATTTTTACTTGTTTTAGACAATTTTGTAATGTTATCAAGGGAGCTTATATATGGAATAACCACATTGGCATTAATAGGCTTGCCTTTATGGATACGAGTTAGTCATAAAATTAAGAGCTGTTGAAACGAGACTTTAATTTCTAACATGTAAGTGATTTTAAGATTAATTAAAAATCCATCAAGATTGTGATCAAATTTCCAGTGTCTTCAATGAAATCAAAGCTGAATAAACAAATAAAAATGCAATGTTTGGTCTAAAAGACACAACAAAAATATTCATTATTAAAATTATTTGCCTTTCTTATGAGCTGTACAAATCAAGTTAGATGTATTGCTCTTGTTAGTTTAGACTCTTTGGGCCCACTTTAATTCAGGCCTCAGTATATGCTGTGTGACAATGCTGTTTAGTGATAAAATACTGCCACACAGCATCACATTTCAGCATCTGACACACCACATGCTGGCTAAAATGTTCTGCACTTATTTGTCAGTTGGTGCTTTACCATTGAATTCACCAGAAGCCAACACAAGTAAGGAAAAACAGGTGTCTAACCTCACCCACGGATTTTCTTACTGTTTTGTTGATAATGGGCCATTCAGTTGCTGAATACAGCAAAAAGAAATAGGATTTTATATAAAAATAGGTCAATATCAAATCCACTCAAAAAGTAGGGAGACCAAGGCACAAAAATCTGAAGTGACTGGTTCCAAATTATTCAGGCAGCTCACAGAAAAAAAGCAAATAGAGGAACTCATACTATTGTAAAGTGTCAGGTCAGCATCTTCAAAAGCCAAGCCTTTGCCATCCTGAAAGCAAAAAAAAATTTGCCAGTTGTTTGAGAAGTTAAAATGTATGGTGGTTCAAACATTCTGAAACAGAGGTTAAAAGCTGCTTCTTCCAACTCATCTGAACTCTGTTCCCTTCCCATCACACACACAACCAAGAGTTCTAGATGTATCTAAAGTACATAAGAAATTACACTAAGATGAAATTAATGTTTTGGTATCAGTCAATCATTTTTATCATTAGAAAGTCCAGATACAACAGAAGTAAAACTTTGAAGGGAAAACATATTTTCAAGGGAATATATTCATCTCATTGAGTTTTGTTTCAGAAAGGTTTGCATTGGCACACAATAAATAGTATAATATATTAAAAAATATATTCATCAATGATGATGGTTTGGACTGAGCATTTTTTCCTCTGTTGTTTGTATTATCTGTCAGTGTCTGTTAGGAATAGATTTTTTTTTTCACCTTCTTTACTACAATCTTTATAGATTAATCACTCTGTTACATTTCCCTGCTATGGGTAGTAATAATATATAGGTTAAACGACTGCTATTATAATGAACTATAATAAAGTTCAGAATGACAAAAGACCATTAAAAAAACCTCAACACTAATCATGGGTTCCTCATGGTCTATTTTATTATTAAGACCCATCAAATTAATTTTTGTAACCCACATACATTTCATTAATCACATTGTACGATTTTGTGGTTTGAGGGAAGTTTTCCTCCTTCAAGCACAAGATCTCTCCACTGCATTCCAGTGAAATTAAGCCCAAAAGATCCAGAACATCCCTAACTAATTTTTGAAAGCAGTGACTACTTCTTATATCAGGGTTACCACAAAGTGTTGACTTCATTTTTCTTTCTCTTGACCTTCATCTGCCTTTGAAGTTTTGTGTGGCTTGTGTGTGGCAAGTCTTCCCTATATGCACCAGCTGAGAATTTTCCTCTGTTATGGTGAGCTTCTCAGCAGCTGAATTAAGTAATTTAGATTTGCTTTGTTCAACCCAAGCTGTGTAAGAATGCCCTAAAAGGATGTTTTGAGATGAGATTACATTTTAATCATCTTGATGAACTCAACACACTCACACCGAACTTACAGGAACTCTTTTCATTATAGAGTGATACAAAAATCACACTCTTTCTTTCTACTTTATGTAGTTTACAAATCATTAAATTTGGTAAACCAATCAAGTTCATTTCTTTGAGGTAGGATATCTCATCTGTAATCATCAGTGTTCCTGAGACAGGACATCTTCAAACATGCAGTTTACAGACACAATTAAAAGCCACTTCACAAGTAGGTATTTTAGAAAGAAAATGGCTCCAGTTTCATTGAAAAAGGGTTTCTTGCAGCTGCTCATGATATATAAGTAGATGAAAAGTGATTAATTAGAATCAAGGACCTCCACAGATCTCCATTTAAGAAAAAATGTAGTTTAATATGTTGAACACAACATTGTAACACTGAGACTTTTTCTTGCTGGACTATATTAATAAATGAAGGGTTTAGCTTCCTTCTATTATATATTTTAGAGATGTTCTGTGGTGCCTTCATCTTTGGACAGAAGCCCAGATTTTCTGGGGTAACCAGGGAGAGACAGGTGTCGATACAGCTTCATGCTGCATGGTTCAGAGCTTTTCCTGGTTCTCTGCCTCCTAGAAGGCCTGTCAATATTCTTTCATAATCACTGAAGTTCGGGATGGAGCTCTGTGCAATTTGGTAAAATGAGTTTTACTTTTTTATTTGCATCAGTAGTAGATTTCTTCTTTTCTTATACCTGAGAATAACACTAGCAAAAAAAACCAAAAAACCAAAAAAACAACAAAAAAAAAAGCTAGCAGTACCAGACAAAACTGTCATATGCTCATTAACTATGAAGAATCCAGCCTAGTAGCATGAATGTAAACTCAATTATACTGTGCAATCACATACTAACATTGGGCACCTCTGACCAGGTTCCTGTTAAGGAAGGAATACAATCTTACAGGGCTGCAAAGTCGGTGCTCTGCTCCAAAGCGGCACACCGAGTGGCTGACATCTGTGTGGGGTCAGAGCACAGATATTAGTCCTCTCCCACTTGGTAGAACCTTCATTTACATTCTCTAGAAGACACTGGGTTCATGTGTGAGAATACAGCATTACTATGAGGGATATTACCACAGTCTTCTAATTCAACATCGTTCCATATTAATCATATACAACATTTTAAATTCATTTTAATTAAATCTTGATCCACACACCTTATCCCAGTTTGGTTTTATGGTATACTGTGCATATTAAAGGTTATTATTCATTAAGGAATTTTCTTTTCATGTTCTGCGGCAAGCTGGTGAATATTCAAACACAGAAATTAATGCCAGGCTGATCACACTTAAAATTTCTCCTATGTTGTCAGTCCTTGTATTAATCTTCCTTTAATTATAGATATAACTAATGTGTTGTAATATATAAAGGATTATGATATATTTATATGCATATATAATTATATATAATTGGCTATTACAAATATAAGTGAGATATGTAGAACTCAGTCCGGAAAAGAAACAGACAAACAAACTCAAGAATTATTTTATTGCTACCAGTCTCCAGCTTTTGATTTTCTGAGCAAATAGCCCTTCTCTAGAAGGTCTTTCAAAAAATAAGTCTGCAAGAATAGTGAGGAATAGAACAGGTTACAGAGAGAGTTCCATTTTTATTTTATTTTGGTTATTATCCAAATAAACCCTCTTGGAGTTCAGCCCAGTTGGAGCTCTGCAGCAGGATTTATAAAACTCTGACAATGCTGACTTCAACCAGGGTTTCTGCTTCTCATTTTTGCAGAGCTTGGGAGCTGATCTTCAGTTTGAACTGCAAATCCTGGAACCTTCAGCCCTCAGTTCAGCACCTCTGTGTGACAGGGCTGGCGTGTTCAGCTGAGCCTCCTGTCAGACACAGCCTGAGAGGTTTCATAAGAAATATTTTGCAGTCAATGAAATGCCATTTACTTACAAATAGCCATTTCATCCTAAATATATCTTATTGCTTTTACTCAGAAAAGATAAAACAAAATTAAAGCATATTAAAACCTTCTGTGACTTCTTTCAAGCAGAAGTAAAATGACCTTTCTTCACTAGCTAAAGGGGGATTAAGATACAGTTACCCAATACCACTTTACATTTGAATTAAAGCATCCATGCAAAGCTTTAATGCTCTCTAGCAAATGTGTGATGGTTAATTTCTTTTACTTCTCCTGAATGTCCTGTGCTTTTTGATGTTAATTGCTTGTTCCCCCTTTACAAACGTCTTAAAAATTTTCATTATTTACCAGATTACTTAAATATGTAGCTAATTTAAAGCACATAAACACATCCACTGACACTTCACTTGCCCTTTGAGTTAAACATATACTTTCTGAATTGTAGCCTAAAAGTGAGTCTGTTCAGTCACAAAGGGTGTTTTGGGGATGCCATAGTTCTGCAAGCTGCTGATTGCTCTGCTCTTCTTATGATCAAAAGACCAATAGTGAATTGTCAACATTTCTTACAGGTTCTCAGTACCTTGCAGGAACAAATCAGTCAGCAATATCAAGGTCTGATTTACCTGTGTCTACCTGCCTTCACAGTTTGATTAATTTTGTGCTCACAAATCACTGACCTGAATTCATGTGCCTAAAGTGATTCTGAGTACAAATATTAGCTCTTATCTAATCACCCAAAGAGTATTTGCACCTGTTATGAATTATGCATACAGAAATTCAAGCTCAATTATTTGTATATGCAAAGTTGAATACACAAAAAGCCCATTTCTTAAAATCTAGGACAAGATGTTAAACCCACTATATTTTTTACACCAAGTACCAGCTTATCAGAATATTGAATATTTTATGTCTGGGTAAGTGCATATGCTTAAAAGTGGTAAAATATGAATTAATACAAGATTGGTCACATAAGAACAGGATAATGTTTCTTGCCTGAATTCTAAACATTTTGAATGCATTTAGTAAACTTACTCAAAGAGGACAACAAACTGTCATTAGAGATCAAAAATTTTTGTATTTATGTAAATCACTGTGTTTAAAAAGAAAACTTTTTAATGTCAGTTCAATCAAGGTATGAGGAAAAGAGTCAGAAATATTTAAGAAAGTAAAATGGTGAAAAGAAATAGAAAAAGTTCCTGAACTAATATAACAAATATTTCCAAAAGAAATAACATTGACTGAGATGAGCTGAGGTCTTCTGTCTTGTTTCCATTGGTCTGCCTGCTACCACAAATGAACAGTTATAACTGTATGAAACTAGGAAATATTTTTTCCATCATTTCTTTGGTAAGGATGACTGCTATTGAGGTACGTCAGAAAAATGCCTATTAGCAGGTAAGACAAGGGAAAAGAACCAACTAAGAGATCATGTTCTGACAGTTAACAAGGAGAGATCAAGAGGGAAAAAGAATCGAACAAGCAGAGGAGGTGGAGAGACTTACCAGATATCCTACACAGCCCGTCCAAAAGAAGGTTATTCTAAGAACAAAACAAACCTAAGCAAACGGGGATTCCACATTTCTTGAGCTGCGTAGTTTAATCTTTGATATTGTGTCTTTGCATCCTGTTCAGCTCCCTGCTATAAGTTTACAGCAAGAGCCTGCTACTGTAAATTATGTGATGGGATTTTAGTAGCGAGAATGAATCTGGCCATTCAGTCTGTGTTAAAGACTAAGTGAAAAACAGTCTCAAGATAACAACTACCTTCTTTATATTCAGTATGGAAATAGGGTTTTGACTTCAGACATGAGAGGCATAGCTGAACAAACATGACCCAGATTCACACTTGTCCGTGCTATGAATTTTGTTTTCCGTGTTGCACAGTGAGCAATCTAAGCTGTTTTAAAAGACCTACTTACAGTGACTCAAAAATATAGCTGAAAATATCCCAATACCATTTTCTTTCATTATTTGCAGACAAATTACCACGAGAAAAAGTAGTAATTATTTTAAATTTTGAACCAGCATAGCCTTTAAAACTAAAATATGAAAAAGGATTTATTTTCTTCATATCCTCCCAAATAGTTGTCTGTTTACCGTAAGGAGATCTAAGAACTTCAAGTCTAAACAGGAGAGGAAGAATTTAGTCTGTGCTATTTTAAGTTCAGAGAAATCTTTAGGCAAAGCAAAACATCCTAGTAATCACCACAGATGAAACGGAAGTGCTTCAAAGAAGTAAATTTGCAATTTTGAGTCTCTTTTTCGTTTAAGAAAATGTCCTGAAAGTCCTTGAATTTTGACAGTCTTGCATCAGCTAGCTGCCTGCAGCATTCCCCTGGGGCTGCTCTTCAGATGCTCTCAGGTTGGGATCTATAGTAACACTGCTTCATATCACAAGTGCAAACAGCTTTTCTTGCATATTTATCTCGTTGCTATCTTGGAAACTGTATGCACAGCACAATAGCTTTTCAAATATTGATGGAATATTCAGTGTTATCTCCCTTCAGCTCTCCCTCAAAATGCAGTACAAACAATTTCAGCCTTTGCTTAATATGCTACATACCTGCTTCTTACTTTTCATCACATATATTCAAAGTTAAAGTAACAGTTAAATTAAAAATAACTGAACAATAAATAAATTCTTAAGCCGTCTAAAAGATACTGACCAAATTTTCAGCAGCAAGTGACTACATATTTCTGAATATATGATTATAACCTAATGCAGATCTACCAGGACAGACTCAATTGGAAATCCACCTCCCAAATCACTTAGCTGGTATATCACGTTTCTACAGATTGCATGATTAGGCAGCCTTTTCCTCCACATCCATTTGGAGATAGTGTGTAACATAGGATCCAGTAAGACACAATTCTTTCTTTCCATGTCAATCAAGAGTTCAGTTGAGACCCCCAAATGTATGTATCTACTGTAATTTGAGACAGTATAATAGCTTTCTGCCACTACTGGTGTTTAGTTGCTGCTCTTAAACAGCGTAGGTATGGGTGTGAGTCCCAAAAATACTGTGTCTACCACCCCTATGGAGAAGTGAACATCTCAGGATAGCTTAAATGGCATGGGCTGCCTATGTTTGGACTCCTGAATCAAGCTTAAGCTCCCTTTATAATCAATGAGCATCTGGTCAATACAATAAAGAATATGGAAAACTATTCACTTCATCCTGCAGTAAATGTGCATTTATTGTTCATATGATTATCTCTATACACTCCATTGATTATATCAAATATAATGCTAATTTAGACAGTGCCTTACTTGAAGTTACTGACAATGAAGCACAGAATTTGAGAGTTCTATTTCTTAAGATAACCCCCAATGCCTCAATTTCCATAAGCAAGGACATGCACTCTTGCCGCGAGGTGGAGTTCTATGTATAGCCTCATGTATAAAGTATGCAGGTATCTAAAATGGGATTCATGCCCATTGAAGAGGATAATCTACAAATCAGTGCATAATTTTGTGCCAAGATTTTACCAATGCATTTAATTTTAACATGCACTTTTAGGTTTGTTTTTCTGCTTACTCCAGACTGCCACAGTCTTGGACACATTTCAGGGCTAAGCTTGATTTATTAAATATTAAAATATATAAAATTTTGAGGGACTGGTCTCCCTGCTAGAAGAGGATAATTCTCAATATTTGGCAGCAGATTATTAAACCTATGCTTTCACAAATCATACTGTATCAAGCCACTGTCTTGGACAAACAAGAACTATAAATTAGAACCTTCTTAAAATGTGTAGGTCATTTCCATGATCATTATCTTAAATGAGATGAATCTCTCTCCATGAGTAGTTGTTCTTATGGAAGCAGCCTAGATGACTGGATAACTTAAGTTTTAGTTATCTGAGGCTGAGTGACTGGTGTGTTGCCCTGTCTGGCAGTCAATAGGGCTGCTCCCACTGCTGCTCTACCACAAGCAGGACAGGGAAGAACAAGAGTGAGCAAACCCATGGGGCAAAATAAAAGCAGGGAAATCATGCAGCAACTACTGTCACAAGCAAAGCAGACTCAACTCTGGGGAATTTAATCCAATTTAAAGCATTTAATTACAGATTTGGGTATTGGAAACAAAGAAGACAAACAGTTAAGCACTTAAAGAAGGCGTATTTCCTGCTCCTTTCCACAGCTCACCTTCACTGCAGACCTCCCCTCACCTGGTTATTGCAGCAGATTTTGCTCTTGCTCTTTGGTGAGGTGACACGTGGGGCAGGGGGTTGGGGTCACGCTGTAGAAGTGTCTTCTGCTTTTCCTCGTTCCTTGCTTTGCTTCTGCTCCTTCCTTAATGCTTGTTTCCTCCTCTCTGGTGCAAGTCCTCCATGGTTTACAGCTCCTCTGTAGGAACGGGCAGCTCTACCATGAAGAACCTCACATACTCTCACGTCACTGATCCTTTTCTCTCAGTGTTCTACCATTCTTTCTTAAATACATTGATCCAGATGCACCTCCCACAAGGCCAAGGGGTTCAGCTGTGCCTGCTGGGTGGGCTGGCATCATCTGGAACTGTCTGTGTCTGGCACGGAGCAGCTCTTGTCTCCTCAAAAAGGCTGCCCAGCAACCCCCTCTACTTGCACCCTGCCCTTTATACACAGTGAAGAGAGATATGTCCCTTCTAAAACAACTTATCAACAGCCTGCAGAGGTGAATCTGCAGTAAGTCACCCTTCAGATGGTAAAAGGGTCAGCATCATGTTTGTTCCCTGGTGTCTTTGGTGCTCTGAGGTGTTGTGGGGTGCCAGTCTGCTCATCATCCACTCCGGGATCAGCCACTTCAGACCATGGGCTTAATCGCTAGCAGCAAAAAGTGTCTGGTAAATCTCAGGACAAAACACAGTGTGAGCTACTAACATAATAGGTACAAGCATTTTTTTTCCTAGTGTTCAACTTCTCCTCTGGCCTTGTTTATATATCAGTCTTCAATTTTAAAACAAATATCTTGTTTAGCAAGACTCCCCTAAGTGATTGCAGAGCTTTTACTGAGAAGCCCTGAATGAGAGCTCCCACTGTGTCACCTTGTCTACTGTGGTGGCAGTAATTTCAAAGGATTTCAACAAACTAGTCATGCATGATCTTGATCCTTTCCTGAACCACACTGACAACCCACACTCAGAATGTTTTTTTCTCATGAGTCTCTTCCACTTTGATCTCAGAGTTTTAAAAATTTTCCAAGTTGATGTTAAACTGCACTCTTTATAATTCCTTTATGTCTTTCTTTGCATGTCTTCTAGCCAGTTTAGCACCAGTGAATTAATATGGAATTATTATTATCTTCTACATATAGGCCATGCTCAAATGCTTCCCTTAGTGTTGCTTTACCTTAGGCCCTGGGATTTTGGTCCTCATCTGTAGGTAGGCATATACTCTGGAGCTACAGAGCTGCATTGACCACAAGCAGATACCTGGAAAATGATAATCAAGTCCAATAGATGCTAAGAGATGTGAATTTTAGGTAAATGCAGAAAGGAAAGTTACAGTATTTAACTTCTTCCAATGCTTGCTGCATTTATTAGAGGGGTGACAGGGAGGCTCCCCACACACCCCTGCTACTGTCTAAGAGTTAATATAGCATAACAGCACCGTGGATGCTTTCTTATGTCTCTCTGATTGCTTAGCAGAAATACAGGAGGGGCACTCTGCAGTCATCAGCAATCTATGAAATTTCTGCCATCAGAAATTCTATATTCCATATCTGCCATTCCATATGGATCCATCTTCCAACTTTCTCTGCAATTTGCTCTGACATTTACCAGATGAACAAAAGAAATGTTGTGTACAAAATATATCCAATGGATTGAATACCTTGAGAAAGTTTAACATTCATAAGCATACCAATACCATTTTATATTTTTTGAGGAAAAAAAATGAGAGTGAACTTCCACCAGTGGAAGGCTGGCAGACATAAGGGAACTGGAAACACAATTTCAGATATAATGTCAAAAATTGAGATACAACATTTAAAATTAAAGGCTTTAATATTTTTTTTAAGAATAATACTTCAGCAACTATAAGGTGGGTTTTCTGTTTGTTTGATTGTTTATTTGTTTTGTGGGAATGCACATTAAATTACTGAAATGTATATGAAATTGGGGAAAAAATTCTTACAATTAGAGGAACATATAGCATGTTTGAAGCTATAAAACAGTGTAAATACAGAATTATCCAGTAGCAACTCTTTATTCATTTGATTCTTTGAATTGTAAGGTTTATTACTTACTTACTTACTTACTATGCATGTGTAACTACAGTTTAAATTTATAAGGCTACTTTGCTTAACCATGCATATACTAAAAGGCATAGGTATTTTCTATTCTCATGCACATATGTAATTGTGATTATTCAGCTTATCAAGCAAGAAGTGAATCAACAGTGTCACTAGGTTTGTTTAGGCTGACATATTCTTCCATTGTTACTTTCAAAGTCCAATGGTTTCTGAGCTAAGAGGGCAAGAACTTAAACACTCTGGCCAGTGAAGCAAAAATTGCTTTTTGTCATTAAAACCAAACCATCCTGAAAAATAATGATTTGCTTTTAATGGATTTTTTCCTTTATACAGGTGTTTACATGCATCAAGCTACCTTTAATTTGGGTGGTTTAGGATTTTGCAGAAGCAGAGCAAATATATACAGCTGTTAACAAAGTGTAGAGCATCGATATGTTTACTGATTCTCCGCTAGAGTTTATACAAAAGGAAGGAGTTGTCAATTTCACTTTGATAATAACTAAAATTGTTATACTTTTCCTTTTTCTGTAGTGGCATCATAACTGCATCATTTATTCTACAATTTCAAAGTTATGACTTGTATTTTGTAGTTTTCACTGTTAGGATTTCAGTACAGCTGTAAATATTTTCTGAATTTGAGCAGTCATACTCTTTTCTGTTCAAAAAATGGTAGTGCAATTCTCCCTCAGAACTGTTAAAATATTTATAAAATGACAGAAAACCGTCCATCAAAAAACCTTAATCTTGCTGTTCACTTGCTTTCAGAATATTAAGGTCAGCCATCACTACCGATACTTTTTCAGGAACTCAGAGCCACAGCAAGAGAGAAAAAAGCAGATGATATATTTCGGTAACAAGATTCACTACTTCTTTTCTGTAACTGCAGACATGGAATTTATTTGCACAAATATGACAGAAACATAGAAATTAGAGATGCATAACAGCTTGGTCCCGTTGCCACTTTTGATCTTCATGGTATGTTTTGATGGTTAATAACTTGCTGTGTTACCAGTTCTTTGTGGCCCCAGCCTTGACAAGGTGTTCAGAATCCCAGCAGCCAGCAAGACAGAAACAAGCCTGTAAGAGTGTGTGTGAGTGGGATGCCCAAATTGTCTGAGTGGGCGATTCCAGAACTGATCTTGGTAAATAGGAATACAACCCTAAGTCCAATGAAAGAGCAACTGGGGAATTAAGAGACTTGTGGGGGAAAAAAAGGTAATCTAAGCAGATATACAAGTGAAAAACAATGACAGGTAAGGATGGGAGCAGGGCAACAGTGGCGCTGGTGTCACTCTTTCAGATGTGGCCCCACAACACAAGGGGCTCTGCCTGTGCCCCCAGCCACAGCCACCATCTCACCCACAGACACTGAGGGGGCACTTGGTGACTTGCACCCTAGGGATTTAGGGTGTCTCCCCTTTGAGATTATGGGGGCAGCCAGCACACTCATCTCCCTGAGAAGGGGGCACAAGCACGATGTCCCACAGGCCTGGGGGGCCTGCATCACCCATAGCTTCTGAAGAAGTACATGTGCATGTATTACTGTGTTGGGGATCAAAAGAGGGATTTAGATTTGTTAGGATTGTGTAAGGTATTTAGAAAGCACTTTGACACATATTAACATTTAGAATATTGTGGTTTATGTGTCCTATTGCTAATATTGATCCTGAATATACAGCTTGCTGATTCTCAATTAATTACACCTCATTAATAAATCAGTAAAACCACTTGAATCCTGATAAACTACATGACCTGAACAGGTTTTCCATCATACAGGGACTTGATTTACTAATGAACGTCTAAACTGCGATTAAGCAGCTTGGAAACATGAAAGCTTATCTAGCTGCACCCACCACTTTTCTTCCCAGTCTGACAGCTCCTATCTGATTTTAATTGAACTCACATGAAGTGAAAAGTGTTCTGCTGGCAGTTCTGCTTCTCTCAGCTGAGCAGTCTAGGACAGGTTAGAGGGCTGAAAAGACCATACTTTTTCAGCTGTCTTTTGGGGGAGTGGTTGTGGGTTGGTTTTTTTTGTTTGGGTTTGTTTGTTTGTTTTGGAGGTTTTTGTTTTGGGCTTTTTTCTGTTGTTTGTCTGCTTGTATTTCAGTGCACATTTATTTCTTTTTAATTTTGTAGAGCCTTTGGGCTGTTCAGAAGAACCTCTTAGTTCATGTTCTCTTCTTTGCCTCTGCATTGTACTCCTCTCTCATTGATTTCCTGATTGTGGAGAACATGATAAATTATGTTTGGTATAGAGACATGGTCTTCTATGAGTTAAGGATGTTTTGCCTTTCAGTTTGTGGCATATCACAGAATAAAAATTCCTCTGATTGGTTTTGTCATATGTCCTGCATATCTGATCATGTTCATTGGCTTGAAAGTTCAAGCATGTTAATCACCCTTGGCTGTTTCCACTCAAGACTCAGAAGTAACTGAAAATAACAGTGGAATCACTCCACCCTATTTTGAGGTCTAGAAAAACTGGTGCATACCTTAACTTGACAAGTCTTTTTTCAGCCAGAGGCAGATCATGATCAAAAATCATAATTTATGGTATGATTCTACACCAGACCAAAGTTGTTCAGTGAATTGTGAAAGAGGTGTAAGAAAATACTTCTCTTTTCTGAGAGCTTTAGGTGAGTCTTTTGATAAATTCCTTAAATAAAATGTGAGGTTGAGGTTTCTACTGACTGAAAATACATTTAATAGGCTAAAAAACTTGGCAAACCTCTGTAAGTGAATGCATTTAATTTGCGCTAAATGCGTAGTTGGAATATTTATTTTGTCCTCTACCTACAGCATTACCAAACTGATCAGAAAATACACTCTGGAAGGTCAGGCCTGAAATTTAAATACCAGGTCTGGTATTTAAAATTATCTCATTCTTTCTGCACAGTTTGCAACATTATTAGTTGTAGATTCTGTAAATATATGTTTACTGGTATAATGTCCTATGAACATTAGCCTGTAAACTAGTATCTTATTCTTTCAGTTTCTACTCCTGTCTTTCCTCCCTCCGTTATTTTTTTGAAAAAAATATTCAACCCTTTCATGTTAAAGAAATAAATAGCATCTTTTTTTACATCTAGTATTTTCTGTCATCTTAAATGTAATTCTTATGACAGAATCACAGAATAATTAGAGTTGGAAAGGACCTCTGGAGATCATCTAGTCCAATCCTTTGCCAAGGCAGGGTCACCTAGAGAAGGTTATACAGGAAGGTGTCTTGGTGGTTTCTTATTCCTATCTTGATGTTTGATGTTTATATATCACAATTTCTGTCAACCCATATAGATTGGTTCAAGTGCATATTATGCGATATTTTTCTGAATCAATTATTTCATAACTTTCAGTACATTGGCTATTTGGGATGAAAAATTTCTTTTGATATATTATTAAATTGAAGTTACAGAGGAAGTTACTGCCTCAGAGATGGTTAATATGCTATCCGTATTTTGAATGGCAAACTGCCCAATAGTGGTGGATTGATATACAATTTAATTATTATATTGCAATAACTTTCATCTGTTAATTTTTATAGTGATGACATTAAAATACATCAATGAGTGCAAAAACTATAGGCACTTTTCCAGATCAGGGTATCAGATATTTAAGTCTTTGGTGTATGAATCCAGATAACTATCCAAGGAGGATTGAGGCCATCTGATACAAGTGCCTGAGAGAATTGATGAAGATTCCTTCCTTAGGATAGACTATTTCTGGGAGAATTTTTTGAGCCTTGTGATTATTCTGACAAAAATTCCAGGCATGTTGGTGTACACTGGGCCAACACAATTCCAGATGTTGG
>VWZT01010376.1:60499-85947 GCA_013397055.1 Pachycephala philippinensis | reverse complement strand
ATACTGATAGACATTGATGAGGTCCCTCTCACTCATCTTTCCTCATGGCTGAATAGGCCAAGGACCCTCAGCCTTTCCTCATAAGAGAGATGCTTCAGTCCTCTCATCATCTTCTGGACCTGCTCCAGGAGCTCCATGTCTCTCTTGTACTGAGGAGACCAGAACTGGACACAGCACTCCAGGTGGGGCCTCACCAGAGCTGAGTAGAGGGGCAGGATCACCTCCCTCAACCTGCTGGAAATGCTCTTTCTAATGCACCCCAGGACACCATTGGTCTTCTTGGCCACAATGACACACTGCTGACTCGTGGACAGTTTGTCCACCAGGACCTCCAGATCCTTCTCCACAGAGCTTTTTCAGCAGGTTAGCCTCCAGGCTGTACTGGTGCATGGGGTTATTCTTGCCCAGGTGCAGGACCTGCACTTGCCTTTGTTAAATTTCAGTTGTTTATTTCTGCTCATCTCTCCAACCTGTCAAGGTCCTTCTGAAGGTCCACGTGGTCCCCTGTGGTATTGGCCGCTCCTCCCAGCTTTCTTTTCCAAAAATCCAATGTGTTCAGCTAATGGCTTCTTCATGAAAACTTTCTTCTACCTGCAGTGTTAATCTCATGGTTAAAATTCAAATTTAAATATACTTTATTTATTTGAAGCGGTGTGCCCTGGCTTTGTGATAATCCATTTTTGATAGCATTCTTTAATACCTATTCCATTTTCATCAACCCATCTTAAATAATTTCTCATAGCAGTCTCATTTAATTTAAGGATGGAGTGTACTTCAGAAGGACCCCTGCCTAGTGAGAGCAGAGGGTGGTGGAATGTGATGAGGCTGGTAAGAGAGCCTATCTGCTAATTGTTATGTTATTCTTGTTTTATTTTATACTGGCAATTTTCTGAACATGTTGATTGCTTGACTGGCAGATTCTGAACTAAGATTTTTGTTTTCGGATACCAGGGTTACACTTTTCAGATTAGTCTATGAGTTTGGAATTGTATTATTCTTATCTGCCTTTTGACAGTGTTAAGAAGCAAAACATTTCTAGCCCTTGCTGATATAACTGTTGGGCAAAGATCAATGAGCTCAGAAGTAGAAGTTGTTTACAGGTTCAGGATGATGCCATATGGCCTCCTCTGATACCTGAACCTGAAAGTTTGCTCTCTCTGTCCATTGCATATCTTCACCAGTATTAACAATTCCTTGCTGTATGATGAGAATGCATCAACAATTGAATTATATTTTTTTCAGATATTAAAACAGGTCTGAGCATTGTTTTTTTTAGCTGCTTGCTCATACAATTGTACTTGAGACAGGCATATATAACTTTATATTCCTTTCAGCTCTCTTTTTAGTAAGGGTAACCATGTGTGCTCCTTCTACCGTGCATTGAGAAAGATGAAACAAATTTTTCTTCTAAAATACTAAAATAGTTTTCTTGATTCAATGAGAGGTTTCATCCAGATAAGTGTTATAGTGGCCAGTAGCCCGTATTCAAGCAATGATCCATAATGTAAAGCCAGTAGTAGATGTTTCTCTGAAGGACGTAAATTTTGTTTCAAGTGTACTCTTTGTCTTTTATATTAAAGTGACTTTTTTAATATTGAAATAAATGTAACAAATTGTTAAATAATTTAGCAACAATTATTTTTTTCTATTTCTACTTTTTATTCTAATGATTTGGAACAATTTCCCTTGGTTTTATTAAGACGTATTTGTAGGAAGTTTTTATTCACAAAATATTTCAGACATTTGGCCAAGAAAAAAACTCCATATATCCTAGTCCATAAAGTATAATGTATGGGGTATGGATTCAGTAGACTTTGGTTTACATGTGTTGTGACTACATCCATACACCTCCTTCATTTAGGTCATCAAAACATTGAGAAATTCAGGACTTGGGTACATCATCTTTGTCTGTGATGTTTCAAGTTATAATAACTGCTGAATGCAGAATAAATATAAAGATAAAAACTAATTGAAAAAAAAATTAACACCCATAAGTATCACCCTCAGGGAAAAAAAGAACAAAACCAAAAATTAAAGTTAAAAACAGCACAAGGCTTAAATTCTCTAAAGAAACCTACTTTTTTCTGTCTGTAAAAGCATTTTATGAAACATTGATTCCAAGATGTCAAATAAGTTTATCACTTACTTTCTTGTCTTGACATGTTTTGGTGTTGGCTACTGTAAAGTAAAAAATCATGTCATGTAATTCTCCTGTGAAAATTTACATGGAAACAACATTTATCAAACACAAGAATCACAATCTAAGGAATGTTTTATCAATGTAAGCTAAAACATTTCTAAACCTATTTTTGCTATTGTGTGTATAGCAGGAAGATAAGCTACTCAGATATTGATGTTGGCAGCATTGTAGGCTTTTGTCATCAATTTTTTTTCTGAGACTGTTTTCTCTATCTCTTAACATGTTGCACCTCTGTCTCTGTATTTCTGAGGTTGCCTATTCTTTATGCTGACTGAAGATGTCTTTCTCACTGGATCTGGACATGACTATAGGTCAAAACTCCCTGTTGCCTAGAATTGGGCATTATTTAGCATGAAAAGCGTAAAGTGCAGCAGAAATTTATCTTCAGTCTTGACTGCTCTCATGATGCCTACTTGAGAATGCATTTATTTTATGTTGGGGTCTTTTTTGTTATTACACCTTGGTGTATTCTGCTGGACAATAAAAGGAAAGGAAGCCTCATTAAAGATGAAAGGAAAATACTTCATCATGAAGGTGTGAAAATGAGTGCAGTAAAAAAAATTACGTAAGCACAAGAGCTAACTTTAGTGGAAAGATGTCAGAAACTGTGTTCAGAAGGGCATGTATTCAGGTCTTTCAGCCAGGTAAGAGTACTTCTCTGCTTCCCTTCCTTTCTAGGATGGCAGGATTTTTGAAACAGACAACCCAGAAAAATGACGTAAGATAAACCTAAAGAAAACAAGTGCTCCCATGATACACTATTTCTGTCTCTACCAAAGTGCTTACTCTCTGGATATGCACACCACACAGGTAAAATATGCAATGAAATTAAGTTGATTACTATTTGGATGCAGAAAATACAGAACATTAAATGGATGAAGAAACAAATTTAATCACTGAGAATGTGGAATGATCATATGAAATGCATTTGCATAAATGTCATCCTGGTTATATTGAGCTAATATTTATATAGTGTAATAAAGAAAAAATATATGTATTCGTGCATTATGAGCTCAGAATATGAATCTGTCATGCTCCCTCCCTAAATATCTTCCTTACTTGTGTCAACACCAGAACACAAGACACTCGCTCATGATGAGCTTCACAAAAGATTCAAATAAACCACTCAGGTTAGATATAGAAAAGATTTAGGACCACATAATCAGAGTTGAAGCTATAAGGACAGGAAGACGTCTAATTATTACAGTAGTCTCAGCTTAAATTAATGTGAAACTCGGACTACGCAGGCTTGGGAAATCAGAGTGGGTAAGGAAGGTTACACTGAATGCTCAGAACAGTACTTACATCCCAGCTGTTTGCATTTATGTTAATAATCTAAGTTGATGACATGAATGAGTGCATATACACTGTCTTCTGGATGCAGGATCTGACCTGTAAATGATGCAAATTAGCATACCTGTGTTGCCTTCAATAAATGCATGTTACCTAAGGTCAGCAGCAGCCTTCCTCTGTGTGATTATGACTTGGTGGATTGAAATATGGAGTGAACCAAACAATGAGAGCAGGCTAGGACTGACCCGAACAAAACCAAGAATTAATTAAATAACTAAAAGAAAAGGTTTACTAAAAGACAGCGGGTCAGCTTTCTGGCTAAAGCATCTGTGATTCTGGATTATGATATGAAAATCAAGTGTTTATAGCTTCAGCATCCTAAATTTACTACAGTTTTAATTTGAAGAATCCTTTGGTCTCTTAGGATTAAATCAGGATTTTAAAACTTTGAAGACCTGGGACTCTGAAAATTTTCTTTGGTTTTTTGAACATCTGGGAAGCAAATTTACTGATGCCTGATTTAAACTTGAGCCTGAAAATTTATAATATAGACATGACTGTTTTACATGTTCTTTCCTGTTTCTAAAAATAGTAATGGTGAAATACAGACCACTAAACTCTTAGTTTTTTGCTGCTTCGAGAATGCACCAATGTTTGATGTGTTCAGCAGCCTCTTTATTTTTTCAAGAAGTTTATCAAGCAGTCCTCCACTGCTTGTACAATTTACAATCAACAGCCAATACAGGTGAAATCTTAAAAATAAGCAGAACTCTCTCATCTTCACTGGTCATGGCTGAATTGTTGGCATGGGACTGATTGTGTCCTTCTCTACTCTAGATAACACATCAAATTCTTTTTATTTCAGGCCATAAGCAATTAGATGATAAAAAGTATCAACGAGTCTGTTGTCAAAGAAAAACAGGATTAGTGAGGACGCTGACAAACTCAGGACAGTTTGTCTTCTGAAGCAGCACTCTCCTGGGTTTGTAACACCTAGAGCTTCTTCAAGATATATGTTCCAAAAAAAAAAATGTTCAGGGCTACATGTAACAAGGGCTAAATGTGGGGAAAGAGGGAACCAAACAGAGAGGAAATATTTTGAGTCAGCTGTTGGCACCTACCTGGCAAGGGGCAGGATGAGGGTTGGAAGAGGGGAAGGAGAAGAGGGAAAGGGAGCAGTCATGATCACAAGAAACCTGAGAAGGTCAGATGACTGCTCACTGGTAGCAGAAAAATTTTTGCAAGGCTTGATTCTAAAAAATAACACCATGGTTTTAGAGCTCATAGTCTCATGTCTTTCTTTTTTTTTTAATCAGGAACATGTATTTCACATAACAGATTGCATTTCAAAATAACTCTCAAGGGAATACAGAACTGATGAGAATTCATTATTTAGCAGACTGACAAGCAGCAAGTTATTTTTAAAATGACTAGCATAAGGACAGGTGAATGAATCTCATATAAACTAATTTATATGAATGATTTAAAACGAGATTAGATTAAATGTTCATCATCCACTGTGCTATTGAAACATTTCATAGTTACTGGTTTTATTCACTCATAAATAGGTACAGTGAATTGAAAAGTAACATTTCACATTTTTCCATGAGAGACGCATACCTAGATGCCCACACCTTTCCTCTCCTTCTGGTTTAGATTTTGAAATAAAGGATCCCCTATAAAAAGGCTACCATAAATAAAAGAATAAACCAAAAAAATAATGGCTCTCTAATAAGATATGAAGGTACTAGTGAAATTAATAGACTCAACCTTTGGGGCTTTTTTTCCTTAGTTATCTTGCTAAATGGCAGAGTGGAATTGTTTTATTTAGAGATTTTCATAATTGTCAAACCATAACTCTGTGTTCTACTATAAGTAAAACTCTTGTATGCTTTACAGGGATGTACTAGTCAAAGAAGATCTATAGCTGCATAACTTTGCTAGTAAAACTTTACAGGTTGTGCTAGTGTGAAAGCAAAAGAAGTGTGTATGTATAAATGTGAATGCATTCATACATATGTGTCTGTCAGTATAAGAAAAGCTGCATGCAGACTTTCTGAAAGATGTCAATAAAATATTCTTATACCAGTCTTCAAAAAAACTATGCCATAGAAATTTGTCACATAGATTTGGCTTCAGTTCCATATTCTTTCTTTGTATCTGCTACAGAGAACTGTTTTCATAGATCCATTATAACAGAGAAGTTGAAGTTTTAGTTGCTGAAGATTTCTTAGCAGGTGATGTTCTGTGGACAAATGTTTCAGAACTGTGTTGTCTCACTAATTAGATGTCACAAGTTAAGGAAACTTCAAAAACTTCAGCATCTGACTAGTTAAGAGCTGGCATTTAACAAGCCTGGTTTAGTTTTCAGAATTCTCAGTCTGAAAGGCGTGAGGAGCAGGGTAATTTATATCTCTCAGTCCTACTGGTCTTGTAATTTTACCACTCACAGTATTTCTTTTACACTGTTTCTGACATTCCTTCTGTCCAAGAGAATTGTAAACATAACTTTAAAGATTAGCTACTAGGGCAATTTCCTGCTGCAAGAGGTGGATCCTAAAATAATTTTAACAGCAGTGGGATCCTGATTGTTCTCTATGAATTATTCACTGTTCAAACAGCATGTGGGCACATACCCTGTTTACTCTTTGGTCTCAGTCTCTCCAGCTATTATCATTAATCACTGTTTCTGCTTCTTGCATAATATGCTTTCATATTGTTATTTCTTATATTCTTTCATCACTTTTAAAGAGAAAAAAAGTGAAAATAGCTATTTAAAAATTCAGTCTTTTGAGTTTTTTGTTTAATTTTTTCCTACTGTATTTTATGAGAGTTTCTGCCTCTTCATAATGCTCTTTTTCTTCTAAGTATGTATAGACATTCTTTTCTTACTTCCTTTGCTTTCATTATCTGGCACACACTAATCCCCCTTTATTGCATGTATTACTTTATATGTATGCACACCTTGGTAACTACCTCTTACCTACTTCTTTCAATCTCCCTTCTCTTCTATTTTCTGTATAATTTCATTCTGCAGTCCAATTCTTTTGCTCAAATTTCTTCCAGTCCTGTGTTGGAGTTAAAAAAAAAAAAAAATCCTTATATCATGTTTCAGTGATGTTGAAAAGTTTGGTTTTTTCTTTGATTTACCAATCTTTTGATAAATCAGCCAGCTCCCTCAGTATTGAGTGCATCCCATGAGGGCTCATGAACTTAAGTATGACAAGTTTGCTTAAATATTCTCTGAACTGATTCTCTTGCAACAGTATGTCTTCCTTCTTCCAGATTTTCTCTCTGGCCTCTGCATCCATGGAATCCTTCTGTAGGCTGGTCTTGCTAGCAAAGACAGAGGTAATGAAGGCCTTCATTATCTCACCTTTTTCAATGTCCTTAGTCCCTCAAGGTATCGCTCTGTCAGCAGGGCTCCTGCACCATTCATTCACAGAACCACATTTGCCCTAATCTTTCTCCTGCTACTGATATACTCGCATGCTGGTATTGCAGCACTCCAAGCTGGGATGCAAGCCATCCCACCATATCTCTGTGATTCCAACAAGATCATAGCCCCAGAACTGCCCACAGATCTCTAATTCCTCATGTTTATTCCACACACTGTATGCACTTGTGTGGAAGGATAGCTGGGGGTGAACTTAGAGGAAACTGAGAAGTTATATTCACATCCTATCAGAGTTATAACAGTATGGAAATTATAGGATAAAGTGCAGCCACTACTCCCTGGATGAAGTGCGGCTGGGATGTGCAAAACCTATTCCACAATGATTCCTGATATACACAATCTGCAACCTAAAGCACTTGCTAAGAGGGGTGGAGTGGAGGGTGGAGGAGAGTGGAAACATCACGGCCAGGCTCTGTCGAAATCCCTGCAGGGAGGGGAACTCGATGGTACTTTGAAGTCAATAAAACAACACAGCACCTGTCATCCAAAGGACATAGGAGAAGGTGTCTTACTGCTGAGTCAACAACTGTGCTGAAATCGCTCTCCTCAGAAGAACTTGCCTTATTATAGCCTAATTGTAATATTAACTCACACCTCCATCCCAAAGTTACCTGCCTCCAAGGTAAGACCACCCCTCACTGGGCATATGCTTTATATTTTATTGACTATCTTTAAGAGCAAAACGAGGGACTTACACCAATCAGTTTCAAAGGTATGACAAGAATCACTCAAGCTCCACGTCAACATAAAAAATAATTTAAAAGTAAGCCAAGGGTGGTGAAAAGTTAGGGAAGACTCCATCATAACTGCTGGGATCAGTTGATGGGCTGAACCTGTCTTGTCCCCCAAAGGGATGCTTTATGGGGTAAGAACTGTACTCTATGCCCTCTGAATACTTTTATGGGGGACTAAAGCTTGTCTGTGTACTGCTTTGAATATGTTTTTGCAGTCAGATGCTATCACTGGCAATCCTCGAAGTTTAACCTATCATAATTTTATATTAATGAAGAGTGTTATTCTGTAAACTGTTAGTGTGAGTATTTCAGGTGCCTTGGAAGTTGCCATCAGTGGGGAATGTACTCAAAGTGGAAGACCTGGTAAGGGGTCATAAAGTGGGCAGACCTGCCGAGGGGTCTCCCTTATTCTGTTGGTGTACTTCCATGAATAAATCAGTAGAACTGCCCTCCGATCCAGTGACTTCAGTGAAGGGTCCCCATAAAGGGATGCAGACAGACTGGTTGGTCACGAGGGTTTCAGCTTTCCTGAGGTGCTGACAGACAAATCAAACCCTAAGGGTCAAGGAAATCTCCCCACACTTAGGGTGGAGGAAATCTCCCCTTTTCTTGTGACAACTTGTGTGCAGGCACTTCAGAGAGGACCCCCAGCACGCTTGTTTCCCTGAAATTGTCTGGGTGCTTTTTTCATAATGTGCCTACTGGCACTTTCTTGCTTACACGAATGATTGAGGTGACTCTGCTTAAGCCCTGTTTTGTTGAGTTTGTGTTCTTTTTTGTTCACACCACTCCAGGCTCTTTCCTCATGAGCCCTGTCTACCACTTCCCCACAGGACTGCTGGTAACTCTCTCCCTCCCCTGTCATTCCTATATCTGTGAAGGGCTTATGTGGCATTACAAATGCTAGGAAAGCTTTGGTAATACTCTCTAGGAAGATGTTTAGATGGAAGACGAGCCAGACTACAAGTACTGGAACCCCTAAAGATATACACCCTCTTAACCAGGCTTCTTAAAAGTTTTAGATTCCCCTTCATCTCAATAACCTTTCTCTGGTTAGTCATGCCAGATGCTTTACTGGTATTTTTCCAGAGTCTGATCTAGCATTCATTTGAAATTTATATAAATTTTGTTATGAAATCCAGTAAACTGAAGATTGAGCCCCAAATACCTTACTTATTCTTGTTTCTATGCAAGCATTTGCATAGAAATTGATAACAATAGACATCACATTCTGACACTTAAATAACAAATTCTTCATTTTGGTTTACATGCTACTTTTATGTCTACAAGGAAAGCACTTTAGTTTACCTAATTATGTGCATATATTCACATTTCAACTTCAGTTGTCATGCTCATATACTTTTTTTTTTCAAATTCTGTGTTTATTTTCAGTTTACTACCAAAAAAAAAAGACTTTATTAGAAAGTAATTGCTAGACAGACAGTTCTCTCTAAATCGCAGAGTGATAGGTCATTGTTAGTTTTCCAAATTCAATAAAGTCTTAATCTGCTACATTTCACTTTGTATTTTAAATATATGAAACTTAAAACAGACAAATCAATTTATTGAGGAGATAGAAGCAAATATTTTTTAATGATACTCCATTTAGGGTTAGTTCTTTGTTTAATTTTGAGTTCAAGTTTATTGGGAAAATAATTTCATAGAGAATCCTGACTCAATTTTCTCTGTGAAGCTTGTTTTAAATACAGATCACTCTTAGAACCATAGTTGGAAAGGACCTTAGAGGTTCCAAACCTCTGCCATGGGCAGGGACACCTTCCACTAGAGCAGGTTGCTCAGAGCCCCATCCAATATGGCCTTGAACACTTCCAGAGATGGGACATCCACATCTTCTCTGGGCAACCTCTTCCAGTTTCTCACAACCCTCTGAATAAAGGTGAGAGTAAAAATCACCCTTATACTTAAACCTACACTCTTTAAATTTAAAACCATTCTTCCTTGTCTTATCACTACAAGTCCATCTAAAAATTCCCTCTCCAGTTTTCTTTTAGGTCCCTTTAAGTACTGAAATATTGCCTGGAGCCTTCTCTTTTCCAGGCTAAACCTGCCCAACTCTCTCAGCCTGTCTTAATAAGAGAGATATGAGAGGAGGTTCTACTTTACTCTTAAGTGGGCTGTAAAGAACTCACATAAGCAACACATTTATATTCCAGCTATAAACCAGCTGCAAAGGATAGAATTTTAATCTCTTCTCTGCCAGTGGAGGCTGCTTTTCCAAATAGAAAATTTCAAATGTGACAAAATAGACCTGCCTTGGTTTTCTTAAGGAATTTAGAATTTCACTGTGCATGGAAATTATATGGAACAGAATGTTCTTGGAAATTAAGTTAAACCTCTCTGTATACCTCCCTCTGCAAAAAACAGAGAAGAATAATTAAGATACAGTATTCTTATATAACTATTTCAAATTAAAAGCACTCATGTGCTTGGAAGTGATAGCGCTAACCTAACTACCTAACAGACTGTATCATCGTGCCTTCTACTGCTTCATATTAATGTTTCATATCATCTCCGTGCAGACTAGCCCCAAGCTGGCCAGTCTTCTGTTTATATGAAGAAAAAACAGCAAATATGCAATAAAGCCTATTATGTTTAATTTAGTGCTATGGCAAATTTATCTAAAGAAAAAGAAATCAGTAGTAGAATGATTTTTCAGATGTATTTTAGGACATCAGTTGCAGAACTTTGGCAATCTGAAGTTAATTTGATATAATGTTAGCACACCAGAGGGACAAAATGCCATTTAGTAAGTCAAGAAAGAAGTAGCTTTTTCTGTACACCAATTTAGCTTTTTGCAGTTTAATAATCTTTATGGGCTGTTGAAAATCAGTTCTTTAAATGCACTGGTTTTCAAACATTTCTTGCAGGCAGATCTAATAAGAAAAATATCTTCATTGAATTTTTCAATATATTTATTTCCTGTAACTTTAATATAAATAGAAGATATTTAAAGTGCCTGCTCAAGAATCACACTGAAACTTGCATGAGTTTTTCTCTCAGAAACCAAAGGAATAATTTAGAAGATATAGAATTAAGAAATTTAGTGTTTTATTGTGTATGTAAATTTAACAAAAATAATTTCTTGTTGCTAGAAACATACATGCTATTTATTCCGAAAAAAAAATACTGCATGGTGTTAGAGTGTGTATTACTTAATTTTAAGGAACTGATACACTCTTGCAGAATTTCACAGCTTTATAGAACCCAATATCCCTAAATTACAAACTTCAAACATAGATTAATTGAAATATAGAAACAGAAATGTAATAATTATTAAAATGATTGACAACAATAAAATTATCCGTTATTCTAAGTTAAAATTTTTAGATTTTTTTTTCATAGAGGAGGTAATTATGCAGGAAATTTTAATTAGCTTTTTTATGTTTTCACACTGCTAAAATAAGTTGAACCTTGGCACCTATTTTATATGCTGTTTGTTATGTCAAAACCCAGCCTTTAAAGATGTGTTTTACCACATTTGTTAGCCTGTATTTCAAAGCAAGTAAATGAACACCATTCCTAAACCACAATACCTACAGTGTGTTCTGTGGGATGCATATATTTCAGAGTACTGCATGTTTTCCTATGCCTTTAACTAAATCTCTGCTCTGGAAGGGCAACTAAAACTGTGCTTGGAGAAGACAGAGTTTCCACAAGTCAAGATTTCAATCTTCAGACATTTTTCAAATGGAGAAACAGGGAACAGAACTACTTTGAACAACACACCTTTTTCTAAGTAATCTGTGTACTTGTCCACACACAGCAGATCTCTTTCTTAATAATCTCCTTCTTAATAACCTCTTTCTCAATAACCATAACTTTGCTTCAATCCAGACCATCCAATTTTAGTATTCCTAAAGAGGGAGAAATAAATTTCTGCGTAGCTAATTTTTTTGCATGTCATGGTCCTAGAGAAAGAGCAGCATCACAACTGCAGTTTACATGTTTCACAACATTTTGTTCATCTTGATAACACATTTTTTCATTTTCTTTTACATTTCAAGCTGTCAATGAAGTTGCATGTGAAACCCTGAACCTTCCTTTGGCCTTTTTCACCATGGTCTTCTCTTCTTCCTTGTTTGCCAGTTTCAGGTTGCCCATAGGCATGAGAACAACACTGAAGTCATCCCATGCCTATTGCCACAGCAGCATCAAAATTGGACTGCAAATTCTACAGTCTCTGTTTCTTGAACTTCTGCAAATTTTGGTGATTAAAAGCCTGAGCATTTATATAATAAAAGGCTTTTATCTTTACCACATTTCAAAATTACTACATTAAATAACTGATTTTGAGGAAAACTAAGGAAAATTAACATCCAGTTTGCTTTTCTCTCTTCTGTTTTGTTTTGTTTTTAATGAGCAACAATTTTTTGTAATTTTGTGGACATCTTTTCTTTCAATCTTAGTTAATTGTAGATACAGTATTTTCTCCATAGGCTGATAAAGTTGCAACTGGAACAATATTTCTCAATGAAATTTGTCTTTATATTTAATTTTCTGTTTCCCTATTTTTTTTTCCTTATTGATATCCCAATAACCTTAGTTACTTTGTTCCCTTCAAATACTAAATGTTTTATTTCTTTCCAGCTGGAATTTCTAATTCCACAACCTTTAACACAATTAAGACATTCTTCCACTATATTATCATTTGACCAAATCAGACATATTTAGTTCTGGTATTTCCTCACTGAAAATGAGGAAATCCCTTAGTCGTATTTGTTTTCTGCTGAAATTCTAACAATGTCTCCACATCTCTCTTGTACTGAAATGCCAAGAGCAGAATGCTGCATTTTCCAAGCCAAGTGACAGAACTTCCACTAGACCAGGTTACTCAGGGCCCCATCCAGCCTGGCCTTTAACATTTCTAGGGATGGCATATCCACAACTTCTTTGGGTAGCCTGCTCCAGTGTCTCCTGACTCTCACAGTAAAGACTTTTTTCCTAATATCTAATTTAAATCTACCCTCCTTCAGATTAAAGCCACTCCCCCTTGTCCTATCACTACACGCCCTCAGCAAAAGTTCCTCTCCAGATCTCTTGAAGCCCCCTTTAGGTACTGGAAGGTGACTGGAATGTTTCTATCAAACCTCTTCTCCGTGCTGAACAACAACAGCTGTCGCAGCCCTCCTGTCAATTTAGTGGCTCTCCTCCGGACTTGTTCCAGCAGGACCGCATCCTTCTTGTGTTGGGAAACCTGAGCTGGATGCAGCACTCCAGGTGAGGTCTCACAAGAGCAGAGTAGAGAGGGAGTATCACCTTCATCAACCTGCAGGTCGTGTTTCTTTTATGAAGCCCAGGATGTGGTTGGCTATCTAGGTTGCAAGTACACACTACTGTATCATGTTGAACTTGTCCATGAACACCACCAAATCCTTCTCCTTAAGGCTGTTCTCATCCATTCTCTGCCCAGCCTGTACTTGTGCTTGGGATTGTTTCAGACATTAATGATAATATTTGTTTCATTATTTACTTTTCTTTTTTTTAAAAAAAATATCCTTGGTGAGTTTTCAGGCCATATTCTGAATATCTTGGTTTTGAAATAGCGGTTGGTAAGACTCAGGCAAAGAAAATAAGAGTGGTCTGCATTGATATTTTGAAGGCTTATTTATTTACTTTTCTGCAGCAGTTCCTTTCTGTCTAGCTGAAAGAAATTAGATGGCTCTTGTAGTTTCAGTTCAGTCTATTATGTGCTGCTGGACTAGTTCAACTATGCACTGTTTTAACATAGTTTGTAGTAAAACATGTCTCAAAATATGTAAATCACGCAGGGAATTCTGCAAACTGAATCACTCAGACAACTCCTTCATCATCAGACATCTCAGGGGCTACACCTTACACAGCTGGAGCAGGCATGAAGCGAGAGAAGCAGAGATTCATGTGTGTGTTGGCTTGTAGAAGTAATGAAAATGCTGAAAATGAAAGAGTATTTTACCAAATACTCCTACAAACCTATAAATTGCCAGTCATGCTGACTATTGATGCCTTTTCCTTCTTTGGTCCTGACTAACTGTATGTTGTATCATTTATGTTAGGCAAATATTTCTGAAAGCTCTGTTGTCTGGATTTACTCCACTGTCATCTCCATTAGCTTTCTTCTTTTCTATGTTATTATCATAATACTGTGCAAATGCAGAACATAAAGAGTCTCACCATCAAAGAGGTGATACTCTAAAATAATTCAGGTGGTACATTACTACCTCAAGCCACTGTGAACTCAATCTCAAATGCAAGCACAGCTACTAAATGTCAAAGAGACAATATAGCATGAGGTAACATGGTATTAGCCAAAAAGATCCAAAAGGGGACCAATAAGTGCTGATGAAGCATGCATGAAACTCAGGCCTTGAAACCTTGTTAGTGAATACAGATGTCCATGACCATCAGACAACTTTATGGAGATTATAAACCCTTGATATTCATTAGGACATACCAGCTATTCAGTGAAGGTTTTTTAAAGTTAAGTAGCCTGTGTTTGGTCCCATAAAGACAAAAATATCACTTGAAGCAAAAGAATTAGAAAAATACAGCAATGTGATAATTAAGAAAGGGGTTTTGTGGGACATTATTAAAATCCGGAAATTACGTTGTTCCATGGAAAGACAACTATATTATCTTTCACACAGCACACCATTATTTTTTAATCTTTTCTAAAAAGAATTCCCATTATGCTCATATCTTCTTTTGAGATTAGTCAGAATCATACAGATACGTTCTTTAGTCATCAATTTTTACAGGGTTTAGTAAAATGGGGTTTTGGGTTTTAGTTACTACCACAATTAATACAACAAAAAGCTAGAAATAAAATACATGTTGTGTGATTTTTATCTTTATTACAGCAATTATATGCCATGATGAGCTTCTGGAGTAATTCATCTATGCATTGTTTTTACACAAAGTTTATAGCAAAGCTGTAGTTCAAGCCTGAGTCACACAGGATGTTACTTCCTGATAAAACAATTCTGCGATCCAGCTAGAATTAACCATAACATCTTTCTTCTGCAGCTTTATTTACTGATCAAAAGGTCCTCCAATTCTGCAGGGTAATCATTTATCTAGATGACCTCTATTAACTTCCTTCAGAAAAATCTGGATGAAGAGGATAAAAGCAGTCATCAGATTTATAAAAGCTGAAAGCTCTTTTGTTTGCAAAGGACTGTAAATATAAGAAATGTCTTTTCATTAAAAAAAATCTCAGAAGTAAAGATGGTGTTACATGTACTAAGGAAGACATCCAGACTTAAGACTGAAAGAATTAATTTCAGGGAAAGTTACCCTTGATAGAAATATATGTTCCTTTTCCTTTGAAGTTCAAAATTTGAATTTAGTTGCTAGTGACCAAACAGATTCATATGGATCTCTTTATTGCCTTATCTGTCTTGTAAAAAAAAAAAAAAAAAAACCAAAATAAAAAAATCTTAATATTCTATTTTTCATTAACTGTCATTTTTCATTTCCAAAGCACTAACCACCTCACCCACTCTAATCTCAATAAAGGAAAGTTATTTATTTACTGACGGCTTATCAAGTTTGTGCTTAGTTACCTTTTTCTGGGTTCCAGCTGGAACTTGTCAGTCATGAGCAGCCTGTTAAGTCTTATGCCTGGAGCAAC
The DNA here is from genome assembly GCA_013397055.1 of Pachycephala philippinensis. Lineage (NCBI taxonomy): Eukaryota > Metazoa > Chordata > Aves > Passeriformes > Pachycephala > Pachycephala philippinensis. The sequence continues at coordinate 70,633 of VWZT01010376.1, read as the reverse complement.
TTTTAGCCATGATTTCTGAATAAAAAGAAGAGAGTGAGATATCACTGCATTATAAAGGGAACTTAATTCCTGAAATATGGGAGCACAGTATATGTCAGCGTGCCCCTTATAAATTGATTCTGTCTCCTTTAGAGAATCCTGGGCAAAATGGCTCACCACAAAGTGTATTTCGTGTGTATATGAGCTCACATGCTTTCAGTCTAATTTTTGTTCACTGTTTTCACCATGGAGGCAAAATATTTCAGAATTGTCAATGCATGATTCTTTGTTTCAGCATCTGTGTTTGATGTTAGCTGATTCTCACTGTTCATCTAGAAAAAAGTTGGGTAATCCTCAAATTTTATCTAGCCTGCTGTAAGCATGGATGCTCTTCTATCTTCCTTTTAATCTTAGTACTTGCTTCAGTAAAACTCAGCGAGCTATTATCTGTTATAAAGCAAAATTATGTTATAAATATGATATAAAAGCAAATTACGCTTGGCCACTCACAGTACGATCAGATTCTGTGCCAATTTTGTTTGCACTTTTTCATGGGGTTTCAAGAAAATATTTCCTTAGGCTCAGAAGTGAAAATGCAACAGTACCATATGACAACATAATAGGCATGGTGTTTTGATGTTGAATTGTAATAGAACATGCAACTTTCATTAAGGCTGGCCTGAGACTTCTTAGCCAGATGGACTAATTTTACCTTCCCGTGGATAAGGATCAAAAGTCTGACTGCTGCTGCCATGGAAAGACAAAAGGAGTAAAATTAGAACTGAAAGACCAGAGAAAGAATTCATGCAAAGATTCATGATGGATAGGCTTGCTATTATTATATATTCTTGGAAAAGGAAAAGAGGTCAACTGTCATTTTCCAAGAGGACCTACTTGTTATTTTCTCTTATTCTAGATGAAATTAATAGATCCTTTTAAATATGAAGGAATAGGTGATTTTAAATCCTCGTCTTTGGGAGTCTAGCATTGTAGATTTCTCATATACTCACACCTCTGACTAAGTACCTTCAGGAGTAGGATCATGTTCCCATTAAATGTACAGTACATTTATTTCCAAGAAAACAAAAGGTACTGGGGTCAGCATGAGCTGTTGTAGCTTAGGGCAAACTAACTTTTGCCAGCTAAGAGATTATTGTGGAACTGGGCTCATTCTTATCTCCAGTTTGCAGCTCCTTCCTTCACCTGTCTCTTAATTGCCTCTGACATGCCCTGTTGACAATTAACCCAGTATCTCTGGCATATAAGAGCTCTCCAAACTGCTACTTCCCCTCTAAAACTGGTACTCTCCTCTTTAACGAGAGGAAACATTGAATCAGTTTTCTGTAGTGCTGTATGGAGTTCAATCTTAGATTTTAATTTAGGGCATCATCTGTAAAGTTTGTTTTTAAAAAGGAAATCAATTAACTCAGCCTAGGTGAGCATATAGAAATTAGATCAAAATATAAATATTATGACTACTTAGAGCCGCTTAAAATATAAGTAATGCATAGAACCATATAAAATGAAATTAATGAAACCAAGACTTAGGCAGAAATTATATTCTGAACTTTAATTTGACTTCTAATCTTGTTGCATAATCCAGTTAGCTCAGTAATTACATCTCCTTCATCAGGAAATACTTAGTAATGCCCATATGAAAGCCCATATCTGTGTGTTCATTCAGCAGTGCCACTTCTTTTTTTGACAAATCACATGAATTTTACAAATACAATATGAAACTGATGGGTTTGGTATCAGGAGCTTACTAGGTCCTTTACCTATGCATCAACTGTTACAGCTGCACCATAGGAGAAAATCTTACAGGTACAGGAACCAAACTTCTGGTGTCCCCAAACCCACATTATTGCACTCAGAGCAATTCTTTAGTGTAAGGACTGGACAGGAAGCAGGAGGCTGGAGTTGGCAATGGGAGGTAGTAAGACTTGATGTCAAGACATCTATGCCCATTGAAAAAATACTTCCGAGAATAATACTGCTCTTCAAAGAATACAGACATCTGAGAATGTAGCAGGTTAGTCATCAACTGCTTGTCCACCCTCTCTCAGACTGAGTTCTTTTTGTGAGACCCTTAAAGAAGCAGTGAAGAATATCTGGGATCTTTTTTTTTTTTTAGATTCTCCTTGAAAGACAAGACAGGAAGATCAGGGGAGATATTATTAATCTTGCTTGTGGGTGTTCATGTAGGCTGTTTAACTGGTTTACTGTACAGTGTTTAGATAATAAAGTACAATGAAATCAAATATGAGAATTCATCCAAAGGATGAAATGGTATATGTTGAATCCTGTTTTAATGATGAATGAACAATTTTAATTGCCCATGATACTTTTATTCTCTGTATTATCCCTAGTATCTATACATATGGAAATAACCAGCCAAGTAAACCTTATCATTGCTGTGAAGTACATTTTAGTCCCATTTAGACCCACCCTGAACACAAAGTCGTAATAGACCTCTTAACATGAAAGTATCATTCAGCTTGGACTGGAAAATTAGTCTACAAAAGTTGTTTCCGTTTGCATGTTTTTGAAAAAAAATTCTAAGCCAAAAAACCTAAGGAGTTCTATTTTTGCTTTTTTTCCCTGTGGATCTTCTGCTTGTCTATGCACTACCATAATTTTGGGAGAAATGGATTTTAGAAGAAATGAATGGGAAAATGTAAGTCATGCAATAAAAATCTGGGATCTTCCATAAACTGGTTACAGATTTCTTGCAATATGATATAGCAAGCTGGATGCACTTGCTTATATTTTCCCATCAAGTGTGTAGTGGATCCTGGGAAAAATGATAGGTGTGCTCAAATCTGCTTCAGAAAGAAGGAGTAATCAGGAAGTTCTATGCTGTATCGATGCCAAAATAGGCACAAAAAACATGTCAATTGTTAAGACTTATCTTTTGGGGGTTTATTCCTCAGAATTAACATGGCTTTCCTAAGAAATTGCTTTTCTATGTCTCCTTCCTTTTTCTGTGTTTAACTGTTGCAAGAAGCTGGGAAGAACATTGAATGCCTGGAAAAAATATCAGAGTGATGATTTTTAGTTTAGTTGTGTATGGTGTTGACGTCATTCAAAGATCTAGTAAAGCTGAGCTGACCTTTGCCTGGATGAAGACAGCTGTCACATTTCTTGCCATGTTTGTGCCATTCCAAAGCTGCCCATGACTCATTCAACCTTTGATACATGCAAGAACTGCAAATATGTGTCATCTTGGCTGGCATAATAGGAAAGATTTTATGTTAGGTAGACCAATATATAAAGATCAGCTGCTGAAGTTGTTTCAAGACACAGTTTCATTTCATGTCTTTTTCATTTCATTTAAAAATCATAGAAAATAAACAATTGATTATCAATGTCTATTCTGGTTCTGTTACAAGAGTGGATAGAATGAGGCACAATAGATTAGTGTTAATAGATTAATTCTAGATGTAGAATTAGGAGACCAAATCTTTTTTCCATTGTTGGCATCAGAATTGTTAATGAGAGAACATCCAATCTTGATATTTACACGAAATAACAGGTATTGACATCTTAGGGTCTGTGAAAAAAGGTTGACAGAATATTTCAGGGGTTGAAGATCATACCTACCATATCATAATAAGCTTAAAAGAGCCCAGCCTACTTACTGAATCCTAAACAATGACACATAAATTGACTATCCTGAGTAAGGAGAGTTGAGGAAGTAAACTGATGGAGTTTAATTTCTTTTTTTTGTCTAGCATACAAAATAAGTTTTATAAAACTAATGCCTAGGGAAAAAGATAAAAAAATCTAGCTAGAAATAAACCAGAATTTTACAACCATATTTTCTATTTCAGTATTGAGAGGGAAGAATGAGAATAATTAACACTTGCAAAAACAGAGTACTGGGAAGCAGAGGATCCCCTGTATCGTGACATGTTACATTCAGAGTGAGAAACAGACTGAGCAAGGAATTTTTATTCTACAAAAGTTATTAGACTCTGCAGGTATAACTGTGCGAAACTGGATGACCTATTATCTACAAGAGGTGAAATCAAATCTATTAGTTCCTCTTTACATCTGAGTTTTTGGGGATGGATATTCTTTGGGGGCTCATTTTAAAGTAGATAATACTGAAGATCTGGTTATGAAGTTATATTTACTAGGTAAATATATTTTCCCAGAGCTCATCAAGCTATCTTTTATTCTGGATTGTTGACACACAGTATAAGTCAATGCTAGAGAAAAGAAGATCTGATTTGTGCTGCCCTCAAGACATAAAAATGTGTCACTTGAGGAAATAGAGAAGCATCAGTGATTTGTACTACATTCTAAAGTGACATTAGTTCACAGGGATAGTAGTTCTTGATTTTATATTTGAGAATGCACAAAAAAGGACCAAACTATACAGATCCATACTTTGTTCTTTAATAAAAACTTTATTTTACATAGAGCTTGCTCTTCTATTAATAGTAAGAAGGAAAAAGCTGAGTTTTTGAAAATTGGTGAGATGCAGTTCCAGATCTGGAAGTGAATTTTGCAACTTAAGACGATCTGTAGTGTTTATTGTCAAAATGATTTATTAAATGAGTTGAAAAACACACTTTTCTAGGCAGGGTTTCTCCAAAGAAAGATGCTGCCATGTAGTAACCCAGATGGATCAGCTTCCCCATCAATTGCATATTGACCTATTTATTGAATTTTACCAATTTACTATGTAAATACTACCAGGGCATTTAGTGATATATCTATCAAGATTCAACTTAGTTTTTTAAATTAAGAGTACTAAATATTTCATAACATGTTTAGCAGCTCCAAAGTGATGTCTTTTGACTACCTAGTCAGTCATTAAACTCCTTTCAAATTTGAAATGCATGCCAAACACTAAAATATCTGGTTACAGCAGGTATGCAAGTTAATGTATTTCTTCCTGTGATCATATATTGTTGTCAGAGGAAAATAAAAATTAGTGTTTCCATTTCAAGATTATTTGCTTCAAACAGAATTGTTTTAGTAATGGGATCAATACTTTTCTAGTGAGTAGCTGCTCAGGAATGGATCTCAGGTTTGAAAGCTAAACAATCAATTAATTGAAGAATTAATAAGTATTTCCTATGCACTTGTTAAATGATGGCTATAGTATAAGCAGTAGAAACCCTGCCATGAGATGTTAAAATTTGCCTCCAGTAATTTTGCATTTAAGATGTCCTGTATGTACTAAAAATGTATGTTACCAGGGCCTTGAATACGTATAGAAACTGTGTCATGGTCCTGCCTATTATCAACTGAGCAATGTTATTAAGCCATTAAGAAAATAACATTTTTAGGGGTATGTTTTGATATAACTGAGCAACCCTACTAAAGTCATCAAGAAAAGCAAGATCAAAAAAAGAAGTTTATTTATGTAAAAATTGTACATTTAAGCTTATTTTACCTATCTCACACCTTTTTTTTTTCTGTTGGAAATAATGTGTTATACAAGATGTTTATTACTGTTTCCAGAGGTGCAGCTTCATATGATGCTGACTTGCATTTACTCATGCTGTTAGTCATGGAGCCCTGAAAACAAGATATTCATTACTCAGGACCAAATTCAGGTCCAACAATTATGACATTGTGCCTCCAACAGAACTCAGTGTCAAATGCTTACTAGGATTGTGGAATAATAAAATATAAAAATAATAAATATAAAAGTCTGGGTGTTTTAGTTTTTTGTTTATTCATTTATTTTGGGAATACTGAACAGAGCAAAGATAAAGCTGTAGTCAGATAAGACTACCAAACAAAAAGAGAAGCATTATTCTTGATTTTATATGACTTAATATGAAACGCTACATTTCATGGTAAGAGCACACAAGTTTAAAGAGACACAGTGCTGAATAAGAAATGAAAAATGGAACTTGAAACAAATCATGAATATTCTCTTTTTCAGCCTTCAGTATACTGGGAAATGGATGGCACCTACTTTGCTTTCTAAAGGATATGAAACCAGCCTATAAGCATTATTTCATATTAAAAATAACTATTCATATATATACTTTGCTTAATCCAGGGATCTCAAGCAGCAGCAGTAAAGATGATGGTCTTGCTTAAGTCAGGTACGTGAACACTTAACTTTATGCTATGCAAATATTAATCCATAATACATTTAAATCTTCATTGGTTTCTTCCTATACCTAGAGCTCAGATTGTAGTGGAACTAGAAATTTACTATATTTAACATTTTTCCAGTCAAAGAATCTAAAACTAAATTTAGATAGTGATTAATTTATCAGCTATTTAAACTAGTGTCTTGGATGTTCCAAACATAGATTCAAGACCCCAATCGTGAATGCACTTCTACATTTTCACTATATTATAAACTATCAAGAACTGTATGATGTTTATTCTTTTTCATCATATGTTATTTCTTTTTCACCAGCTTTGAGGAACAGCTTCTCTTCCTGTTTTAACTAAACCCCGTTTGGGGTAATTCTGTGTTTACATAGCAAATACTGAAATGTAGACCCTCAATATCCAACCTCACTGTAGTGAGAACAGAGCCTCCTCAGTCTGATCTCCAGTTTTCCAGCTGGCTGGGTCTACGAACAGCTGCATAATGCTCGACACCATAGCAGCAATCACAAAACAGGTATGGACTCTGATGAAAATCTGATTTTCATTAATAGAACTTGTTTATTTTTGTCATTGTTTAAAGCTGTTGTGGATGTAGATGAAATATAAATACTCATTGTTAATTGTTTTTTTCTTTTACTAGCTTGTTCACTTTCAACTAGCCAGTAGAGTCAAATGCAAGAGTCATTTCACCATTGTTTGTGTGCACTTCTTCATGACATATGGATGTTATGTGCTCCTTCAGCACTTTCTCTAAACTATAACTTGAACCAGAAAAGTATAACAAAGGATGAAACTATTCAAAAGCTTAATTACAGTATTTCAGACCGAAAACAAATATTAACATTTAATAAACACCTTCTGGTAAAGATTTTCCTAGAAGGCTGAAAAATCAGAACCAGAAAATACATAGTCCAATGATTCTTTACTGTCATTCTACAGTAATTTTTTTTACTAGTAGTTATTCAGTTTAAAGCACAAGGTAAAACAGCAGTAACACTACATCACACACTGAGCAATTTTTCACATGTGATGTCCCTTTAATACCAAGTGGTCACCAGAGTTTCAAAACTTGATCTGAAATTTATTTTTTCAGTAAAAGGTTAGATTGTATGTGTTGTAATGGTACTACAGACAACCTGAAAAAAAAAAAAAACCCTTGTGGAAAGTATGTTTAACTTGTTTTTATAATATTCCAAATACTTTTAACATGGAAAATACTTCTGCAAAAATAAAATATATTCACTAATTGTTTTATTACATGAAAAAGGAAAGGAAAAATATTACATGTGGTTCTAAGTCCAATATGGTTCTATACTTCCCTAAGTGAGTGTGTTAAGTGTAAAGGTCACACTTTTTTCCCCTTACTGCTCTACAAGGCTGGTAGCTTGCACTCTTCCCATGCTTTTCTCTAAGTGGCTAAGGCCCTTACTTGTTTAGAAAATGGGATAAAACACAGGCTTTCCTACTGCGGATAAATAGCCTGGTCAGCAGGTTGCTTATGTTGAAAGCAAATGAACCAACCAGTCAAGCCAGGAATTGCTACTGTTTTTGTTTCTCTCCATTTCTGAGTGTCTGTGACTTCCAGACATGCTGAAGACAATTTACACATCCCCACCAGACCATCTCTTGTGAGAACTCAGACACCTCTGTAATATGTCAGTGTTTAGAGGTGATCCCACCTATGTTCAGGTGTTTAATTTTTAATATCTAGGGTATGACCAGGTATCAAATGGATTTCAGCATAATTAGTATCTCTCAGGTACCAGCAGATTTTTATCTTGCTTAACATATAAAGAATTCAGCTTAATGATGCTTTGACATGGGCTTTCTTTCATCTTTATTTACATTAAGATGAAGGTTCATCTAAAAGCTCTTATTTTACTTTCCACATATAGCCATATCAAGCTGTAGCATTAAGGGGGGCTTATATATGAAAGCATTGAAAAAGGAAAAGGTTCTGAATAATTTATAAAGGTGAGCTACAAATAAGAGACTAAAGTACCAGAATAATAAAATAAGCACATGGGGACTAAATTGCTCAAGGGCTGGTAATGAAATATACAGCCCTTCACCTATGATGTCTACCATCTATCTTACCTGGTTAATATATTTTTGTAATCTCTCTGAAATGTACTATCCAAATTCATTATAAGTTATTTCTGTAAAAGGCTATTAAAAATCCCTTTTACTTGCTAAAAAAAAAAAAAAAAAAAAAAAAAAAAAATCAGTTTCTTATTCAGAAAGCGTAAATTGTCAGAATACTTGTTAACAGTCTTGTTTCATGTCTTCAGTTCACTTTAGAAATGAAAGCCTAAGATTCTCTTATAAACAGAAAATGTCTATGATGCACTAGGGTATAATGAAGCGAATGATTATTTCTGAAACACCTACCCTGCTTGTCAGCCCCTAAGCACTTCAACAAAGCACTCTGTGTCATTCTTATAAAGAGGTGGTGTGACAGAAGAAATGAGCCACAGGTTGGAGATCCTCGGGCAAACGCAGCCCAGTGCATATGGTACATCATTACCAGTCTGATTTTAATGAAGTTTTAGAGCCTTAAATTTCACATCACAGTTGGTGCTCATATGCATTTTACTGTTATTACCTTTCATTTGCCAAGTAAAGATAATTGATGATCTTTACTTAGAGAATTTGTAGATTTTGAAGCTGTCTATTTTTAAGAGGGGTTTCTACTATTTTTTCTTTGTGTATGTGTGCATGCTTCCCTTTATGCTGATTTTATTGGGTTTAATGATTTTTTAAAAATGTTTTTAAAATGGAATCAGAAGAAGATAAAGTTCTTTACTTCACTATGCAAAATTTTATTAACATCTTCATTGACATAAATGAACTTCTGCATGTCAAAAGGTTACACTAACCATAACAAAGAATGGAAGAACAGGGTTCTTACTGAGTATGCCTTCTACAAAATCATGCAGACTCTAATCTGTCAGGCTATCACTTGGCAAAAAGATTGCATTAAAAGAAATGGAGGAGCTCTCGATTTATATTTCATGCTCTTTGTAAAGAAAATAATTGAATATATTGACATATAAAGAAATGAACAAGAGAGAAAAAAATGTTGAACAGAAATAAATAGAAAAGAACCTAAAAATTTGAAAGAAATGGGAAAACCGGTTAAAGAAAAAGAACAAATAGGAATGTAAAGCTTCAACCATTCACAATCAATCTCTTCTTGAAAAAGATATATTAAAATGGCCACTTGTACTGCATCACATCAAATTCATGTTTCGCTTTCTCTGTTTTTATGAGTGATCTTCCATGCCCGATCCAGAAGCTTCCTGGGTTCTTAGCACATCTTAGACTCAGGATCACAGTCATTGCTGGTCTAGAGTTCTTTGCTAAAGTAAGTTTTTAGATTGTTACCATTACGCTTACAACAACGGTATTCGTGAGAATATAGCTAACAGCTAAAAATTCTGAATTAATATCATCATTTTGCCAGCTTTGAAACTTCTTTATCCTAGGTCACCCAGTTCCAGGTTCTATGCTCCATGAAATAAGTATGGAGACTATGAGAAATACACATTTTAAAATCCGCTTTAAATACTAAAAAGCCTGAGCACAGAGTGTAGCACTCTGTAGTTTTTTGGTGTATGTTGGATATTCTGAATTGCATTTCAAATCTTTCTTTTTTATATTAGTAATAGATTAAACAAAATAAAAACATTTTACTTTTAAAGGAGTTATCAACATTTAGCTGACTGTATTTTAAGATCAGAAATAGAGGGCTTGATTCCAAATGACAAGGTTCTGAAGGATAAAGAAGATATCATCAGAGGCAGCTCAGTCACCCAGCTAACCCTTGAGAGTTTGTCTGTAGTAATGACCTTGCCTTGGTTGTTACTGGTATTCCACTTCTCTCTGGCCTTGTTCCTCAGACTTCAACAGTAGCATGTCATAATATGAGTGTCACAGCCATTTTCCACTTCCCCTGTCTCCCACAGCATTCAACAAGTACTTGTCTGATTCTCCTACATAGCTTTGAAGCTCTTCTTCCGTCCTATTCTGGTATTATGAAATAAAACTCTTCAGAGATTT
>VWZT01010376.1:39530-60472 GCA_013397055.1 Pachycephala philippinensis | reverse complement strand
CCTGTTCTTATAGGGTACTGACTGGGCAAATGTTTCCTGAAGGTCTTGTAAAGCCTCTAGCTTGAAGAACTGTCTCCTGACAGTTCTACCACTTCAAAGCTGAACCACACACACAATATTTACTTAAATTTGCAATAAAGTATACAGTTCCTGTACAGGAGAAAACATTTCTTACTTACATTGCTATAAAAAAAATCAAGTTAATTTTATTATTTATATATAATTTTTTATTTGAAGTGAAAGCTCGGAATGCCTCTGGAAATAGGGTACTTTAGTATGCAGTCCAGAAAATGCATATCCATTAATTTTATCTCAACTGTGGAACTCAGTGCAGGATTAGGATAATCTAAAATAGAAACCTTTATTTTGTTTGTTTCTTTTCTTCTCATCTCTTTGGTAGACTGGCTAAAAGGTTACATTTATTTAGGCTGAATTCTGCACTGAAAAGAAGGTTTAATCAAGCACTGCATTGCTTAATGTTGCTCTCGGAAAGGTAACTATATTGATTCAACTTTGGATTAGTCAAGACTGTTGATCAACTGAAGCATAAAAAAGAAACTGTGGACCTTTCAAAAGAGGGGGAAAGGGGGATTTATCCTAGTTACAGTTTTTTTATTGTTTCTATTGATGATCATACAGGAAAGAGGACATTGAAACTGAAGTTGCTTGCCCAGACTGGTCCAATGTTCACATTTTTACATTAAGTCTGAGATGATTTATGCTGTGGCCCAGAAATATAGCGGAGGAATTGGACCAAAATATCATAAAAGAGTTGGAATATATCTATATTAGCCTCAGACCATACTGAATTAAAAGAAAGCAGCTTACATTATGATGATGAACCACCCTTGTTAGAGAAATATGTGATAAAGACCTTCACGGAAAGATTTTTGCAAAGCTTGTGTCTGAAAAAGATGCATAATCCATTGAAACAACGCAGTGAGTAAAAATCCTGCACCTTGGTGAGGTTAAGGACTATGGTTGCTAGTATGTACATTCTCAGGAGACCACACATCAGAGGGACTATAGGAGAGGAGACATTGAGAGTAATGTATCACAATGGCCAGAGACACCACCTAGTTTCCTACCAGGCCTCAGCAGTATTAACACAACTGTGTACTGAACAAAAAGCAGTAAAAATTCTTTAGACTAGAGGGAGGAGACCGTTAGCCACCTTTCATGCAGAGTAGCAGCTGTTAGTACTTTAGCTTGTAAAAATGGTATATACCTTGTCCATTAATAATAAATTAATGTGTATTTAGCAAAGCAAGGTTGGAAGAGAGTGAAAATAGGTAATACAGCATGAAGAGGAAAAGGAAGAAGGAATAGAGTCTAATTGCTTTCTTCAGCTATATCATGGATAAAGAAAACAGGACTCAATTTCTTCAGAGGTGCACATTGAAAGGACAGTGGGCACAAGTTGGATCAAGGGATATTCCAATTAGATTAAATTAACAAATTCTCTATAATGAAAGTCACCAAATTATGGAACAGGTCACTCAGAGAGTATATGGTTTCTCCATCTTGGCACACACTTGGGTTACAACAAGCCCATGCAGTAGTGGGTGTAAAGCGACAGGAAAACTGCACGACAGAAAAAGACTTGGGAGTGCTGGTCAACAAATGACTGAACATGAGCCAGCATGTACTCAGGTGGCCAGGAAGGCCAATGGCTTGCATCAGAAATAGTGTGGTCAGCAGAAATGGAATAGTAATTTTCCTGCTGTACACAGCATCAAACGAGATCTCATGCTCAGTTCAAAGAAGGGAAACAAAGCTGGAGAAGGGTCTGAAGCACAATTCTGGTGAGGAATGGCTGAGGGAGCTGGAGTTGTTTAGCCTGGAGAAAAGGAGGCTCTCTATACAACTACCTGAAAGGAGGTTGTAGCCAAGTAGGGGTCGATCTCTTTTCTCCCAGGTAACAAGTGACAGGACAATAGGTAACAGCCTCAAGTTGCATAGGGGAGGTTTAGATTTGATATTAGGAACAATTTCTTTACTGGAAGGGTGGCCAAACATTGGTCAGACTGCCCAGGGTAGTGGTTGAGTCATCATCCCTGGAGGTCTGTAAAAGTTGCGTGGATATGGCACTTAGGAACATGGTTAGTAGTGAACTAGATAGTGTTAAGATAACAGCTGGACGCGATCTTAAAGGTCTTTTTCAACCTAAACAATTCCATGATTCTACCATTCTGGGTTCAGAGAGTTTCAAGGCAGGGTCCCGAGCCACCTGAAATAACTCTTATGTTTGTCAGTGATTCTACCACTTTCATCAGGATGCTGAGCCAGCTATCTCCAGAGGAGACTCAATCTACAGATATCTTATTTATATTAACATTGAGGCTTCCATGTTAAGAACTAAAACAGTCTGTCCAAAAACATTAGTGTGTCAGTTAGCTAAATACACAGTGCAGGGAGACACTCATCAAACTCCAAATTTGGATTTGGCAGCTCAGAGGTGTAAACACATGGTAACAAAACAGGACCACTAGACTTCTGCTCTGGGTGAAATTTTTAACCCTGATTCCCAGCGAGAAGACTCATGCAGTGACCCACTTACCAATTATCCCTGTGTATCTGGCTGTAACTTACTACAAGGATGACTCATGGACCTGCAGAGAAAATATTTACTGAACAGTCTGCCAGCAGAGGATGAGGTAGGCAGAAAGGAAAGAACCATGTTAAATAGAGATCAGGATAATTGAATTCCATTTGCTTAGTGATCCTGCACCTCTCTCTGCTCTGTGCAGATATTTTTCTTTAAATATATTAACCATAGAAAAGCTGAAAGAAAATTTGTCAGTGTTTAAAATTATCTTTAAATAGAATAAACACAGAAGGACAATACTTCAAATTAGTTCAAACAGAAGGTAAAGTAAATCCCAGGCGGATAGTCACCCAAGGATGTGCCTATGGCTAACAGCTAATGGGTAGGTAGCCAGAGGCTACCTGCAAGTCTTCACGGCAAAATAAGCTGGCAATTCCCCACAACATTTTTGTGGTGGAATATTTGCTTCATAGACTAGCTCATCAGCTATAGCCCTCTGGTGGGGTGTCAGCATATAAGACTTGGAGTTCACCAACTGCAGCAAGCAGTTTATATCCTACCTTTCAAGGTAAGTTCTTCCCAAGTCTTGAAATGAAGCTGGCAGAAAACCATGGGGGAGTGAGAATTTCTGTTGCTTTGTGGTTACAGACAATATCCTTTTATTCTTCAAATAAATACATTACATTAAACAATCTAATTACAAGAGAAAAGTCTGGGGCAATTTTTTCAGGTTCCAGCTGTGGTGGTGGTTTCAGTAAAAAGAAGACATTTTTTGGTATAGAAACCCACAGGTAAAGTAGTGGCACTGACAGAATTAATAAGGATGTTGAAAGATCACTCTTCACCCCATACTCTGGGGCAGTAAGTTAGTCCTTTATTGCTAGTAGGGGTGCACAGTTTCACATAAAATTTACCTTAGATAGTCCTGAAAGTGTTGGTGTATTCATGTGGCAAAGCGCAGCACTGAAAGAAAATATTTGCTTGCATCCTGGAAGTGGTATTAACGACATTAATTTGATTCTGTTTCCAGGTTAATTTACCCGTGTCTCACAGCAGAGATAATTTCTAGGGCATGACACTAGCATTGTTGTATTGTTTCCAATTTCTCAGCTAAATGTTGCTGAGATGTTTCAGGAATCTTTCAACAGTTCACATCTGGGACCTCATGTCTAAGAAAGCCAATACAACCTATTGTTTATTTGACAAGTTCCCTCCTGTGCAGGGCTTAGTTTCTTAACTATCTTAACCTGTCCACACTATTAAAAACTGCCATAATGCCTTCTTTAATGGGTTCACTTTTTCTTGTAAACTTTCTGCATGGATAATGAAACTTGGAGGTAATCCAAATGGAAAGTTGCCATGCCTAGACCCAGAAGGTAGGGTGTTAGTAGAAGCTAAAAACTGTACAAAACTCTGTATTTTGTATTTTTATAGTACTTGCTTCTCTATACTGGTGATTCTGAAATATGAGACTAATACATCAGGAACTGATAGTAAACTGTACCTTAATTAATACAGCCACAGAAGTTACCCAAACATGCATTAAATGATTGTCTACAAAACTGGAGATTTTCAGTTCAGTGAAAGATTTAGGGATTTATTTAATGTCCAGGCTCTCTTTGATGGCAGTGAATCATACCTCTCTTTCCATGATTAGGTGTCCAAATTTGAAATTAGTTTTTCTAGCTCACTAGGAGAGCTTGAAATACTAGTAAATCAGGATTGATGTGGTGAGGGGGGCAATTCTGACACTGGCACACATTTATGGTTACCTACTGGTATAAACGCTGAAACTGTACAGTAACAAGTTTCAAGCCCTATGTGATTTCCAGACAAACATCACAAGGACAAGCTTATGGCTGAGATCACCAGAATTTTGCTGTGCACATAAATATGATACAATAGACAATAGTCCTTAATAATGAATAATGACAGCTCTTTAATGATGGTTTTTCATTATCTCCTACTTGCAGTACAGAGTATTTTCTCCTGCTCAATTGAACATTTGGTCCCTAGTTTGTGTCAGCTTTTCCCATGATCCCTATACAGGCTACCAATATATATAATTTTTTTATGTCCCTGTGAAATGTTTGTTGGATCCCCAATGAAGATCTCAGGAAAGTCACCTGAAACTGGGATGAGCAAAGCACCAGTGGAAAAATCCACCTGTGTAGATACACAGTTCCATGTTAAATTGCACAATTAAATATTAAGATTCACAGTTATATTAAGATGCACGGTTCAAAATTAATTTAAAAGTCTGCAATATTAGACTCTGGAATTTATTTTTTGAAAACTCCCTCAAACTGAGGAAAAAACATTTTATTACAGCTTCCAGTTCCTGCTACATTTAACTCATTTTCCTGTCTCAAAGTATAGAACAGTAAGAGAATCACACATGCAGCAATTATCCTCTGAGATTTTATATCACATTCTTATTGAAAACAGTATAGAAAATGAGTCAGGAAACATATCTTTGAAAGCATTGTTTCTAAAAATCATAAAATTACTGTCAAACATATTTCAGTAAGCAGTAAATGAACCCTGCTTGCACCATAAATCATTAATGTTTAATCACCAGCCAATGCCTCACTAAGCTCACTGGCATGGAAACTCTAAGATACTCAAAGGATAGTTCTAGCAAATCTGGCATGCATGGTTGGCTTGTGTGCTTAATTACTGTTTATGCATTGGCAGTATCCAAGCAGTTGTATGTAATAAATAGAACACTGTCACACTGTCCAGATGGTTTTAGATTCAGGACCTAGGGAGTATGTTTGAAGATTTCAGGCCTGATTTACTAACAATTCACACCAGCTCAATTGCTGAAAATCATGCTAATAGCATACGTTTCAGCAATTTAATCAATGCAAAAAAAAATACACTATTAATGATTATTTAAAAAAAAAAAAAAACCACTTTATATTCTATTTAGCCACTCTTCAGAAGAGATACAATAATTTTATTTTGGTTTGAGACATTCAGCAGCTTTATTTCTTCAATGACTGGTAGGTTTGAGAAAAATGGTTTCTTTTAAAGAGAACAAAGGAGTGCCCAGCAGAGATAATCCAAGCTATCTTTGAAAATTATAGTTTAGGTATTAGAATCAGTGTAGGCACTTTAGTGTGGTGATCTGCCTTAATAAATTTACACTGTCAAGAATCAGAGGCAGAATTACATGTCATCAAATTAAAAATGGAATCGTTAATTGTTTCAGTCCTTACTTACATATAAACAAGAAGCCAAATTATGCTATCAATTTCAAGCTGTCAAAAAAAAAAATCAGTAAATAAGTTTATGAACTACTGTCTTTTTCATCCCAAAACTCGATTTGACCCAGATTAGTGAAATTAGTTTAACCAGATTTCCTTTGGGGAATAAGAGAGAGGAGATAGAAAGAGATAAATTAGGAGGAAAGAAAGTGGATTTAGAGAGAAAATGTACTCTTAATAAATTAATGCTTAGAAGTCCTTCCATAAACAAATAATATGGGCAACTTGAAATCAAGTTTTCATCTCTCTGAGAGTATATTAACTCATCTCCCACTTTTCACAAGAATGTCCTTTTTTAAAGATTATATAGGACAGTCAGTCAGGATGGAAATGAGAACAGAGGTGAACTTTATCCCCTCCATATAAACTGGAAATGACGTGTGACTTTATTTGCAGGGTATGAAAAAAAAGAGCATGCTAGCAGCAGGTAATCGAACACAGTAAGAGAGATGAAACCAAAAAGACTGATAAAAAGGGTAAGGGTAATATTTTTCCCCTGCTTATGAGGGCAAAACCCACTACTGTCAATCTGATAAATTATCTCAGTAAATGGATTATAATTTAAAGTTTGGTTTTGATTCAAAAGAAAGCACTCTAGAAACCAGACCATAGACCGTATTTGGTAATCATCAGTTATATTTAATCATGTTTCAAACTATCCATGATGAAGACACTGTTCTGTAGCTTCCTTTTCACCATAAAATAGCACCCAAACGAACTACCTGAAGTGTTTCTGCAAAATATCCAAAATAGGATTTATGGTTTAATGCCAACAATTCTAGGGTGCAGTTCAGTTCATGTTAAAAGAGATATCTGAAATAAATAGGTGAGTAACTGCATCTCTCCTGGCTGCAAAAGGGCTCTAGCAAAGTAGTTCAGCCAGGGAGAGGTACAGGCTTATCAGCTACAGCCACAAATAATTGTGATTATTTCACAATATATCCCAGTGAAATAATTGTCCCACTAATCCACTGTGCTGGTTTTAACATCAGCAGGGAAATTAAATGCCAGATAAGCCACTCCCCTTCCCCTGTCTCTTTCAGTAAGGAAGGGACAGTAAATAAGAGATGATGATTTGAAACAGCAATTTACTAAAAGCACATTAATAGCAGCAACCTGGTGAGGAAAGGTCCTGAGGTTTAACATTCCCTCCGCCAGCCCAAAACCAATGGAAAACAGAGACAAACCAACACCAGAACCTAGTTCATCCAGACAGGGGTTCTGTTTGGATAGAACCAGCTCAGTTCCCACTGCTTCCTCTGCCGCCTCCAGCTGTCCCCTGCGTTGTGCACAGGAGGTGACAGAGTGGAAAGAAAAGGTCTCTGCCGGGGTGACAACCCCTCACTGCCCGGGCTCCACGGCCCAGACGGTGCTTTGGAGCTGTCTGCTTCGGTACCGTAAATGCATACTCACTCTCCGGAGGAAAATGGAAGGGGGAGCCAGCAGACAGCAGAAGGGACCATGGCTGATGGGGTGTTAACAGGATAGTCCACTTTGCTTTGGCAAGTGAGGAAAGATGGTGCACTTTCCCTTCTGCTCCTCAGCTTTTCCTGCCAAAATCATGCCCCCAGTGACAGCACGGGTGGTATGGAATAAACAGTGTGTGTTTTAGTCATATACACAGACCAAAAACCTCACCACCTTTCTCTGTAACAGGATACATAAGAGCCATCTCTTGTTTTTATTTATATTAATGCTGTGCCAGTCGTTTTCTGCTGCTGACTATGGGGAACTGGATTTCAAAATGAAGTAATACTTACATTGTTTTAGAATCTTGATATAGAAACTGTGTTCAAAAGTCTCCTTACACGTTGGGCTTAGTGGGTATTTTCTAGTCATCATGGAAAATGAAATAATATATATTACTTGTATTCAGTGCTTTATCTTGACTAGATATAATTAGGTAGTGAAATGTGGGAGTTTCCTAGATGGTCATAGAAGCTCATATCTCTTTTTCTAGACTGTATAGGACATACCTACCTAAGTATGCACCACTCTTAATTTGTATGGTATGACAGTGCAGAGTTCAGTCCCCAGGTGTTTCAGTCATTTAGTCATTCTGCATTGTTCCAAATTATTAGTTTATAACATTTAAGGTCAGAGCAAGAGATAGAAAGAAGTCTAACTGGAAGCTTTCAATCATTATTATTTATTTAAATAATAGCACTTTCTTTAAAAGTGTTTTTGAGATACTGTCTGTATTCAGGGGATTTATCATGGGCATTGTCAAGACTTTATTTTAGATGGATGTGGAAAATAAACTCTAAGGATTCAAAATTCAGAAGATATCTTTCACATTTTTAGTAGACTAAAATGGAAAACAAGACTCAGATCTAAGAACAGCCTCTCTGTAATGTCAGTAATTGAAATATTTCCAAAATCTGATGTGTACAACATTTGCCAGGCTGATAATAAATTAAACATTCACCTTTATTTTTTATACTGAGACTGTATAAGCAAATTTTGGATCAGGATCTGGGCCACCATGTTGGTGCCCTTACTATATGTGCCAAATTCTTCACTTATACCCTGAGATGTATTGCTGTAAAAAACTAAGTTATATCTGTCACAAAAAAAGCATAAATATGATAATCTTGTTTTTATTCCCAAATTGTCGGAATTTTAACAATAATGACTTGTCTTACTTGATGCAGAAAGACTAGAGATTCTCTGTGTTGATTACAGAGACCATTACTTATTTTAAATGAAACAAGTTAGATTACATAATTGTAACTGTCACTACAGATTTTGACATCCCTTTTTTGAGAGATACAGATACAATTCAATTGGCTACACTTCAGACAATCTCTTGCATCCTGTGTTCAGCCAGAGAATGGGATTTGTGGTCCAAATTCTTGAATATGTTACATTTAAAGACCTCCTTTTTCTTCATGTTGTTTAAAGTTCAGAAATTATTTGTCTATTCTTACTGAGATTTTCACTGTTTACTCATTCAATTAAGAGACAGAATTTTACCTAGTCTATCTCTTTTATGTAGAGTTTAATTATGTGGATTACCCATTTGAAAATTTGTTTATTAAAAATTTTAATGATCTGTCTACAAGATTTCTTTCATGCAATCTGCTACGAAAAATCTGTAGACAAGTTTCATGCCAAATAAGTGTGATCATTTTCTAGGATTTGGAATCTAATGTAACACAGGTTGGCATAATATATGTTGGCACAGCATGATTCTTCTTCTAGACAATGTAGTATTTACTTTCTCCGGGTCCATGTTTATCTTAATTTATAGGAAAGGAGAAAGGAGGAGGGTCTGCTTTCATTTACAAAATAGTAGAGCAACAACCCCAAAACTGGAGTGACTCATCCAGATTTACAAAGTAAAAAAACCAAAATTTGCCTGTTGACATATTTTAATAAAAAGAGGTTCAATTCTCCAACAGGTTTATCAAGTCAGTAATTTTTCGTGAGTGCTGGAATAATTCCAAAGACATATTCTTGTGCTTATCCTCTCTATGTACCTTTGTACTTTTATTTGCATAACTATTGCATCCTGATAATCAATCAAGATAATCATGTGTCAGCATTTTGCCATTTGCTTTTTCTGGGAAAACACACCTTAACTTGATTAAGTCACTTCCATTTTGGGTAAAAAAAAAATCTCTGTTGGTACATTGTAAAATCCTGAAGCTAACACTTTTGAAGATTCCTGCCTAAGTGAGGCTATTCCAATATACTTTGGTCTCAGACTCATAGGTTTTCCTTTACGAATCCTACACAAATTTATACTGGCCCAATCATCAGAAAGAAGACTTTCCAATTCTCTCACTCTCCATTTGCTCTGAATGATGAAAGACCAACTGACAGATCTGGTAAAAGAAAGAGAGGGGAAAAGAACATGGGAGGCAAAATGGAAGTAGGCAGGGTAACGGGGAAGAAAGCAAGAAGAATTGTGAAGTACTGACTTGACATGAAGAATGGGATTGAAAGGTGGGAACTTGATGACCCCCTGGCAAAAGGAGTTCAGAAATAGCGTAAATATAAATAAATGGTCAATGATGTGGTTACACAGAATCATGATGGACTTGAAAAAAGAGGCCAAATTAAAGGAGAATAGGCAACTTAAGTTCCAAATATCAAGTTATGCAAGGTGAGGTCTACGTGCATGATGGAACTGAACTGAAGGACAGCCGAGTTAACATCAGCTCATTGCAGTCCTGAAAGCAGAGTAACAGAGGCATAAGACCACTCTGACTATGAAATATACTTTTTTGCTTTCTGTGTTGGAAAGAACTTAGTCTTCATTGCCCCTGGCAGTTCTTTACTTTCCTATGTTTAATGTGCAAGTAGAACTAAAGACATTGTTACAAAAATACCGGTTTTTAAGAAATCACAAATTTATTAAAAATATTCTTATTAAATATATCACATGAAAGGGAGGACCAGTGAGGTAGGTAGCAGAGGAAAAGGATAAAAGTCTTAAAAGTTAATTGTCTGCAGCAGTTCAACTAGATTTCACTTCAGCTGAAAAGGGATTTTCTTTCTTGGCTGGATTTTCAAAGTGCAACCATGTGTACAGATTCTTAAACTACAGTACTATTCCTTTTCTTAGGCACAAGCCAATGAAAAGCAGTACTTAAAGATGCTATGAAATGTATTTACTTAAAGGATCTGTCTAGAAGTTGTCATCTCTTTACATTCTTATCTTACGTTTTGATAAGCTGTATCAACAAGTCCAATATATTCTCGTTTCCTTGTGACACTGTGCTTTTATATCCAAGTGAGACTGGTGAGATAGCTGTATAAAGGTCGTCAGGAGGACATAATGGGAAAATATCTTTCTGCCTCGTCTTCTGGATATATAGAACAGTTTTATTTAGTTGAAAAATAAAGATTTAAAATTGTAATCCGAGAAAAAAGTCTCATCTTTTTATGGTTAATGGTGGTATAGTAATATGCTCAAGAGCACAAGTAGATCATATGCTATTTTTCAACCAACAGAATTATTAAGTAATGACCTACAAATATTGACATTTGTAAGATATAAAAGGCCATTCTTGTACCACAGACTGAAGTTGTGCATTTATCTCCTTTCACTCTTTTCTTCAAATAAAGTGATATCATCCAAACGGCTGTCTATTGCTAAGGCTATAAATGCTGCAATAACAAAGTTAATAGGATAATTCCAAGTTGTCATTCTGAAATACTGATTAAAGCAATTGTTAAATTGAAATGGTTATGCCTGTTTATAGGGCATAAATTTGAAGACAATTCTACATAAACACATTAAGAACTGTACTTCAGTGGCATTATAGCCTTCCAAAGATCTGAAAACTGGGAACTAGTAACTGATAAATGAATAAATTAAACATTTAAACAATTAAACTCAGATTCACAGAAACAAATTAAAGTGAAATAAAAATATAAAATCTCATCTCTGCTAAGCCTCTGAAATTTTAGCATATGTATTGCTTTTGAACAACTGGAACTTATTCATAAACTTTGTGCAGAAACATAGTTTTACAGTCCTGGAGTACGAGATGCATGATAAGCAGATAAGTGAGATGGGGAAATAACCTGGTTTATCAAACTAGTGAAATAAAAAAGTAGCATGAAATCAAACTAGCATGAATGGAAAAGAGGTATTAGGGCTTAATTCCTGACTCTCAAGAGAAGGTATGACATACTAGATATTTTGATTTCCTATACTTAAAATTTATGCAGCTAAATCAACGAGACAGGCCTAGACTGAACACAGGAACTGCAGCAGTGGTTGTGTGTGTCCAAATGTCTTTTATTACATAGCTTAAACTCTAACAAGTGTAATTTTTTTTCATTGTAGAACATGATATTTTCTCCTCTCAGATCACTCTATCAGATAAATGCAAATTCACTAATGGACAGAGGATAATTCATAGTCTGCTTCTTTAGATGTTGAATACTGATGCTACTAGGTTGCTTCTCCTTTCCTACTGCAGCCTGTAAATGCAGAGAATAATTCTCATATCACAGGCTGTGGCTGTCACAATTAAACTAACATGGAAGCAAAAGCTTTAGGACTTCCTTTCTTTCTGATAAATAAACATCAAGCTGTGATTGCCTGAGTTACTGGTTATGTTACTTGGAATGTTTGGCGAGCTATGCAGTGCCTTGTTTAGAGCTCACCATGTACATTATTTACCCTTGAGTTAAATTGCTGCTATGCATTGGGCCTGCATCACTCATGGCTTTCAAATCTGATTATAGCAGAATATTTTGTTTTTAAACTCTATGGGATTATAATGAGAAAATGGTGCAGAAGGAGTGTGGCTGCCTACATTGGTAACAGGCAAACATACTGTGCATTGTGCATAATCTTCGATTATAAAGGTGTCCTCCAGGATTACATTAAGTCTCGTGCCCATGAAACTGTCCTTTGCTAGTGTGAAGAATAGAAAAAAGGCTCAAATCTGACTATTCAGTATAAAGGACAAGTTCCCAAAACTGTTTATGCCCACAAACACCTCATTTAAATATGACCTAAAAATATTGCAAGCAGAAATTTTGTATTTTTTCCACAAACCATCAATAAATTATAAGAATAATTCAGGCCAATCCTAAAACTATGTGTCATGCTTCATGTCTATCAGATAATTTTCCCATTTCTAAGCTTTTTTTAAAATCTATTTTGTGTTTTTAAACTTAATTTAGCAAACACTTTATTTTTTGATAGTGTTTCTATTTTCAGTGAAAATACGATACAAACTTCCATTAAATACACTTAAAAACCACATCCATAATTTCATTTAAAAAATGTATTGAGTTTATTATTCACCTATGGGCCATAAAAATATCATTTAGAGACAATTTAGTTATGTTCCTTTAATTCTGAGCTTACTGCATCCTGTTCCACTTTCTGCGTTCTTTGGTTGCTGGTAACTGTCATAAAGTTAATTACATCTTCCAGATCTGTATTTTTCTTCAAGTAGTGGTATAGGGGGTTTTGTTGTTGCACTGAGCTGAAGACTACTTACTTAGCTAGCTACTTGATGACAATAAATAGTACTCATGGTTTGAGAGAGCTCATCAGACTCATTGACAGCTATTTCAATAGTTTTCATTTCTGGTAATCCTTGATTTTATGTTATAAATATTTAGCATTTGCTCCACTATGAACTTCTTGCTTACTCCTGTATCTGCTCTTCTTTTCCAGCATTTATTTTGACTTCTTAAGACTGCTCTGAATCATTGTAAACTTTTGGCTGTATTTGTGCTAATAGCTATAAAATTTTTAGGACTTCTCATGTCTGTATCCACGTCCTTAGTAAAGGAAGTAGATCCTGACCATAGACTGGTTTTCATGAACGCTTTTAACTTATACTCCCAGATATTTTTTCATTTGTTATTTTTGTTAGGTTTTTAATGACCACTTTGTCTCTTACCAGATGGCTTTCAAAAGAAAGTTACATCTTCTGCAAAAGAATTATGTGTTTTATGAGGGATAGATGGTGTCTAATAAAATGTGTTCACTTTCTCTGTTTCAGTAACATTCTTCTCACCCAGCTTTGTAGATGATGAGTTTCAACATCAGGAAACTGACCCTTTTAGAGAAGAAAGATGTTTATTATAGTCTAGAACTATGCTTTATTTCTCACTTAACGTATACTAGTATCCAAGTAAACCATCTTTTTTTTGTGGCAATCAATGAGACTTACTAGTTTGAACTGATATTTTTACATTTTCTTGTTTTATTTTTTAGAAAAATTCAAATATAGTTAAAAAAAATAGAGGCTTAAAATCGAGCTGTCAGGGTTAAAATATAAAATACTTTACTCTGTACGCAATATGGACAGAAACTTAAAGAGCTTCTCATCCTCTTCTGTCTTCTAAACTGATGATCTGCAACATATCTTTCATTAGCATCTTCTCTAAAGTATCAACTGGAACACTCATCTATGATGATATCACAGGGTCTGTTCTCACGAAGGGTAAATAATTCTAAAATGTTTTATGACTAAAGGTTTTGGGCTTTTTTCCTCTCCAAATAAGAATTCTAGGACAAAAGCAAACTTCTGCTATATTGTTAATATATAATTTTGAAAAAGCTTCAGTTTTCTGTGTCAAAGAGACCTTCGAATCTTAGGCAAAATAATTTATGGATTGAGATGTGTGAGAGTCTTGAATATACCCTTTTTAAAAAGCAGGCTTACATATATTTTCTACATATGAAAACTTAGATATACTGAAGAGTTGGAAAAAATCTTCTCTATATTCATGCATGTAAAAAATATAGGTTTGAAACTGCAAATGATTTTACAAGATAGAATTGTCATCCCGACAGAGACATTTTAAAGATGTCACCGCAATTACATTTTGGACCATCCTTTTTTAGGAGTTATACCTTTTAATTTGTTGCTTGTTGTTTAAAATGGCTTGTGCTGTTGTACAGAAATAACAAGAGTAAATTATTTTGTAACTGTTCTAATTCTGCAACCCCAACATTACCCAACTGGAAGATAATGTGTGTAGAAAAAGTTTGGTACATTGGCTAACATTCTGGTTGAGAAAAATGACTAAATACTTCATCTGGGAGTATTTCATTTCTTCCCAAATTGGCTACTAATTCAGACTAGTGGCCAAAATAATGAGTTGGAAACCAATCAGTGCAATCAAATGGCATCCACCCTGTGTATTCTTTTGTTCTACATAAAATAAGAAGTCCAAGTTAGCTAAAACTAATCTACCGTGTGATTTAATCTGTAGAAATTTAATTGTAAATATATTATATAGATTACAAATTTTGTGTACATCTTCAGACTAAATCTCTTTTCAAACATCTTCATATTTTCTGAGGAAATGTAACGTAAATGTAATGCAAGTTTAGATAAATCTTGTGCTTCTAATAGAGTTAATATCACTGCGATTTTACTCTTTTTCACTGAAATGTTTTTGATTAATATGCTTTTATTCACAAGAAATAAAAAGGATTGGACATAGAACAGCATAATTATAAAAAAACCCAAATCCTGGTAGAATATCAATATCAATAGCATTTAAGAGTTGGATTTAAAACACTGGTTTAGTTCCTTTACTCTTATACAAATTGAGTAAAGAAAACATGACAAAAAACTAATCCCAAATGAATTGAACGGAGAGCAGCGTGGACAATAGACCCCCACAGGTCAATAAATGAAAAATCAAAATTTATTAATTCATTCACAGACTACATGAATCTCCAGATAATACACCTGGGCTTTTTGTATTATTGTTCTCTCTTTAGGCAAATAGGAGCAGAATGAAATTTTTTTCGTGTAACCTTGTTTACTTGGGCATCTGCAGGTTACTTTGGACTGCCATAACCAACTTGACAAACAGATATAGCACACGTATGGGAAGAATGATACTGAACTCTAAGAAGAACAAGATAGCAGAATAGTCTTTGAGATTTTATTGCTGTTTGCTGCTCTAATATCTTCCACTCCAGAGACCAAAACGCCGCTGCAGAGAACATGTGGTTAGACCTGGACAAAAGAAAACAGCACTTACTACAAATATGCAGCAGAAAATTGAGGAAGTAAAAGGTAACTGCAGGAGAGTTTGAGGCAGAGAAACAATCAGATCTCAGCATAACAGTGGCAGATAGATCAGACCTGTTGCTGCTACATCATACATTTCATGCCAAAACTGAAAAGGTGTTGGCTTCTAAATGGAGGGGTGCAAAATCACTGTATACAAACAGACTCTTAATTCTGAACCAGTTATACAATTAGAAATACTGCTCTCTAACTGGGAGTTTTAATTCCAATAATACAGCCAAATTGTCTCCAGTGACAGTGGGGTCATAGTGAAGATATGTTGTGCACAGGCTTTGAGGTTGAAATGCGAAATAGTAAAAATATATTTTCAAACAGGCATATCATTATAGATGTAAAAAAAACCCCTTTACATATAAGCAAGAAAGCAAAGCTGATATTTAGAGAAACCTAAAATGAAAAGTATCAGATTCTATATTACCTGCCTTGTCTAGATATTTAGGATCTCAACATATTTAATGTTACCAACTTTCAGAGCTTTGGAGTGTTTGATACAGAATTGTCTCCATTTCTAAAAGAAAAAAAATTATGCCGTGCTTTTGTAATGATCCACTACAGAAAGAAAATTGCTCAAGGATAAAAGTGTGTATAGTTAATAAGCCATTTCTGTCCATCCTTGCTCTACATTGCACTCTATCAACACTCTTTTAACTCTGTCATTAAAACTGTTTAATTTGAAAGCAGAATCTTAGTATTTAAGAGTATTCCTCGGTATCTCTAAGAACAAAAAGGAATCTAGAATAGGTGACAAATATTTATCTGAGATAAATAAAAGAAATTAAAATTGATAGTTGCTGCCTAACCCAGGTATATGAGATGACCTTATGGTCTCTCCTGAAAAATCAAGGTTGAATCATTATTTAATATAATATTTTCATATCTCCATTAATATAAAAAATGTTAATATGTTGAAGGATACCTGAATCTTGGAAGTGATTGGACAGTATGAGCTGAAGAAACAAGAATATGCATATTGAAATGTACAGGGAGTGTGAAAGTCTTAGGGAACTCTTTCTAGAATATGATAAAGTTTTAGTAAATGGGGTTATTTAAATAACTACAGATTATACTAAAATATCTATTACCTAAAGGAGCAACACATCATAAATGCAAAACAAAAGTTTATGTAAATATTTACCTGTATTTATGTAAATATTTTTTTGCATTTGGAAATTTACAATGTCATCCAGGAGCGTATGAGGTGAAAAATCAAGTCTCAAAATTTAAGTGATTTGTTTGCCACAGGTGAATCAGAATATAAATCAAACAACAAAAACATTATCCCTAGTGTTTACTGTCTTGTTGGAGAAAGAAAAAATTGCCAGCAACATTTCACTCTTCTCGTCGGTGTGATTGGCTGAAGTATTCTCCATCTCTACCCTTTCTTAAATACCACAGCATCCCATAGGTGCTTCTCTAGCAAAGACAGACTTATAAATGCACAGTACAGAAATGCTCAACAGTCTCTGGAACGGCTCTGAGCTGCAGGATTGTGAGCAGCAGCAGCACGGAGCAGTAGGCAAAGCATATGCCTTCAGACAGGCTTCCCAGAATAGCAACAACAAGCCCAAAGAGGTTCAGTCCCATTGGAGCAGAGCAGGAAAACAGAACAGAATGACAATCTGCCTATGCATTTAAATAAAATATTGAAGTAATTTAAGACTGTGTCACATGGTAGGTAGCATATAACAGTCTGATTGGGCATGCATTAGTAGTGGAGGTACAACCATGAGGTTCCCATTTCAGTCCAGCATTTTACCCATTTGGGGAAATCATATATAGAATTCTCATATAGGACTCTTTCTAGCTATAAGTAATGTAAGAAATGCAATATTCCATCCTTATCCCAAATTCAAAGAACATCACGAAAAAGGAAGAAAACCCAAATACCATGCCCCATTTTATTTATCTGTTTTGTTTTGTCTTATTTATTTCTGAATGTGTGTGCAGACCACTATGCTAGACTGGAAATTTATATAATAATATGAAAGAAAATAATATGTTCCAGAATTCCAAAGATTCTTCAGATGGTAGATAAACACAAAATTCTCATGCTCTTCTAAAAATGGAATACATCCCCTTTTACTATGATACAGAAGTTCTCAAGCCGTTTGTGTTCAGAAGCCTTTTCCCAGCAACTTATTTCCTCCTGCAGCATTTGACAGAATGATTCCTCAGAACATGAACTGATAATACGGTTCCCCAGAACTACAGTTTTTAAGAAATACCTCCTGACTGATATTCAACTCTAATAACTTTCCAACTTTCAGTCTGTGAGTGTTATGGACTTCGTTTCCTTTAGCAAATACTTCAGTTATGTTCAGCAGATTCTCATGCAAGCATAGCAGAACCGTTTTTTGATTTATCAAAGCTGGAAAATTTAAATAGAACATCACTCTTGTAAATTCGGTGCAAAGTCTCAGTAAGAAAAACAAACCGAAAATATGAAAAATGTAAAGAATTTGAAGTGTGGTTCACGGTGATAATTTTCCAATGTGACTATTTTCAATTTATTATCACATTACAGAAACTCACTTCTTTTTTTCACTTTCCAATTTTTCATGTTATGAGTAAATTTGAATTTTTACTTTAAAAATGCTGGAATTCAGTTTTTGGGTTCTTTAAATTTTTTTTATACTTTATAATGTATGTTTAAAAACAGTTGCAAGATAAACTTTTTCACAATTGAAATTTTTTTCTTTATCTTTTTTTAAAACAACATCTACTGTCTAAACGTAAAAACATTATCTTCCAAGCAGATGAAATACTTAAGAGTTTAGTTATAGTTTTATGCACTTAATTTTAAGACAAAGGGTTGAAAAAATGTGTTCCAAAGGTTGTCTGTCTCTTTTCTTGTGTTTTGGGTTTTCTGTAGATTTGGTGACAGTTTTTTCTCCAAATAGGACAGAAAGGCAGATTTTCAAGGGTTGTGCTACTAAACTTATAGATAATATGATATTCTTAGACAACAAGTATGGGCCTCTGTACCTGACAAATATTAAACATTCATAACAGGAAACTAGAAGCTCAACTAAGAAGGACTTCATCTATTAACAACTTGATATGTATTGTCATATCGTTTTTTTACTTTTTTCTTTGTAACTACTTATTTATTAGTTTCAGTGCAGTAGCATTTGAAGGGATCAAAACAAATTATGGAAGAAATAATACTGCATACATGAATTAAATCCAGAAATCTTATTCCATTTTATGCAGATGGAACTCCTACACCAGCACGATTTTTGTACCGTATCTGCACTTTGTCAGCAGTAGATTTGCCATATCTGTTGATAATAGCTTTTAGGCAGTATGGAGTTGTTATTGTTCTAGAAGTATGTATTACTCATTAGGATTCTTTAAACTGTTAAACTGCTTTTTATCTCACAGCTTAATTTCAAAATTCTTTGAACATGTTCAGTTATTTATTTTTATCAGCATGGAAAGTATTTCTTACACAAAATAAAATGTTCTTATAAATATCTATTAATTTCTTTGAAGGATAATGATTGCTCACAGACTTCTGTTCCTTTGATTTTCTCCTTGCACGATTTAACATATGCTTCTTTCCTTACCATTAAAACTTATCAGTGAAATTGGAATCATAAGGATATTTTTCTATGTGACAGCAGCAGGTGTTTTCTACTTTTCTTCGGGACTTAAGTTCATTTATTGCATTGCTTAATATTTACAAGGTAGTAGCAGCTCTGAGTAATCATTACAAATCAATTGATAACATTGCACGGTAGGTTTTTGAGGGGTGGAAGTGAACTCCATCAAAGAAGGGTGATAAATCAATAAAAGCTTATGGTCGTTTCATGAATTTTTTTAGAAGGTTCTCACGACAAATAGCTAGAATATCAATTTTTAACTACAATGACAAATTAATGTAATGTAAATTTATGGGCTCTTCCGTGTCGGATAACAAAGAAAAATAGTGTTGTTGGACATCTACGAAGACAATATCACAAGTGTAAAGCACATTTACTGTAGTTATACTGAGTGTATTTTATAATCATCATCAGTTTCAGAGTGAAACAGAAATTAGTTACATCGTCTGTGATGCAAGAACTGCACCATGGATCATCAGGTGAGCAAAAAAGACAGGTTTTTTCCACACAGGTGGAAAAAAACCATTGAAAAAGACAATGAAATAATTTTTCTATGATAGCAGGGAGCAATTTTAGAGCTACACACTTTAGCCCGTCCTGTTAAATTATGGTTGTGGTCACGTATTGAGAGGAACAGTAATAGATAAGCTGAGGAATATCTAAGTCCTGACCTCACAGCAAAATCCTGTGCCCATTTCTGAGACTAACAGTAATTCCCTTGATAATATAAGGATATTCTATTCTGAACCAGTCAGCATAGACTCCTTTTGTAATTAATAAAAATCTGATTGAAGAGTCACTAAAGCCTTATGCACAATTGATAAAATTTTTGAATGACCTTCAAAATAAGTCTGACAAATTATGCCTATTTCCACTTTGGCTCTTAAGAATAACTTTAGCATGCACACCTCAAAAGTTAAATGAATCCATCTACCTTATTGTCTGGGCTTTCCTCCAAACTACCAATAGTCTCTTAGGGAGAACAATACTAAGCCACAGATTAAAAAATTTCACTGACTTTTGAGATGTGAATTTATGACGAATTCTAATCTTAAAGCAACCTCAAATTGAACGGCAAAGTTATGTACTTTTTTGTATTATCTATCCCAGTTTAAGTATTAACAACTGTCTTTAGAGGAGGAACTGAGTCCTCTGGTCTGAGGTAGGGCTGATGAAAATTTTGGTGCCTGAGAACTTGAGAGTAAGTCTGACCGTTAAGAGAATCTTTAGACAAAAACGATTAAGAACAACATTTGCCTTCACAATTTTTATAAAATATATTAACTTTCAGTGACTAATCAATATAGTCAAAATTTCTTTGATTAGCATCAGATTGCTGTAAACATTAAGTGCAAATACCTCCATCTTTACAGCAAATATGAATTGCCATTCATGTTATAAATGCATAACCTATGACTGGTTTCCATTTGTTTACTGTTAATGTCCATCAACTGAAGTCACATGAAGTCATTACTGCCATTTAACTGAGAGAGAAGTTTCAAATATCTGAGACTTGATATAAACAAAGAAGAATTAATCATTGTTGAATCTGAAACACTTCAAAATTAAAATATTGTAATATTGTTGCATTTATACACATTGACAATTTTACTATTGTCTAGTTATCCATACAAAAAGACATATGTGTTAGATACAGGAATAAGAGGTGGAGCTTTAGTGTTGTGTATTCCACACCATTCACATCATTGTGAGCTTGAAGGGAACAATTTTTGGCGGGGAAAACCGAGGCAGCAGAAGCAGAACTTTTTCTTGCCCCAGTTATGGAAGGGAGTGGTTTTGTCCCCTCTACAAACCATGGGTGGAAATGGAGGGGCCCTCTTTTCTTGCCCAGCTCTTGGGAGAGGTATCCACTACCTGGACCACCTTGGGGAGACACAGCCTGCCAGCACTGTCCCCAGCACTGCCACCAGCACTGCCACCAGCACTGCCCCCAGCACTGCCCCCAGCACTGCCACCAGCA
>VWZT01010376.1:18346-38994 GCA_013397055.1 Pachycephala philippinensis | reverse complement strand
CAGCTTCGGTCCAGCCCAGGAGTTTGGCAACTGCCAATTTTGTTTCTTCAGTTATTATGGGGTGGGGGCAGTGACACCATGCCTTTGTTAGTTAAACCAGTCCCTCTTTTGTACAATCTTTTACTGTTATGGTTGTGTTTATTGTGTTTATTATTCTTCACTAAGTTTTGATTCAATGTATAACCTCTCAGTATTTTTACCTCTGCTGTCAAGAACGGGGAGGTTTAAGGACACTTGGTCTCCCTGCTGAGTCTTCAAAAACCAGCTTAATACATAACCATGAAAATCTCAGTTTCCCCCATTACAGACCATTAGAATTTTATTTAACACAAAAAAATTGCTTAACTTTGCTAATTATATGATTTAGTCACAGGTAAACTTCCTGCTTTGCGGGAAAGAGATGGTTTATACACTTAATTGTTGAGTAGTGTCTCTCCTTAACTTGTTCAATTAGGAAGTCTTGAATCTTCAGATATTTTGCAAAAAATATGGATAAGTGTTCCACGGTCTCAGGAAGAGCTTATTGTTGTTAGGAAATTTCTCCTTTTTTATCTCTGAATTTCAAAAGGTTTGTTCAAATACATTCATGTGTTAATTATATTTCAGAAGGGCAATAGAAAAAATATCATATTAAAGAAAGAAATATTTTTAAAAATAAAGTACAGATCTTTCACTGATACATTAAAAAATATTTCACATTTTTAGTTATAGACTTTTTGAAAGAAGGAGCACTATGTGAAATCTTGTTGTCATGGTATCCTTTATGATAGGCCTGGAAAGAGAGAGTTGACTATGAAGCATCCTAGGAATCCTCAAAACCCTGCATGCTTTGTTCTACTCACATTCTAAAAAATTAGATGCTTTTGTGTCATGCTGAACCGCAAATCAAGGGGTGAGCAGGTGAGTGACCCCAAACACCAAAACAATGCACAACACACAAAATTAAATTTTATGTCAAACTGAAAATTGCATTTTCATAGTAAATGTAGGCATGCTGTGTCTTCTTTATTTTAGATTGCAATCAAGTAGTGAGTTTTTTTTTATATTATTTTAATTTTTATTATTACTTTTTAATTGACTCAGTTTCTACCACAGCTTCTGAGTAGTTAGAATTCTCTAAATCCTTGTATTTCTGGTAAATTTAGTATTTTTCTTAAACAGATCTTCCATCTCTGATATTATTAATCCTATGTTATAGGTGGAGAAACTTGAGATACCTAGAAAAGTGGCTTGCCCTGAATGAGTCAGCATTTCCCAGTAGACAGGGGAAACCAGGAAAATCTCCTGGGGTGTTGTTAGGAGCTGTACCAGTGCTCTGCCTGTACATTGCCTTTCTACTATGACAGACCAGAGCAGTGTGGCTTACCAACACTAAGCAGCTAAATAAATTAAATCCATTCAGATATTCTGAGGTAATCTCCCTGGCAGAAATCTTGAAAACATCCCCAAGTTAAAATAAAAAGGTTAGCTTTGGTTCTTGGATTTTGATTCGCATATTAGTAACCCTCAGGTTTCATATTTAAAAGAAGGAAAAAATAATTCCACATAATCTAGGAGCTAGTTTTGGGGGAAATAAGGCTTGTTTTGCTTCCAGTCCTTTGCAAGGGCCTTATTTTCTTGGCCTTGTTTCATTTGATTAGATTGTTTGCTTTTGAGTTGTACATAATATACAAAAGCTCTTATCTCAAGCTTTAGGCTTTAGCCTTGCCATATAGTTAACAAGTAATCATGTATTAATTATAAAACCAACAATTTAATTTTTACTCCTACAACAAAAGATAACCAAATAAGAAAATGAATACAACTTTTCCCATACTATAAAGATAATTTCTTCTCAAAATTATGTCTTTACAAAGACCTAGATGAAAAAAAGTTAATTTACAACAGATTTTTCTTCCAAGTTAAGGAGTAAGTTCAGAACAAATTGGGGGACTTCATGCATATTGCTAAATTTTATTAAATTAAGAGAGATCTGTTCAAAGAAATCTTATGATGATAGCATCAGTTTTGAAAAACACTCAGGTTCCTATACAAAAATTACTCTATGCTGGTCCAGATATGAGTAGACACAGCAATGCTATGGAAGCATTGCCATAAGCTACAAAAGTGTCTTCAAGGCCTTCTAACAAGATGAAACAGATAAGAGGAGTAAAGCATTAGAAGGATAGATATAAGTCTGGGAAAGAAGGTGAGAAAAGACCTAGAGACTTCACCATTGAAGCACTCCAATGCACACACACAGCTTTGTATGAAGGGAGGAGGATATAAGAATAAATTTACAGGTAAAAACTCCAGAGTAAATTCAACTACTCACAGAATTCTTGGGATGTTTTCAGGAAGCTCCTGTAGCCAAAATAACAACTACCAAACCTCTCCCTGTAAGCAGTTTGGTAAAATGCAGGTTGAAGTAAACCACAAACTTCCATGGTACTCATTGGGACCCTAATCAACACCAGTTTCATTTGAAATGTAACATTTTGAAGCAATTCTTGCCAAAAATCCCAGGCACCATCTGGTATCCAAAGACTCTATTACAAAGGGGACTAGATGACACTATTAGAATGCTAAGTAAATTCAAAACGAACACCAGGATGTGCTTCTATGTGCAAAAGGTAACTGAGATATGAAACATTTTATGAAAGGTTGTTAAAAGTTACGTAAGCACAAGGCAAGGCCTGACTTTGTCATGTATGAGGGCTAATAAACAGACAAAAAGTATATTTAACTCTGGTAGTTCTTGAGATGAGAGTGCTTGGAGGTTAGAAGGGTGCCATAAGAGAAAGTATCATATATTCTTGTCCAGGTCTTATGTTCTGACACTCTCACTTTTACATTTTCTTTTGACATCTTTCAGAAATAACACAGCTCTAGATAGGCCTTTGATCTGTTGCAGCATGATCACGCTCCCTTTTTTATACTTCAAGTCTAGTGTAGGAATTAATGGTAACAAGAAAATTTCAGAATAACAAACTTTAACTGAAAAGAAGAAAAAAATAGTCTTTCACTTCAGGTGAGTGAAATGGGAAAATCATGACATCAAAGACTGTGAAGTTGTATTTTCATCCTGAAAATACTGGAATAAATGTTTAATGCTTTGATGTTCTAGGTTTACTTTTATCAAAGTTAATTCAGAATTCTGTACTGAATTTGTTATTATCTTCATCATTTTTTGCCCACAAGACCATACAGATTGGTATAAAAAAATGTTGGTTTGGGGAATTTTCTTCAGAGTAATTTTATTTTTGAATTGGTCAATATCAGCATGCAACTCACCTACAAAACGGTAGCAAAGGCTTCTATAGAAAATCACAGAAAGAAATGTATTTTGGTCTATACTTTGTCTGAAGTGTTTTCATTGTACTGATGAAACTAGTAATTCAGTAATGTAGGCTTGAAGAAAATAAGTTAATATTATATATGTATATACATATATACAAGTTACCTCCTAAGTGTGAAGGTTTCAGCAAGAATGAGCTGTCTTTGTACTTTAGTGTTCTAGCAGAAATTGATTTTAATAATAATTACCTGCATTTCCCAGTTTGATTACAAACAGTGAACTCAACTGAAATTTCCTCTTCTTTTCCTCCAGAAAGATTTCTTTACACGATGATGTCTATTACGGATGTCTTTAAAAGACTCTGATCAAGTCTTCTGAAATGTCTAGATTCAAGAATTTCTTACTTTTTCATTCATTATGAAATGCTCCCTGTATACAAGGAAATATGTTTCCAGTATTCAGGGAAGCCTGAATGTGCCTGTCACAGAATATCCAGAGAGATTAAATTAATTATAGCAGAAAAGCATTCTGCCAGTGGAGTCCCACTGGATATAGGTAAGAGATTTCTGAGAACAACTTTCCCTAAACAAAGAATTTTAAATTTAATTTTAATTTAATGCCTCCAATAAAATTTTGTTTTGCAAGACAGGAGGTTTTTGTAGTATTCCAGCATCGCCCTATGTTCCCCTCACTACCTGCAATAAATAAACCACAAATCCTACAGTAGGAACTGCAGTACATAAGGATGCTTTTCCAGTCATGCTCTTAATTCCCTTCCCAGAGTTCAAATTGGAAACCACAAAAATAAATAAATTTATAAGGAATGTGAGGAAGGAATGTGAGGAAGGAGAGATTATTCCAGATTTATACACAGAGGAGGATTTCACCAAATATAATGAAATCTGTCACAACTTTAGAAAAATACAACTGTTAATCTTTGCATTTGTAAAACAAGATAATTAACAAGTGTACAAAAACCAGCTGACATACCTGGAAAGAACAATTGTTTTCTTTGTTCTTTGTGAGTGAGTTGGGGGGGATTTCTTCTAAGCCTCTTTGCCTCATTAGGCATGTTGAAATTAATTTTCAGCTTTTTTTCTCTCACATTTCCTGATTATATACCAACACCTGTTTAACATGGACTTTTTGTGTCAAATTAATTTCAGTGTTTATTTTGCATTTGCAATTGCTGTTTGTATAAAATGCATCCTTGCACTAAAAATTCAACTTTGCTCTATAATTTTTGTGTAGTTACTCCCACTGACTTGATTTTTTAATCAAATAAATTTAAGAGCAAAAAAAAAAGAGGTCAAGATATATTCCATTTCTTAATTTAATTTAAATTCTTTATTTTCCTATATTCTGTATTTTATTCATAGAATTGAATAACTAAAAAAGAACAATATTGCGCTGACTTATAGCTGCACCGAAGAATTTGCTGTTCAGAGGTCACTGAGTATCCACTTCTACAATGAGGAAGTTGAAACTGTAGCCAGTAGCTGAGATGACTTTGTTTTGGGAATCAATGCCATAAACGTTCCCACACATTTTTTTTTCAAGGCCGAATGAAGAACTAGAGGGATTCATAAGCATTTTTATTGTTAGCAGTTCTGGATGTTTTTGTTTGAATCTTTCAAGACGCTGATATCCAATAGTACAATATCACAAAATAACTTCATATTATATCAGTATTTCTCTGCATGGTGAGGGCTTGGTGAAGTTGTGTGAGCTATGACTGAGCATGCAAATCTTTTTATCTTTCTTCAGTGCTAGTTTGTCTCTCAGTAGAACTTTCAACCACTGGTCAAAAATAAAGCACAAAACCAGAATTATTTTCTATTCCCCACACAACCCACTGAATCTTCTCCTCCATTCATACAGGGGAATTAGGCCATCAGTGTTTTGACTGTGTCTGACTCTGAGTGGTGGGCAGAGGTGTGGTTGACAAAACTGTGTTGACATGGGGCACTGAGCCCCATGAGTTGCTGAAGGAGAGGATTGTGAGAGGACTTTTGCCACAGAGCTGAAGAAAATGGAGGTGGGGGAGGCAGAAGACAGAAACCTCCCAAAACCTAGCAGACTAGGACAGTGTCTCTAGCAAGAGTAAAGTCACCTTATGTCTTTATCTAATCCTCTATGGTTTCAAACAGCCCCAGGACACACAGGTGAAATTCAGAAATAAAGAGAAATTATACAATAATTCAGTAGCTGAATAATGTAATTCCCTGAGAGACAGTCTCTTGAGTCTGGGTGTATGAATCATGGAACTTGAACTCTTTGATTTGCCTGCATCTTTCACAGTTTTAATCCACTAGCTATTTTCATGCCTCTACATACTACAGTGGTAGGAACTTTATAAATGCAAAGTATTCACGATGAAATAAAATGAGACTCTGAAAGTAGAACAAAAGTGATAGGAGTTCCTTAGAAAAACTGTATTTGATCATTCTTCCCTTCTCAATAATTCAAAACAATCTCACCTTCTCCCTTCAAAATGAGTGCTCATCACAAATCTTTTTGCCTGGTTGCATGACTGCTGAGTGCTCTGTTATGGTCAGGATTCAACAGGGAGTAAAACACAAAAGTGAGGGATTAAATCTTTATATGGTACCCATCATGAGAATGAACTTTATTTCTGCTGTATTTGCTTAACAACTACCTTTTAAAATCTTATTTTGTCTCCCACTTTTAACTGTTGGAATCTATTCACATTTAGAAGTCAAAGTGGGAATATGTCAAGATCTGTCAGGAATAAGGCAATCAAGTCTCTTTCAGAAAAGCATGAACACTGCCACTCCTCCTCCTCTATAGGGATTTGGCAGGGACTGGCTAGCCGGAAAATAAGAAGTATGGACTTTTTCCCAACAGAATGAGTGAGTGTAAAAGAGAAAAAGTTGTTCAAGTACTATTCCATATGTTATTCTTATCCAAAAGAAATTCCATGTTAATTACCTTTTTTATGATAGGTCTCTCCTTTCTAGATATATCATTGACTTTATGGAAACACTGGCAAATTCACATCATTAAGAACACCATGTTAATTTGGTTTTTTAAAAGAATCTGCTATAATCATCACCATCATCATCATCTCATCTATAGTTTTCTTTTGAAAATTCAGAACTCATTCCTCTCAAACATGTTCTTTGCAGTCTCCTCTAAGCCACAGCATTTGAAAAATACTGTTTTTCTGAATCACTTTATGTTAAGAACAGTTTCATGCAGAAATTATTTGTAATAAACAGTGATTTTTAATGACAACTATTTAAAGATACTTTGTTCTAGAAAAATACTTAAGAGGGCTGTATTAAATCCTGTCTTGCCTTCAGCAATGTGAGCATTTGTGTTTTAACTTCCAGCTCAAAAAAAGACTCCACTTCTAAAGAATCCTCTCCAACTTCTTTTTTTAATGTTCCAGCAACTTTTTCTGTTTTAATCTATTCTCTTTTACTTCTCTAGTGTTTGGGTATTGATGAACTAGACAATCTATCACAGTAGTTACAAAGAACCTAAATCTAACTCCAACAGCTAAAGACAAAAACCTTAACTGTTTTTGATCACCATCTGTGTGATCTTATAGACATTAACATACCATTTAAGTTGCCATTAACTTACATTTACAAACAAGAGGCACCATGATAAGAAGATAACGAGGTGATGCAATGAATCTTCCTCATTCAAGTTAGATTTACTCTATTGTGATTCAGACCTTTGGTAGAAGATTGAAATGAATTATTAAAGAAATAACACTGCATGAACTAAATCCTGAAATCCTATTCAAGCATATAACCATGCATGTAGGTAGTTTAATATATAAAATTGTAAAATATATTGGTGTATCTTTAATGAGACACATCAGCCCCACATCTAAAAAAAAAGGAATGGAAAACAAAGGAAATGTTTTCCACACAATGGAAATATCATGGTTCATCTCCTTCTCTCCTAATAATTTACTCTCCTGAATACAGAAATGATGCTATCAATGACAGGATGTAAGAATTAGTTGTGTGTTAGAAACTAATAATTTGTGAAAGTGAACTCAGTTATTGAAGATAGTAAATAATTTTCATGGGGTTAAAAGTTCAGTATAGCACTAGAAAACAAGTTTTTTAGTAAAACCACCGAGATACTGCTTTGATTTACACAAGACCAAATACAGTTTCAATTATCATGGAAAGATGTCTCTATACTATTTATCAAAATGCAGTATAGAAAAATATTCAAGTTCATGTTTTGTAGAAAGATTTCATTGTCATGAGCCCGTATCTGGAGTATCGTGTCCAGCTCTGGAGTCTCCTGCACAGGAAAGACACGGATCTGCCAAATTGGGTCCAGAGGTGGGCCATGGAGACAATTAGAGGGGTGGAGTACCTCTCATATGAGGAAAGACTGAGAGAGTTGGGATTGAAGATTCTGGAGAAGAGAAGGCTCCAGGGAGACTTTATTGAGGCCTCTCAGTATGTGAAGGGAGCCTACAAGAGAGCTGGAAAATGACTTTTTAAAAGGGCATGTAGTGACAGGACAAGGGGGAAGGGGTTCAAACTGAAAGAGAGTAGGTTTGGATTAGATATTAGGAAAAACTTCGTTATTGTGAAGGTGGTGAGGCCCTTGAAGAGGTTGTCCAGAGAAGTTGTGGATGTTCCATCCCTGGAAGTGTCCAAGGCCGGTTGGATAGGGAGCAATCTGTTTGAGCAATCTGTTCTAGTAGAACATGCCCGTGTCTATGTCCAGAGGTTTGGAAGTAAATGGTCTTTAAGATCCCTTCTAACCCAAACCGTTCTATGATTCTATGATGAAACCAAAGACAAAGTTTATACACATGATGTTTTATGAATCAGTCACTATCTGATACAGACAGCTAAAATAAGGGGAATTAAAAGCTGGTATAAGGAAGCAAGTGACTGTATAGAATAAAAATAAACAAAATAAATCTTTATTTCTTGAATTTAAGACCTGATCAATAGTTGTAAAATTTCATAAAAGTAAATGTACTGAAAAACAATTCAAACTATTTATTCATATGTTCTAGTGTTTTTATGAAATTGTATTGTTCAAAACATTCAGTTTCAGCTGTTTGAATACATATGTCATTCATCACTGATTCAGGACATCACAACAAAATTCAGGCAACAGATTTCCAGCAATCTGAAACCATCCCACAAGAAGCAGAGGTTTAATGATACTTTCAAACATCCAGCTTTATTTTCACACTACAGGCTGCCTTAAAAAAGCATCTGTAAAGACCTGATAAACACATTTAGAGAAACTATCCAATTTTGACATTCCATCTTAAAAAGTATGACAATCAAAGAGCACAAGCTGTTGCATCTTTTCCAAAAAAGAGAACAAATATGTATGTATTAAAATTCCTAATAAAATTTAAAGAATAAAGGAATTCAAAAAAACCCATGTTTCATTAGAACTTTTAGAAACTCAGATGTACATAAATAATCTCGAACTCATTTGTTTTCCTCCACAGTGCTCAGTTTCTTGGAGACCATTCACGACAGTTGGGAATTTAAGCATTGATCTATACATATCTAAGCTGTCTTTGATCATGCCTTCTTGTCACAAGCATATTCTGCACACAGAGACTAGGCAGTTGCCTCATGAATAACATCATTCAAAAGCTTTATATACCAATCTAATGCATTTAACTGACTTACCAATTCTTTTCATCAGGAAAATATACCCATTCAGTCAGTAACCATACCCTATATATGTTATTGTGCATTTATAAAAATGACTGACATTATTAAAAGCTGTGCTCAGATGAAGTCTGAAATTTTTGGTTTTGACCACTGAGCTTTCAAATCATTATGTAACTTGACTTTTATGAAGCATAAATCCTGATCCTAGAGCTCTGAGTTTCAGCAAAGATTAAATTCCAAGCTTTGACAGCACCTTTGGTTGAGTCAGATGTGACACCTTCCTCTCTTCCGTTCTGTAGAAACTGTCATTATGTTGGCTCAGCTGAACGATTTCGCATAAATGCAAGCCTGGAACATTAGCACATACAGGGAAGGGTCCCAAAGGCAGACAGCACCCCCACCACTGGTCAAAAGTAAAGAAAAACATTGCTGTGGTTCTATACAAAATTGATGAACTGCACAGGTCTACAAAAAAACAACCAGCCAGCCAACCAACCAACCAATCAAAAAAGCCCTGGAAAGATTTCAGTAAGCATTGCAAGTCTGGTTGAAAAGTCTATTCCCTTTATACACCCTTGCAGACATATAAGTTTTACCAGAGTGTGCTTTCCCTTTAATAAAATCGGCATTCCAAGGACATCTGTCTTTAAAGACGTTGACTACACTGCACATGCAGTTTTACCATTTCTTGCTAAAACAAAGTATCATGGTGGGGTTTCCCAGGCAGCTAAGAGTTCATAACCTTTTGTTTCCTCTGCTTTTCAAGGAAGAGGAATACACAGTAGAGTGCTGCTTGTTTGTCACATCCTCTTTCTGGAGGGAAGACACAGGATTTGTCCTGGCTTCTCTCAAATTCCCTTTGTCTCCAGCTTACTCTAACACAATTTTCCATAAAGAGAAACTAGTGCACTGTCAGTGCAGAAAATGCTTTAAGGCATAATATTGATAGTCTCTGTATGTGTTTAGTGTCTTCAAGTTCCGTGCATAGTTTATTTATCTATGCACAATCTTAACTAGAGGCTATATTTTCTATAATCCTTGAAAGTCCCTAGACAGTGTTCATGACAAAGCAAGGAACATTAGGGTATTTTGTATTATTGTATTATTACCTGTTTCAGAGGATCCATTTACAGATAAAGAGTGTATAGTAGAAGTACTTTCAATATTTCAAAATTAGAATACACTGTGTTCCTGTCCATGAGAAAAATCACCATATTATCTGTAGATCTCATATGTAGATATTGAAGAGTCCTATTTACAAACACAAAAGCTACTAGTCCCAAGGTCCCTTGATTATCCCTGAGGAAGTAAGTGTTTTCTTGGGCTATATATCCAGTTTTCTGTTAGTGTATATTACCACATGTGTTTCCACTCCACTTAGGAAAACCCCAAACAGAAAAGTATTTCCATTGTGACAAATCTGTGCTAGTCTAAGACACTGAAGATGTCTTGCATACATTTGTTGCAACCAAATTGTATGTCTCTTACAGGAGAGATTATGTCTCATTTGAGTAAGCAAATTTGGTGAAAACAGAGACAATTTTGTGGAAACAGAGAAGAACCTGAACATCAGCTCCACGCTCTGTTCTTCATCCTGTTCTAATGATCTAACAATCTTCCAGTCCCTCTAACATTTGTTACAATGCATTGAAAGGTTACAGAAATGGGTTGCGTGCTTCTTTGTGCAATGAAGATTTGCACAGGACTAATTACAGTAGACAATCTTAAAGAATTACACAATAACAAAAAAGTTACTGAATTTCTTCACACGTACAGGACATGTGCTGCAAACACATGCACTGTAAAATCCTGTTTCTCTGTAAAGGTGTATCCATCTATGCATAAATAGCTAATAATAGTTGTGAAGTCAACCAATGTGTGAGCCAGAACCCACTCCTTGCTGAAAAGACAGTTAAAGAGTGTTCCTTTCTCCATGCACACTTATTTTGTATTCAGCCAACTGATTCAGAGGGGATTCTATGAGACTGAAGAAAGCTTTTTACTCTCATTTATGCAGGCTCAGACTCTGGGAATTAGAGATACTCCTGAGACATACTTTGTGATTGTTCCTTGTCTTTGGAAAAGGGGAGACAATAGAGAGCTTTAGTCTTTGAACAGATTACAAAAGCAAATCTAAATATTTTAAGGGATTCAGCTGCCATGGTAAGGAGTTACCAATTCATAAATCAAATAAAATGAAATTCCTTTTGCTCTTCCATTTGCCAATTCAATGACATAGCTACACAACACAGACATTACTGAGGTAACTTGTGTTCCTTACTCCTATCCTGTAGCCAATTGTCCTGTCTCCTGACCAAGTCTATTAAGCACTGTGCACACTCTGAGACCATATAAAATCTCAGCAGACACAGATGAATACCTCACAACCCATGATTTTCTATCTTAACTTTCCAAAAATGGCAACAGGCAATCTCTGGGAAATTATCAAGAGGGATATTACTGCTGTAAGGCACACTCCATTTTTATTATCTGGTCAATATCCTGCACATCCCTGCTTATCTTAAAACTTTCAACTAGTTTCTGTGATTACCAACTCTTTTTTCATTTCTGCAATTTTGAATTCAAAAATTCCTTTCCATACTCTCTTTACTAGAAATGTCCATGGCCTGACCTAAAATATTTCTTTTCTCCTACTTCAAGCAATATCAAATCCAACACTAATTTTTTAAACTCTTTTTACTTCCTCAAGTGCTTCTTCCATATTTGCATTCATGACTTCCTGTTGGCTTTAATTCTCTATCCTTTCTCCTCCAATTCTTACAGATTTCACCTTTATCTCCTGCAGCTTCTCCCTAACCTCTATTACCTGGCTTATTTCCTCTCTCTCTCTCTCTCTCTCAAAAACGCGCAAAAGGATGATGAAAAAAATGCACCTTACTTATCTTCTAAACCAGTCTTCAGGTTATTTGCTGACTTATTACCCAAATTCAAACCTCCTCCTCAGGCTCTCCAAATTTCACTAGAATTTCTCGAGCCTATATCTTCCATTATGGTTTGGGATTTTTTTTTTTTTTTTTTTAAACAATGTGAACTTAAATATGCTGATCTGGTTACACAATGAGAAGTCTGCCATCTACAAGATGATTACTTGTCACCACTAAACCTTTCCAGTTGATACCATCACTTCAGATTTCCCAGCATAATGCCATGCATAAATCACATTTAGTGATCCTTAACTCCATAAACACTCGTGGATTTAAAAAAAAAAAATTGAATCGTT
This sequence comes from Pachycephala philippinensis, assembly GCA_013397055.1. Taxonomy (NCBI): domain Eukaryota; kingdom Metazoa; phylum Chordata; class Aves; order Passeriformes; genus Pachycephala; species Pachycephala philippinensis. The sequence continues at coordinate 26,828 of VWZT01010376.1, read as the reverse complement.
TTGACAAAACCAGGTCAACTGCATATCCAGCTATGTTGCTGAAGATGAGGAACCTCTAGCAGGAGAAAGATGGGGATGCAGAGATAAATATCCATGAGAGTAGGGCAGGTTACCTTGTCTAGGCTGCAGTCAGAGTGGAATGCCTGCTGGTAGTCTAATTGTTTAACTCCCAGTCTCACACTCAAAGAAACAAGACTGAATTAAAAAGGGACAAATAAGCTAAATGTATCACGATAAAGCCTTTGCTAATTTCTTTATCCATCTACTCCACCACTCTTTCTTCCTGAAACTTCAAACTCTTTTTAAAGCAGAGATCTTTTCTTACATATTGATGAAGCTACAGGAGTGTTTTCAGCTTTAAAAGGCTAATGATAATCCATATTGTAAGAATTCCTCACAGAACCTGCAGCAGTGGGGAGCCAAAAGGGATCTCCACTGAGTTGGAAACCTTTCCTGCAAATTTTTAATAATATAGGTAATGTTTACTCACAAAAGCATTCACTTCAAATCAATACTGTACTTGTAAAAAGATCACTTCAATGAATGCTTGCAATATAGAGACTCCTGTTATTTTTAAGAATGGTGGTTTCCTACAGACTTAAATTATTTGAATGGTATGTTATGCTTCTCTGTGTGTGTTATGTGCATGTACATTATAAAAAGAAAATGGACATGTAAAAAATGTATGTGCTGCTTATAACAAAAGTTAAACTGCTTTTCATATTGATTTAGGTTTTTTTATAATTGAAATATTTTAATATCAGATATCAGTCACAGAATATACTTCTTATATGCAGATGATTACGTTTAGACATAGAGTGAAAATATTACTTTGTTGTGATAAATGAACATCACATTTACTGGGCAGAGATTTATTTATTACCACAAATTATATGTACGAATGGTTATATTCTAATTATGATTCTAGAAACCATCAACAATTAGTGTTTCCAGCAGATTGCTTACATTCAACATTACTAACATTGGCAGACTGGTTCATTTTTTCATTATTTCCTCCTTCTCTCCTCCCTCTCATTCTCAATCATAAAAATGGTCACCAGAACCCACTGGTTTCTCCCAGGTTTATATTATTCTTTCTGAGCTGTAATGCAACTCTCTATCAGCATCACTATAAACTAAGAATATATACTTCCTTTTTGAACAGTTAAGTAAGATAGGCTGTAGATGAGAGGAATATATGAATAGAAATGCATTTTATTCCAACTTGCAGTCATGTTGTGGAATACAGAAGGGAAAAAATATTAGGCAAGTTTGAGAAAGTTTAGAAGAAAGTACTACTGGGCTACTTATTTATTTTTACCTTCTCTTGATATAGCTAATATCACCTAATTACCATTTTCTTGATACTGATTCAAAGCTCATCCTGCGATTGCTAACATTATTGTTCCTACCAATTGCATTGCAGGTTACTTTCTAGGTGTTGGCTAAGAGCTAGCAATCCTGTAAATACCCATAATTCTCTCTTCAGAAATTGATAATTATTCCTCTTAAAAACCTCTAAAAAGAGGACTATCAATAACTGCTTTCTCAAAAGTCGCCTTGGTGCTTTTAGTTGTAATTCTCATGTGTACCTTTCAGAAATGAAGAAAAAGTCCTCCTAGTGAAAAAATCCAAAGTTTTCTGATAGCCATTCCTCTGTACTTGGGCAAATCTGCTACTGAGAAAAAATGTTCCACGTTGAGAGTTGCAAAAGTCACAGGAGGATATTTTTCTTAAATGAAGTACTAGTGGAAAATGGTGTCTCCTCTAGAAATAACCTGTGATGTTCTCCCTGTGTAATCATGTTCTGTTTTGTGTTCTAAAAGAAATGAAAGTTATCTAAAATTTTCCATTAAAGTTGCAAGGCACTTCCCAGTTAGATTAGGAAAATATGGCCTGCAAAATTTACTAGCAGGCAGCATTCACTTGAATACTTGACTCTCTTATTTTGTTATTACTTCTTTGGTGTGATTAGGCATTTTACTTAACATATTTCTGGAGATTGCTTTAAGTTTATACAGTTCAAAATGTTTTCATTTGCTGTGTGAAACTGGGGAAATGGTTTAGCCAGTAGAAAAGAAACAGATACTAAAGCTACTGGGTTGGTGGGGAAAAGTGAAATTTTAAGGCAAGCGTGAGCTACCTTAGTATGGTTTTTTTAACAGTTATGCTATAGCTTACATAAGAAATTTTGTTGCCTGGCATGGAAACACTGCATATGTCAAAGTAAGCGTACTTGAATACAATAAGCAATGAAGTGCTTGTTTCTTTGACTGTTGTTACAATAGCAACATTACCCATTACAAAGTGAGCAGAAACTTGTCACTCTTTCAGAGAACTGTGTATTTTAATAGAAAAGCAGAAGCTTTCATGATACCTAAATTGTTAATGCTCTTGAACAGCATGGGCTTGACTGTCAGAAGGGTTGGGAACTTATAAGAAAATTTCATGATCACTTGGAGTTTCTGAAGATCAGACTGTACCAGGTTCTTACATAAATGGTGTTTTCATGGATAATTCGTGGTTTGTTTTCTAATATTTTTTTTTTTTTAATTTTAACTGGAACACACACTGAAAATTTGCAGACTTCTTTCTTTTGAGGGAGGTTGTGTTTGGGAAATAGTTGGCAAGCAGAATATAGATTGAATTGAGTATCAGTAGTCTTTGCAGCAATTACCTATCTAAAGGAGCTGGCAGATTTCAAGAACCTTGATTTTTCCCAAGATTTATTCATGTTCAAACTGCTGCTTTAATCTCAAAGAAAATAATAGGATTTTCTTGGATGGCTTTGTACATTTTGTCTCCATTCGCTTCTAACATAATCAATTCACATCCAGCACAATAAATGAGAGTTATTGGCAACTGCCAAAGAAAAGACTTAAAAAAATTTAAAATTTGGAAACCTACACTTCAAAGACTTTTAGCCTTAGAATTGTATATAGTTCTAGTTATATAATTTCTGTTAAGAGCAATTGCATTTTTATGTTTCATGATGACTGTACTTCAGGCTGGATTGTGCCTTTGGGCATTATCCTGTAATGGAAGTCATTTGTGATGTAAACCAGAAGGAGGATCATTCCCAAGAATGGTTTTCCAGGCTTTCTCTCTGTTGGCTAGAGGGAAGGGAGTGTGCTGCCTGAGTCATTTACAAGATGCAAGGTGCTCAGAGAGCTGCACCAGTGCAGAGATTTAGCTATTTGAAAGAGCCAGATGCAAAACCCCAACAATCTTAGTGCAGCTGCACTGAGAGAGGTGGAAAAAGGGAAATCTGTCTAGATGGTCTCACAAGGTGATTTACCTCAAAGGAGAGAAATGGGATGCTGTCCTCAAATATAACACTTGATGAGTAGGAGATGAAGAAAATAAATTGCGATTGTAAAAAAGAGCTTGTGTAAGGACAAAAATAAGAGAAGATAAAGTAATAAATTCAGAATGCCAATATATTTTTTTTTCAAAATGACTGGCCTCAAGTTGCTTGATGTAATTATAGTATAAGTCTTCTCTTGTCTGGCAATTCTCTGCATTTATGAAGGGCAGATGGGATAGCAGAGGTTAGAGTCAGACATGCTCTATTACAAATTGTCTTTCCATTAAAAAAAGAAAAAGCTAAAATGTATATAATTTTATTTTGAAGGAGTTTTTTACCTGTATTTTGCCTAGAGCCTGACACTGAATGCTTAACACTCTTACATAATGTTTCCAATCCTCTTCAGGACAACACATGAATAAATCAACATGTACAAAAATCCTCTAGCCTTCAGCCATACTGCTATGGACTGCAATCATGTCATATCTCATTAACTAGCTAAAATTAGCTCTTGTTCATATCTAGAATGCATGGTCAAAAAAAGAAACAGGATATGTGATGCAGATGTACCTATACATACATATATGTGCATTTCCTGCATGCAAAAAATTGTTTATGAACAGTTGAACACCAACCACAATTCCTTTTCTTCAGGAAAATCCTGGATTAAAATTGTGTATGCAACCTTATTTCACCTCTTAGTGAACAACCATTATGATAAAGTCCAGCTGTACAGTCATATATTTATTTCTTCATCTATCCTTGCCTTATGCAACACACACAAATGGTACTCAGAACGCAAAACAATGTCCTGTAGTAAAGAAGGACACTGTGTGTAGCTCACGTCTCATTCACATCTCAGAAAACTGAAGCAGCTGAAGGCAAGAAGAGCAAGGACTATTGTTAAGTTTAGGGAGATGAGCACTTGGGTGGTAAACTGAGTTCTGACTCACACAAAGGCACATTATGGTTGCTGAATCACTTAAACTAAACTTTAAAAGATTAATATATGTTTGTTCATTTTATGTGCCCAGTTTGAGCACATGGGATCTGTTTCACAGAAGACAAAGCTCCTCTTTCCCATTGCTTCTACCAAAGATGGGTTTCTCTGTTTAGATTAATTTTTAAAAATGTCTCCACCTCCATTTCTCAAATTGCCCGAAAGTCATGATTTTCTTTTTTTTCTCTCACTTTTCAGTCTTCTGTACCACATATCCTTTTCTTCTTGAGTCACTACTTATTCAGGCAAGGGCGCATTTTCCAGTGTTGTGTCTGATTAACCCTATAAACGTGCTTTCAGCTTTCAGTGGCACCATGTTCAACCAGAAGTGCCAGCTGTCAGCCATTAGTTAATTCTGACTGATACAACACAATTAAAACAAACAAACAATACCCACACATTAAAAAAAAACCAAAAAAACAAACCAAAACCAAAACCACACAAACCCCCTGAAAGTATGTATTGAATTCTCTTTCAATGGAAAGTCTGTAAGATTGTATTATAGACAATGAATGAACAAGAACAGATGGTGCAGACCAGTGAATTTGGTCATAAGCTGCCTTATCTCACACAGCTCCCAGACTTACTTATTGCAAAACTCACAAATCAAGACATGCTTATTGTAAGTTCTCCTCTTTAATCAACCCTTTCAGGAAAAGAACACATTAAAAGAGCAAAAGGCAAACATTTTGAAATTAGGAAAGGTGTGTGGGATACATGAGATTCTCACTGATTTTTAATGTACATGTCATTTTCATTTATGTATATAAAATAGCGTGTGAAAATAGTAGCTTAAGGACACAAAGCTTGTTGTTTACTGTGCCCTCAGATCAGGATTGTTTAAAAAAGCACAGTATACACAGGCTGAAAGATTGAACTTTACACAGAACAAAGCACCCAGTAGTTAAAAACTCCTCCCTCTCCAAAAGCTCTCTGATCTAACAAAAGCAGGTAAGAAGGGCCCCTTGAAAGTGTTTCCTATTTTTCATTCCATTTCCCTACAGAGTGGGTGTATCATTCAGGTACTTTATCTGCTCTCCTTTAAACAGAGCTGCCTTGCTATTATTCCTTCTGTCATTTATTACTGAACTTTTTAACCTGCATTCTGCTCAGACACTTGGAAATTTCAGATTAAAAGGTGGTAGAAGAAGAATTGAGTTAGTTTCACTGTATAGATAAATATAGTGTCTTAAAAGCATCGTAAGAGTAGAAGAAGAAGCGCAGAATTTTGGTAAAATTAACAAAACATCTGTAGAAAAAAAAGCAAGAGACGGTGATAGCATGCAGACAAAAACAGATGAACGAAACTTCTTTCTAAAGTAGTATCTCATATTTATCACATGAACTGGAGTGTACTTTAAAAATGTGAAGTAATTCAACTTGATATTGTCTAAGGTATAGCAATTTAATCAAAATAAAGTCAACACATAAATGGATTTAAATGATGATAGTTAAATCTATAGTAATTTGAAAGCTTGAGAAACGCAGTTTTCTTTCTTTAGCAGTTTAACAATGTAATAGCTTGGCTAACTTCAAGTAATTCTTTCATTTAGCAGTTATTGCCAGTCAACTCATTTTCCCTTTACTCTTTTCATGCTAGACATAAACAACATGTACAAACAAACAAACAAAAATACCCATCACAACCTTATAAACCTATAATTATTCTGGATGGTCTCAAAGGGATTACAGACAAATTATCCATTAAATCAAGGTCAGGCAGCTGTATCTCCAAAAAAGGACCACTAATTATTTTATCATTATTTTTATTATTACTGTTGCTATTTTTTCATCTGGTATTGTTTTAGCTGACTTCTGCCAGTGCAACAGGAGATACCAATAAGTGTTTGCACCTGTTTGCAACTTGAGCTCAGGCTTTCAGGCTGCTGAGTCACAGTGATGGATCTGTGCAAAGTCAGTACCTTAGTACTGGGCTCCAAGTATTTGCTTACTACCTGCAAAGAGAATTTTCTTTATTTTAGGGAAGTGTAAGTGCACTGAAAGTGATATTAAAAAACCAACTGTGTGTTTCTCCAATACTAGCTCCAGTAAAAAGGGAAGAAGGTTGTCTAAGCAACATGTATATACAGCAGCAGCACTGTGCTGAGAGCCCAGAAGTTTAATGCAATCAAGAAAAACAGATTATAGGCAATGAGGTAATCCCAGAATATATTTATTTCTGCTCCTTTGGGGAGGTGGAAAGGGGGATGGGAGTGGTACTGCAAAGGTACAGGAAAGGGATATGAAATATTGGGATCGCATTGCATGACTAAAGACTAGCAAGCCCAGCATAAGTCACAGAGCACTGGCTGTGTAGTACAATATTTTGGGAACATTAGGAAGCAACTCTTTGCTAAGCAGAAGTGTAGAATTGTTAATTCACATACTTTCTGCCCAGAATTCTTTGTTACTTTTAAGGATAACTCTTAATCATATTGCAGTGGAGCTCAGTTGCTGTTCTGCAGCAGAAAAAGTCGAAAGCCTAAAAAATGCCAGCAGACACCTTATTTGCATGCACTGGATTGCTCTCAAAATTATCTAAGTGATCCTGCTTTTCCTTATTTTTGAACTGCATTCTTTTTCTGTATATTTTGTTGAACACTGTTTATAACCAAGCTACAATGAGTGTGATGTGCTGAGCTTTCCCTCATTTTAGTCTAGCACTGGGTGTTCAACTGCTTTTGGAGGAAGCTTCCAGCAGGACTGGCCAGAAAGTAGACACCGATGAATAAACACTTCCTGGGATTCTGGGAAAACAGCATTATGCCAGCTCTTTCTTGCTTTTAACCTATTCCAAACGTATTCCTGCCAAATCTCTTGCACCTCTTATGCCCTAATGCTTACTTCTTCATAATGGATTGTAAGGAGAAAAGTGGCAGAAGCATACTTTGGTGATTCCTTAGGTAAAGCTAAGGTTAAGTTCTTATGAGCCAGTTAATTTTTACAATATTTACAATGCTAACTATAGGAGGAAGTAATGTTTTTACATTTTCTGATCCCCTTAGCACTGTTCTAGACCTGGTCTGGAAGGTGCCCCTAAGGCCTGCACCTTTCAGTATTTACATCCAAATTTCCCAAGTGTATTGTAACGACTTTTTAATTCACTCACAGAATGACCAATCAATACATACATATTGAAAAGAAGAACATACATATTTGCAAGTTTACCTTATTCCTAGTTCTTGGAATCTACTGAACAAATAATAAATAAAACATATTGTCCAAAATGTACATATTCTGGTCCTTACATAAGTGTCAACAAATAATTTACAAGTCAGATCTATTGTACAACTTTGGATTATTAAAACACCATCCTTTAACTTTTGTTGATCTTATTTTAGGAAGACATAAGTGCTCAAAAGTATGTAAACAGGAATGGAAACTGAAAAGAAACAACAAAATAGGATTTTTATTTAGGCCTTGATTCTGCAAACACATTTTGATGTTAAATATCATTAAAAAAACCCTTAGTCATTCAACTGTATTTATACATGCGGTACCTAGAGCTACGCAAAACTGAAGTGCACCGTCCAAGGAAATACACCTCCCACACCTGAAATCTCAAGACATGATAGTTAATGATATTATCATGACAATATTATTGAGTTTATTGTCATATTTGGGTGCAACATTGTACAGTCAAGTTGGTTAATTTTCATACACTAAAAGTTCCAATTTCTTGTAAATTTTTGTATCTTTAAGGACTTCCTTTAGTTTGTTTTTTTGTTTGTTTTAAACCTTCTCAGATGTACAGCTCTACTCCTGAGAGCCAAACATAGCAGGGGGAGAAAATTATGAAATGCCAAAACAAGCTCTGTGCCAAAATAAAAAGCAAGCAGGAAACCATAACTGGTTATATATATTTTTAAACTTTGGCCAGTGTTCTTTTTATACTTCATAAAAGAAGTTGAGAGCAAAGAAGAAAGGGAGCATTTGTTTTCATTTTCTGGAAACACTGGGGAAGAGATACAGGACAGGAAAGAAAGAAAGAAATGGTCAGGACAAGGGAAAAATCTTTGTGTGAGGATGTGAAGAAGGCAGGCTGGTGCCCTCACCAGTCTTTTATATAGCAAAGCATCCTCTGACGGGTCAGAGTAATTTTTGTAGAATAATAGCCTGACTGTATCTCTGTATCTCCTGCCTTCTGACCTGGATGAAAACAGACAGGCTCCTAA
>VWZT01010376.1:0-16486 GCA_013397055.1 Pachycephala philippinensis | reverse complement strand
CCTCTTTGATTATTGTTTAAATGGATTTGATCTTTTGCTGATGACAAGTTTTTTTCCTAGCATGCGATGGTTACTAAACTGTGAGCAAAAGGTGCTGCTGGGGCCGGGAGTCACTGGGAATGAAAAATGATAATATTAATAACACAGACTTGCCAGTCCAGCAACAACTGATATACATTTAGTAGCTATATATATCTATATATGCAACTGGTTTTGTTGTGGCACTGAAAAGCGATGTGAAATATGATGCTTATTTTTTAAAGATAAGAGAAAAGGCATGTTTCTAACTCTTTTTGCAGAGGATTTTTTCTGGTGTTGTTTTATTTTTATTTTTGGGTGTTTTTTTTAAGGGCTTTTTTTTCCATAAAGAGATGGGAATTGCATATGCATTTTACAGCAGTGTTTACACAGAGTTTATAATCTTGCAATACTGGTGGAAGCCACAGAGCAAGATGTTAATTTTATTATTTTTGTTACTGTTTCTTTTTTTTTTTTTTTTTTTTTTCTTTTTTTCTTTTTTCTTTTTTTTAACAGGGCAACCAGCAGGGTTTTTTTTTTTCCTCTTCTTCGGTTTTTGATGCCTGTTTATAATGTGAAACTTTTCTTGCAGCATGTTGCAGTTATCATTTTTAAATACTTTTTTTTCCTCCCTAAAGATAACAAAGCAAAACAGAAAGCCAAAGAGATGATCCTTACTTTTGCACATTTTGCACCTTCACTTTTTATTCTTTTGCCAGAAGTGTTTTATGATGGTTATTGTTATCATGATGATGATGATGATAGATATATACATATATACAAATAAATACATTTTCAAATGATGGCAGTGGAAGGTTTTCCTGGAGAATGAAGTGCGGTTTGGTTTCCTTGTCAACGGAAGATGAAGTGAACAACTGAACATCTCCCCAGTGCAGGTACTTCATCTCCTTGTAGGCGTTTCCACACTGTGTAAATTACATTGTGAGGTTTTTTTATTTTTTTAAAGAAATCTCCTTTCACCCTCTTTCTAAAGATGTCTGTGCAATACACACGAGGACTGGACTAAATATCTCTGCCTTCTGATTGCTTGGATGTGTGCAAAATGTTGCACTAATTGAGCCTGGGTCGGTTAAAGCTGAAGAGAGGTGTTTTACGTGCTGTGCTGTATAGAGGGGAAGTCAGCTGGGGGAAAAAAAAATCCAGACACCCCTCCTCTCCTCCTTGCATTTAAAAAAAACCTAAACAAACAAAACAATCAAAAGTAAACCCCAAACCGAAACTGGGTGGAACCTTGAGATCCTCATTACGAGTACAGATGCTCACAGGACTTTAGACAAAAACAATAGCTCCGGCCCTGTATTGTGGTGACTCGTGTGTTTGTGTGTGTCTGCTTAAATTTATCCGTTAGAAAATAGCTGTGAAACAGCAAAGGAGGCTCCCTCGGAGAGCTGGCTCGCTGCCACATGAGGCATATTTTGTAGCCCTAAGGGCAGAAAACCCTTATATCCAACTTCTGCTCCTCATATTAAAAAGGCATAAACAAGGCAGCAGGTTGCCTCTTATGACTCTAATTCATTGGGATGGAGATTAATCAGAAGCTGATATTTGCTTGAAGGTGTTTCGTTTTGTTTTGATGATTAATAGTGCCACTGGCTGACAGGGAATGGGAAACTGTTACTTTCCGTGATGGTTACTGAGAGTTCAGGATTGGAGGAGAAACTGTTACTTTTCATTGAAAGCACTTAAATGCTTAACAGAGGCTGCCCCTGATGTACAGACAGGATATTGGTTCTGTAAAATACAATTTGGAAAGATTTTTCCAGATGACAGGATGGGTTGGTTTGGGGTTTGGTTTGTTTTTTGTTTTTTTTTTCCTCCAGAAAGAAATATGGTGCAATATTATGCTAAAGTTCAAGTGCTGAACGTTCTGCGGTGTTCTCTGTTGTTTACTTTATTATGATGGGATTGCTTACTGTATTTTGTGTAAAGAGCATTTATGGATCTATAACTGACTATAAAGATATGCCGTGTATTCAGGATGTGGAAACTAAAGTAAGTTACAGGGGGTATATTTCTTTTGTCACTGTCATGAAAGCAAATATAATTCATAGAATTACAAATGCATTTGGAAATTTGAGGCTTCTAATGCTTATGTTTAAATTCTTGCAATGTAACAGCTTCCTTTAAAGTAGAAAGTGTAAGAAGTGTATATATCATGCAATTAGTCACATTGAAAAAATAAATAAATTTATTTATCTTTGTAGAAACATAACTATTATGTATTTACACTGGGTTTTTCCAGTTTAACTCTAATAAAAATATTTCACACATATTTATGCATGACTTCTGCTCTGACATGTTAAAATACTTTTGGCAACATAACGGGGTCAATAATTCATGTGTCTAAAAACCAGTCGAGATACTTGCATGATAGATTATGATGACTTTTCTAAAATAGTTACGATCTGTTGGGTCATTACTCCACATTTTAAGAAGACTCAGCTTGCTTATTTTTTCATGATTTAATTTGAAAGCAGGCCATTAAAAACAAGAGAGATTGAAACTTTATTCTCCACCCCTCTATTTATTTCCATCCCTCCTTATATTTAAATGAAGGTTTTTCTTTAAATTATGTGCAACTCCCAGTAAGCAAAATATTTTGATACTGCTAAAACACTGAAATAAAGTAACTAGGTTAGCAGTTTCCAGAATGATCCTTTTGTCCTTTGTTTTAATATTGCAGGTGTGTTGTGTGAGTAATTTTGTACTGATAGTTGCTGACTGAAGAGCTAATTCTGCTCACCTAGTCTTGTCTTGAAGTCTGAGAAAGTGCATTCCTAAAACTTTCTATTTAGCACCGAGATTTCATCCACAAAGCACCTGTTGTCTGAGTAGTGTGGTAATTAATATACATACATTTCATTTGCAGCAGTCTGAAGTTGTATGAGTTCATATATATCAAACAGCCATGGGACTTTAAAATAGGAATAAAGGAGCCAATTTTGAAAGAGGATCCTTCTACCTCTGTGCAGTATGTGGGCAGAGCAGGATTTGGGTGGTGGAATTGGTTCCAGCTTGGTGCTTCTATAGTTATGCTATGACTAATGTTGAAAGCGTGTTTTAGAAAGCCATAGTTAGTGTCAAAGACAATTGTCCTTTTGTGCTTTTGAGATGAATAAAAATTTTGCCTACAAATTACAGCTTTGTTTCTACAAGTGATGATATCATTATATTCCTTATATAGTATGAGATATAGTCATACTGCCCTAGCTCCTGGAAGTGATGAGTGTCCAGACTGAAATGACATCTTCTATTTTTCTTTAAATCTGTTTTGGTATTCAGGACAGCATAGGAATTTAACATACCTTTATACAGGGTTGTAAACTGAAATCTTTGGAAAGCAATTTTTCTTTTCTTCCTCCATAACTAACTCTTGTAATCAATATTTACTTGCAAATGAAAAAGAACAGGTGAACAGATGTGAAAAACTGTATAGTGTTCAGTGTGCTGACTCATGAATACATGGTTTTAGCTTCTGTAGTGGCCCGAGCTGGCAAAAGAAGAATATCTTCTTACATTTTTTCAACATGGGAGATAGAATTAAAGTGGCCTATGGAGTCATGAAGTCTGTTTGCTGTGATACTAGGCTGGTCTTCTTATTTTGTTCAGATTCAAAAAGGTTTAAATTTAGCTGGAGTATCATTCTCACTGCACCTCTTGAAGGCGGGGCAGAGCCACACTTTTCATGGTTTTAGAAACACAATTCCTGTACTAAATTTATTTTCAAACAGTTTATTCTCCTTTATTTTTTGTGCCACTGCTGACCTTAAACAGTAAGGCTCCTTCTCCATGTCTCTTCTCTTCAGAGTATAGTATATTTTTAGAGAGCAATTGCAGCTCCTTTTCCCTCATGATATCTGGGCTTCACTGGGAGAGGTTCCCAACAGTGTGGCTGGCACTGGGAGGGGATTTTGAGACTGGCTCTGCCCAAAATCATGCTGCAGCAGAATCAGGGAAGCTGCATTCGAATCCTCTTCTGCCCAAACTGGTCTGTTCTGCTTTCAGCTGAAAACATGGCAGTCTGATTTCTGGCTCTCACATCAGCCCAAACGTTTCCACCTGAAGCCACACACATAGACATGCCTTCTTCTGGTGAAATGGGTTTTGTGCCATGTGGACCTTCCCTTCACTCTGCCTAACCAACCTGAATTTCTTTGGTTATAGTGCAACAGGAAAGAACCCTTGGGAATTTCTTCTGCAACACTCTGATTTTTAAACTCTCAAGAGTTTTCTATATATTGTCTTAGTATTTTGTATTCATACCAGTGAAGGGAATGTGAACTGGTTTGAGGCAATGCTTCATCACAGACTATCTTCTATCAGGAATAAATGTGAAAGATGTCTATAGCGTCCTTTAAAATTTTTACCTTATTAGAGTCTTCACATGTTGCTTATATCTTAGCTCTCTAGTCTTCTGAAGCATTGTTCTATATTTTCTTCCTTCCCTGCATTTTGGGTTTTAAAAGATAAAAAGATAAAAAAGCCTAATAGTGTTTAAAGTGTAGGATTATAAAGACTGATAGGTCTGCCCTCAGATGAACGTTTTAACTTTCCTTGGTCTTAGAGGATGTGGTGCTCTGTCAAATTCTGAAGCCAAATCCTGTACATTTTAAGTACTTACAGAATATCTGAACAGAAGGCTAAAGTTGAGTATTTCTTGATAAAAAATTATGTAATCTGTGACAGTGTCTACATAGTTATCCAGTTTGTAGCTCCCTTAAACTCAGATCCAGACTGACAGAAGAAAACAAAATCCTGCTTTTAAGTGGTATGAAGATTAAAATGCAACATTTTGACCTTTGTTCAGGTACCAATCTTATTTTCTGATCTTTAAACAATTACAGGAGTAAAATGGCTGGAAGATTATTGTTTTGCACATACACACATTAGAATAATTTATACCTTTTTTCGTTCTGTTTTTTTTTATATTTCAAAATGACACTCTAACCTCTATAATGTACTTAATCTTTCAAAAGCATTTATACTGCAGCTTTGGAAGTATTTTCTGAGAAAGTTTATTTTTGTACAATGAAGTGTGATTTTTCTTCTCAATGAATCATCTGCCAACAATTTGAAAAAAAAAATCACGGAGACCTTCAAATTACTAAGCAAATCTCAGGTTGCTTAGTGTGAATAAAATTAACATGTTTTTATCATTGTGGTATTCATAAAATATAGATACGTAGATGAATAGAAGAACCATAGAGAGAACGATTTTTAAAGATGTTTTTAGTGTGATAGAGAATTAACAAAAACCTTACGTTAATTATCCTTCAGGACTTAACCAACACTTCTGTTTAATAACTAAGAGTTTAACTTTCTTGGTTTTAGATTTATACAGACCCGTATTATCTGCTGCCACTTGACAAAAGCTGTAGAGTTCATAAATTGCCTCTCTGGTACATCGCTGTGTGTCTCCTGGCTCCTGGCTGGCCTGCCAGGATGTCAGGACTCAACCATCCTGCAGTTGCATTTCAGTTTCAGGAACAGAGTTATTTTTTTTCTCTGATGTAGTTCTTTCATGGTTATGGTAGTAAGCAAAATAACTTCTACTCTGATTTGACTGGTAGAGGTTTGAAGAAGCAGAGGTGGATTTCTTATGAGTGATGGCCAACAGTGGGTATGAATGTGGTGGAATATCAATGACACTCCCCAGGCTTTTTATTTTTTCTTTGCACACTCACAAGTCTTTCTCTTAAAATACCCAAAGGTCTGATTGAACTTGGTTTCCATCAGTGGTCATTCCCAGGTGGCCTTCTCCTGATGTCAGTGATTATTTCCTCTACTGTTGTGCAGCCTCTGAGCAACCAAGTCAACGTGGAGCTCTGGAAACAGCTGATGCTTTCTATGGTTAATTTTATGGTCCTCTGAGAACAACTTGCTGTCCCTTGGACAGGCAATAGCTTATAAAAGGCAGTACAAGCCATTATTATTATTATTTAAAGAACAAGAGACCATAAAGGATACAATGATAACTCTTGGACCTCGGTGATTACTGAATAACCTGGTGAAAGTCAGGTCCCTGTCTTCCCACTGTGCCCCATACCAACAGCCTTTATTTCAGCCTGTTCAGTCCCATTGGTTTCCTTGTTCAAGATCCTCCCTTGAGTCAGTCATGTGCTTTGTGTTGTTCAGGGTCAAAAAAAAGGGGATATCTGTCACAAAACAAGTATTAATGAGATTCTTAATCTGACTGAAACAAGGCTAAATTTGTTCTTTAGAAAAGCATCACATTAGCACAGTTCATTCAGTAAAAAGGTGTCTCTGTTTCTGCTCAGAGTTTTGTGTAGAAGATGAACAGTACCTATTGTCAAAGAGATATGACACATCTTGTTAAATTAGGGTAACTTTACAATTTGTAGGAGGCACTGCACATGTATACCTTGCATGCAGTATTTTTAGGCTGACTGAAGAATTGGAGCTTCTGTCTCAAAGAATTCTATTTGCATGGTGTTGACAATGCTAGCTTTCTGTTTTGTTGTGTTATAATGGAGTGCAAAAGCACTAAGTTTGCACTATGCTAGACATGTTCTTTATTAGAACAATACAAATGAAAGTAACAAAGATACCCTTGTGAATTTTTGCACGCCAGGCCTGCTCTCAAGGCTTACTGCATGCTAACAGCTCTTCTTGTGGGTACAGGGAGTTACAGTAATAGCTCACTGATTTTTACAATGAAACATTGTGCTTTTAGTAATTGCAACAACATACTTTGAGCTTGATCTGTAATGCAGAATTACTGATTATAAAAGAAAAGTCTTTCTACCTAGCTAAAATATTTTATCAAAAGATCCTTCACACAATAAATACTAGGATAGAAGTAATATAAGATTTGAAAATGTGCTGTGCAGGCTGTCATGCAGTGTCCATGAAACAGGCCCCCGAAGGTATAATTAAAACAAAACTTCCTCTTTGGGTACCTTTAAAAGGGATTAACACTGTTTTCTAAGTAAGACAAACACACATAATCAGTGCTACCCATTTCTCATTTAGTATTTGCCACTGATTTCACAGGATGAAACCCAACACTTGAGGTATTGCACGGTAGGTCAGTTTTCTAATGTGCTCTCTACTGCATAAGTTCACATTCACTTTGTTTTCTTTCTCCCAAACTGCAGAAGAAGCATGCAATTAAATTTTCCTTCTTCCTATACAACTTCCAGTTAAATGGGAGTTCGGTAAATGATACAGTTACAAGATTGACTCTGGAGAGGTTACCATCTTCTACTTGGACATTTGTAAGTTGTAGACAATTAATGTGTATTATGAATAATGAAAAGAGAAACTGCCTTTATTCCACTTTTGGTTTATGAGGATATTGATGCTTATTTTATTATTTTATGAGAAAAGCATATGGGGTTACCATTCATCAGCAGGTGCCCTGCTCATAGTAGGTGATGTAGAAATAGAAAGGTGCAGAATTAGGCCCTGGTGCTATTAAAATCAGTGATATGTATGCTGGTCAAAAATTCATGTCAAAACATTTTTTTTTTTTCTGTAGATTTTTGATAAAGTGGTTCACATAAAAGGCTCCATTCATCTCACTTAACCTTGCTGTTTAAAAAATAGGTTTTTAGAACTAAGCTAGTCATCATTTTAGCCATCTAAAAGTTAGTCATTGAAGTCTAACACAGTTGCTCAAGGCTTTGTAGTCAATGGAGATAAATATTCTCTTCCACCAGAGAATTACAGATTACATCCCAACAGAGGCATCTATGGACAGCTGAGATGAACAACCTTCCTAAAATGCCTCTCTCTTTGCACTGATGAGAGACAACCTAGATGGCCCATTTAAAATAGATTCCTAACTTATTGATGGATGAAGTTAAAGGAGGTGAATCACATGCTCCCCAACCCTACACTTCTTGAAATCCTAATTTTGCAATGAAATATTTGGTTGAAAAATTATTTTTTGACCACTAGAATCTTCGTGGCTTTAAGTTTTTACTTCAATTTATTTTCAACTTCTCCAGAAATTCTTTTCACATAAATGCAAATGTGTTTCTAAATATTTTGAATCAGTTCCGGACTATGACAAAATTCCCAGGGATGTCTGATGGGGCCAGGATTTCACATCTTCTTTCTACTGCTTCACCCATTGTTCTGTCTTTTTATAATGTGATCCAACAAAAATTGATTCTTCAATGTGTTCTCACAGAGTCCTATTCTAATAGCCAGGGACTTAAGCTATTGGGTACAATCATGGACCTCATTTGAAAACCTTTGAAACATAAGGATTATGTGGGTGGCAATGAAATCAGGTAATTGTACTGTATATATGAATTAATGTAATATATATATATATATATGTAGTTGCAGTTAAAAAATCATTAGTAGATCAACAGCAGAAGACCTGAATTTGAAAGTTCTAGATGTCTCTGAAGAGGGATTTTAAATCTAAAAAAGGCTTTTTACTTTGTGAGCTGAGGTCATCCAGGCAATGTAGGGGAAATATTGAGCTATTGATAGCATGCTGCTAATATCCTCATGTATATGCTTGTTTTTAAATACTCCAGTAAAACCTGTACTTTTGAATACCAGATAGATTTTAGTTTTCCCTGTCTCAGGTAATTTTTTAGAGAAGATTAGAATTTTATAAGACTGTTAATGTCTGTAAAATCAGCTCTTCAATAAAGTTTGTTTCAGTGCCTTGCTTGAGATCTTTCCTAAGTCATTGTGTGTAGCAGGATGCCAAGCAATGGCCAATTTGTGACACTACACAGTATGTTGTGATATCATCCTCTTTTTACACAAATTATGAATTCTGCTATTTCATTCAATAGATATTTGGGCTTTCTGTAAGACTTTCTACAGGTGCTGAAAGATATGAAAATAGTATACATGTTTCCACCATGGGTTTTGTCTTATTCTTGGCCCGGCACTACCTAGGTGCCTGTGCAGACATCATTAAACTGCTCACATGGGCCATGTTTTTCACTGACAGCATAGTATGAAACCGAACTAAAGCTGAATCCAAATTAGAAATGAACCATTTGGTATTATAGGAGTAAGCACAAGACTCAGAGTAGTGAGAGTTAATTGCCCAAATACCACAGTATTACTACCATGATAAAGTAAGCTGCAGCTGTAAGCTCTAACAGCTATAATATAATGGTTTGTACAGACTCAGAAATCTTAGGGACTTGTCAGAATTGAGAAGGGAAGTTAAAATCTTGGAGTTCTCAGCACTCTGAAATAACTGCTTCAAATAAGCACAGTAATATTCTCTGGGGACTATAAACTGTTAGCTGCAGCTACCGTGTCACGTTACACACTTCACCACCTCTTGGTCTTCGTTCTTCACATTCTATTTATATTTTGAACTTAGGTTTTTGTGCTGTCCCTCAAAAATGTGTTGTCTGAGCAGTGTTCACATACACAGATTTACAAGGATAAAACCCTTTGCTGACTTCATGAAGTTTTTGTCTCTTTTCCCTCTTTCATTTATGCACCATAACATTTCCTTTTTCACTCCTGTGTCTCCACTCAGAGTCAGGAGCACAATGTTTTTATGGGAATTTAAAGGTCTCATGACCATAGATTGTCAGAACACAGATGGGCCCAACTGAATTTCTCAGTGAGAGCAGGGCATATAAGCCAAACACAAATCCAGTCTCTCTGGTCTCTCTCTGCCCACTGCTCTGGGTGAGTAGGTAGTCTAGGGATCTTGACTGAGGATTGCACATTTGGGGACAGGCTTGTGAAAGGCGAGATTACAAGAAAAATAATTACAGTTCAGTTTAAGGAAAAAAACTATTTAAGGGATGCCACATTTATTTATTTTTAATTTGATGTACAAGTTAATGTCATATATAGTGTGACATTTCATCTCAGAAATTTTAAAATGGGTTCAGAAATTCATGATACTTGGTCACAAATATTAATGAATGTTGTAAATATTCATCATAATCAGAAGAGGACTGGCTACTTTACACTCTCAGATCTTTTAAGATCAAAGTCAACCCAGCTATAGAGACCTGTGTCACACTGATCTGCATTGGCAGAGGAAAGTATATTTTCAAATGCTGGGTGTGTTCATTTGAATTTCTGGATCCTTTTTATCTTTTATTTCTAATTTTTTTTTTTATTTCAGACCTATTGGACCTTCCCTCCTGCTCTGGACCTTTCCCTTGGCGTTGGCACAGCTCAGAAGGATGAACGAAAAGGAAGCAATAGGAGAGGGATGGAAGAGGGGAGAGGAGTAGAAAGAGGAGGAGGGGCAGAAATAAAAATGGAGAAAAAATCCTCAGCGATTCACCTAAGGCTCCAGACAATGGGGATGTTTTCAATCCCCACTCTTCCTTACCTTCCCCTCTAGCTCAGGTGTCTCTCCCTCTCTACTTTAGCTTTCATCATCACTATAGAGATTTCACTAATTTCAATTTTTTTTTTTTAATTAAAGAATGAAACCGCAACAAATAAAGTGTTGCAAACAACAAAATATACCCATCTTCTCAGTAAATATAACATGACCCAATTCATGTAAATGGTTCTTGAAATAGGATTATTTTCCTCCTAGTATTCTTACATCTTTAACTATGAAAGTATGAAATGGTTTCATAGTTCATAAAGGAGACAAAGCTTAGGTTTCTTGTTGCTTTTATACCTGGCTTGCACCCTTTAAATCAGTTTGCACATGACTCTGTTTCAGTTTTATTCATCTGGATCCAAAAGCAGACTTTCTACTGGTCTTTATTTACTTATTTTTTACCTCCCCTTCCTTCAAAGATTTACTTCCAGGGGTCCTTCTTACTACTTATCCTCTTAGAGAGAGTATAAATTAAAAACTATTCCTATTCTTTAGTTTAGTTTGAATTTTGAAGTGTATTATTCAGCTTTGTAGTGCAAATACTCTCACCAGAGTAAAGAATGCAGGCTGATATTTTGCTGTGCAGTGTGACCATCAGACAGAAAAGATGCAGGGACCCCATGACTCAGTGCTGGTCTGGCTCTTGGCTTGGTCCCAGTGTTGTGTCTTTCTTCCCACCTGGAAGGTAGGCCACTGTGAAGGTGGAGGACTAAAAGGACACTTTGGCTAAGCCTCTTTTCAGTCCTTACAGGTACTTGCTCCCTCTCAGCTGTTCCCACCAGGAATCCCTTACACCTGACAAGGTGGCTTTGGGAGTGTTAATAGAAAGGGTAGATCCAGTAACTGGTCTTCCTAAGAAAGTAGTTCCTAAATCTAGAGCAGAAATTGGTCCTCTGGCTCCCCTATACCAATCTGCCTGGTACAAAAAAGCCAAAGGTTAGCTACTGAGTCGATACAAAACAAGACCCAGTTGAAAATATGAAGACTTAATTCTTAAAATAGAAAATCCTAAGAATTCCCAATTGCTTTTTAAATACTATAATCAATTATAGAAATTGAGTGAAGAAAGGTGTTAGATTTCAAAATATTCTGGATGGAATCGTATTTATTACAGATGCTGGTGGAACAGGTCCAGAGCAGAACAATCGGGTCCAAAAGGCTGAAATAAATTTTATATCCTAAAAAGACTTTTAGAAAAAATTCTAAATACTATAGGTCAAATACAAACTTTCTATTTAATAAATAAATAAATAGAAATTACATAAACCTGCAAGAAAACTGTTACTTCTTTCAGGGATTTTATGTTTAAGGATATATTAAATTTTATTAACATTTACAAGAACTTAATTTTACGTTTTCTAAAAAGATGCACTACGAATTGATGCAACTAACTATTGCCTCATTACTTGACAGGAATATTTAAATTTTGTTGCTATTGAAGTCTGCCTGATGTATTGCTTTTGTGTGTTTAGAATTTGATTATTTGTGCTCAATGTACTTGAGTCACATACTTGAATAGCAGTTTTCTGATGTCAACAGGGTACTCAGAGCCTCTAAACTTGGTACTTTGGATCTCTGGGCAGCCTCTGTGACAAGTGGGAGCCCTTTGGAACAACTCGGTGAGATACCCAGATTCCCCAGAGGACTGTACTGAGAGCTGTGACTGTCCCACAGGACAAACAGGAGTTCTTACATGCACCAGGACATGCTTGGCAGAGACCATGTCCATCTCCCTGATAGAACCAGGGAACTGCTTTCAGCACGTTTGTTTCCTCGGATTTTTTAAAGTGAGAGGATTTGTAGAAGACTTTCCTGGGCCTTCAGAAAGTTGTAGTGTGAGGTGCAGTCTATTTTTTTAAAGGCAGGTAGCACTGATGCAGGCAGTCTGCAGACCTCTTGGAGATTCAGGCCATGTTTTTTAGCCTTAAGTGTTATTTAAGGCCAGTTAAGGGAAATCTACCTTAACTTCGGGTAACTTCGCTGACAGTACGAGAGAAGTCATGCAATTTGAAACTTGTCCTCAATTGTTGTTGAAATGTGTTGTAATGTATCCCATGCTTCAGGATTTAGAGCCATTTGCAAAAGGGAGAAATCTGACTTTCTTGCTCCTTTGAGTAGATATTTTGAAAACACTGGTGTTGGTGAGCTCAGTAAGACTGCTCACACAAGCCAGATAAAGGAGTTGTGCAAACAAATCTGAAGCAAATATTTTGCAGAACACAGGTGAAGTGATGATATCTTTCTCACTGATTCAAATATTTTGCCTATTCTCAGTCCTACCATTCTATCATCTCTGCCACAAATATTAGATATTTTAACTTTGTAGTTTGCTTTGCAACACTTGTCTTCTTCAGAGTGCAACAAAATAATTTCATATTGCAATTACCATTTCACTTTGAAATGTAACTACTGTATAATCCATAATCATAAATTTCTTTTATGACCAACTCTTTACTGTTATATTTTACAGCCTTTCAGTGCATCAGTAAAGTATCTTTATAGACATAGAGTAATAGAGTTGGCACCTTTGATTCTAGGAACTTCCTAATGAAAACTTCGAAAGCTTTGATCCTTTCCTGAAAGGATAGTGCTACTTACATATGTTTATAAACCGTCTCTTTCAAATTAAATACTTTGTGACCTCTGGAAAGTGATATAAAATGTATCTCTTGGTATTGGTTGCTTCACGTAACATGTATGTTTTGAAATAAATTGCTTTAGTCTCCTGACATTAGACTTCATCACTGAAATTCAAAGATTTCCAAATTGTGATATTCGCCTCTCAACTGCTTTTCACACAGGGCAGTTCTCTCGACTTTTGAAAACTGAGAAAATTGTGAAAGTTTTGAAAGTCAAGAGAATTTTGGCAATCTCTAGTAAATACAGAGTTAAAAGCCTGAGTTCAGCACCTTTGTGAAAGTTCTATTGTGTGTGGAATGTAGATTACTGTATATGATGGCTTAGACAGTCACCCATATATCTGTAGTAATTAGTGTATTTGTTGGTGCACTAGTTTGAAAGCAAACCAGTGAAAGACTCCAAGTAAGTACTACAATTTAATAGGAAAATTAGAATAAATGCAATAATACAGAAACACTGACAGAGTCAGAGTACAACTTGACACCCTGTTGGTCAGGGTGGTGGTAGCAGTCCGATTAAATGGTGGCTGCAATCCTGTTGAAGTAATAGATATGGTTCTGTTGAAGTGGTGATCCTGTAGAAAGGTCTGGTCTTCCCCTGAAGGTCCAGTGGTGGTGATGTAGCTCTTGTCCTCTGATAAATCCAGTAGGCAAGGGCTGAGTGTGCTGTTCCAAACCTCAGATTATATCCAGGTAGGAATGTTTGGTTCCTCCCCCTGGGCGGAGCATCTCACAGTGGGCTGATGCAATTTTATGACTCATGCAGTGAGGCTGGATGGCCCATTAACAGAGGATATCCTTCTGGAGGGAGTTATCAGGGATGTGTCATGGAAGAGATAAAGAACACTGCCCCACCTGGTTTTAACAGATAATGAAGATGGTGATAGAATACATACTTTTGGTTACATCTTACTCTGTAACCTAAGACAGTTGGCAATCTCTATTTGTCCTAGAAAACAGAACTGCGGTGAAAACAAGGCTGAATGAAGGTTGCCATCATCTTCAAGAAGGTATTTCACATATGAAAGATACTGTAAGTAAATATACTAAGGACAAGGCATACCAGGTACTCTTTGAACGTATAATGTGGAGCTTTCTATGTGTGGCTTGGAGCAACTTAGACAAACTGGGAGTCAGGTATTTCTCTCACTAGCAGTTGTGCAACACTTTGAACATTAGTCCACTTGGATTGTGACATGAGAGATGTTTTTATCTGAGGACTTAATTTCTTAAAGATGAGATACTGTGCAAAATATTTTCTTGTGAAAGTATCTTTCTTGTGTATTTTGAGTAGTATAGCACATACCATATGTAGAAGGTGTTCCTATGTAACTATATCCATGGATACTCCTGGTCTTGTAATTAGGCCTGTAACAACTTTGTTATTGAATTCATTGGAACCAAGATCAACCTTCTGTTTTCAATACAGTAGGGATAGGGTAGGATTTGTTTCTTAAATGCAGAACAGGGTATTAATGCAATGGATTAGACACTCTGGTACCTGTTGAATCAGGGGGTTTGATGGCATTAGAAAAATTTGATTTAATATAAAAAGTTCAATACTATTTTTCCTATGAAATGAGTTGGTATATACTTTTTCTGGTACACTATAAGTGAAAAAGCACTGATATACTGGTTCAAAAGCAAAACAGCTCATTCTGTTTCTGCTCGTAGTAAAGAATACGTTATTTTCAGAAGAAGCTGGTTTGTAGTAGAATACATAGAATAGTAGAATAATAATGCAAGAATAAATTAAACTGGTTATAGTGAATTTGTAATTTATTTTATAGCTTATCAATATTAATAAGTTGATGCTGGAATTGATGCCTTGTGCAATTAGGCAGACATCAGGACAGATCACATTGTCATACCAATATCTATTAATGATCATATCAACTAACAGCAATTTTATATTCTGTAGGAAAACAAAATCTTAGTATATACTGTAGGAAATATGCTTAAAGCAGGAACTCATTTTTTAAAATGAAAATAAAAAATCGCAATATACTTGCAAGAAGGTGAAGTAGGAATACATTATTAGATCAATATTGCAGCTCATATCAAACTCCTGAAATAATTTCAAATGATAGGAGCTTATAAGTTCCTAAATTCTGGCATCTACTAACTTTGTATTCCTTGACTTCGCTGACTTACTTATCTTTTTCCAATATATTGTTTTTTGAATGTGTGTGTGTGCAGTCTATATTTACTCTGTTGAGGGAGATTACATGTCTAGACATATATATTTGAAGTTTCATTGTGAAATATGTAACAATGGTGGCATAAAAATACAGCTATTTATGAAAATTGGTTTTGGAGCATTTCCTTGTAACTTCTTATTGAAGCTATAAATTTGAACCATGTTTTCTATTTGCACCAATACATGAGGAAGTATAAGAGTAAGATTTTAAAGTAGAAGCATGCTTTAACAAACAAAACACACCACTGAAGCTTGGTCATATCTGTATCCCAGCAGAAGCTCGGGAAGGAAGTCCTCTGGTTTTTGTGACCTTCAGCTTCCCATATATGTACATGCATTTAATTCAGAACAGTAACTTTTCTATAAAGACTTACTATATTAGTCAAATTTCATCCAAGGTTTTTAAAACCTTACAAATGCTTGTCATTTAAGTAATGATAATACAGGAAAATTTTATTGGTTTATGTTGCCAAAGTGCAGAGGACTCCAGCGACGGAAGTGAGATTAACAGTTTATTAAAACCATAGCAGATGAGCTCCAACCTCAAACCCACATGATTTATATGCAGATTTCAACCCACCATGAGTGTTCAAGATTCTGCAGTAGAGTATATGTTCATTAATAACGATTATTTTATTTCAAAACAATACACACAATGTAAATATTTAAATTATTTTCAACGTGAAATCATCTAAAGTATTTGCATGCATTACCCCATGAACTCATTCAGTCAGATCCTATCACCAGCAGAACACTGAAAATATAATCAGTGAGAAGATCCTTATGCATTTTAAAATATTCTTTTTTACTATTACAATTTTTTGTCTCATTCTAAATAAGTGGTATATAGGACTTCTGTTATACTTGAGATATGGTATCATTGTCCTTGTATTCTTTTTGTAAGACCCCAGGAAGTTCTTTATCTTGGAGGGTTTTTTTATGTATCTGTCTTCTTCAACACCTTTTAACAAATCTCAACCTAAAAAGAAGGAGAAAAAAACCAGGAAAATAAATGGAGAAAAAAGGGTCTTTATTAATAGAAAAATAAGAATATATTTCAGAGCAGGTGGAGTAGAAAGAGACATCAAAACTGAGTTAACAAATAGTGAACTTATCACAGTGAAGTCTTCAGGAAACTCCTACAGTCATTTTGTAGGCAAAAATGTACAAAAGACATGTAGATAATTTTGATTTTAAAGTAATTATGAAAGTAGTTATATTCTGAGAGTTAAAGAGAATCTATGAGAAGCTGCTGAATTAATTCCTTCATATACTAGATTTTATATATATATCTATATA
>VWZT01010375.1:582323-634335 GCA_013397055.1 Pachycephala philippinensis | reverse complement strand
CAATAGATGATAGAATGACTACAATAGTTTCTAACATCCACTTGGCATTTTTTAAAAATGTCTCCTTTTACCTGATTCTCTGTTTCTAGTTTATAAATGACTAAAATATCAACCTATATAAGACATCCATATTTCAACTGATATCATCACATTCTAGAAATATTTAACTGCCTCTGAAATTTTCAGT
Source organism: Pachycephala philippinensis (assembly GCA_013397055.1). Classification (NCBI taxonomy): domain Eukaryota; kingdom Metazoa; phylum Chordata; class Aves; order Passeriformes; genus Pachycephala; species Pachycephala philippinensis. The sequence goes on along the minus strand of VWZT01010375.1, from coordinate 634,148 downwards.
AGTCTAAGAAGATGGGACATTTATGAAACAAGCATGAATTGTATACATTGGGGCTGCTTCTTACGTTGTGTAAGTCAGCTTGGCCCATTTATATTGTGAACTGTCATTGCAGAAGATTAAATATAAATGTACACATGTATACATATAAATGGATATATGTAAATAATATATGTGTCTATAACATTCTTTTTAAAGTCTTCTTAAATACAAGGCACAAAATAAAGCAGGAATAACTTTGCTTCTTTAATTGATTGTATTTTCTACTTTTCTCTGGTATGTTTGAAATTGTCCTTTCAAATCTGATTTTTCAACTGATATATATGGTCAGCTAATGAAAATTGCTTCCTAAGTAAAAGAAAACAGTGGCTCCCTGACAGCTGGATTTCTCAGCACTCCTCACTCCTTCACTGTGACTAAAGGAATTTCTAATTTTTTCCAGAGTTAAAATACAAGCTCTGCAGCATAAAAGATGTTTCATTTCTAGTCTGATGGTGAACATTTTTTTTTCAATTACTACAGTTAATTCTGATATGTCAGGTGTTTGGGGTTTTTTTAGTAAGTTCTATTGTTTCACGACTCTGTATAAAATGTGAATGAGTAGATATTTTTGGTATTTCTTGTATAGCTATTGTCACCTTCTTTTCAGTCTAACAGACTTAGTGTTCAAAAAAAGTGAGGAAATGCAGTTAGCTTACAGATACTTTTGTTTTTGGCTACCCTATCAGAATAGAGTTTACCTTTACAATTTCATTATAAAATGCTTTTATTAAGATTCACAAAGTGAAAAGATGATCAGATTCCACCATAAGCTGTTTTCTTGCCTAAAGGCAAATGTGATCCCGAATTTTACAGGTCTGCTTAGCCCCGCAGATGTAGCTCAGGAGGCTGTGCCACTGTAAATGTTGTTAGAGTGGCTGCGGCCAGCAGTTTGTCCTAGCCCAATGCCAGTGACTCTAATCCTGGGTTCTACCACTTTTTAAAAAGAGGAGTGCCCTCACAGTTACTAAAATCATTCTGTTGTATTAATAGGATAAAACTGAATTTTAAAATGAGGTACATTTCTGGCTGAAAAGAAGCTTTTTGTTTATAAAGTGATGAAGTTGTGTGTGTTTTCAATGGTTTGAAGATCTGTTGAGAATAAAAAAGAAAAAGATTTTTGAAGTTCTTTAGATGTCAGACCTTTGGACTCCTTTTCCAGGAAATGCAGAAAGAGATGGGAGAAAAAAACCTGATCTTCTTACAGTAATTCATTTCCAGATTGCACTGCAGTTAAACAGTGCTGAATTATCTCAGGAATTTAATAGGTGAGGTGCCAGTAAACTTCTTGAGCATCTGGTGACTTGCCCAGGATGAGTAAAAGAAAAGGAAAGTAAACGTTCTTTTGAAAAACCAGAAAGCTTTGTAAACAATTCTACATCAGCTTCACATGTAACAAAGAATTTGCCAGAATTTTTCCTGTAAGATCTACAGGACTTGGTTTTCTTTTTTCTTCTTTTTTCTTTTTTTTTTTTTTAATTTTATTTTTCTTTTTTAAACTTTTTAACAGTATTTGGGAGAGGAGGGAGAATTTTTTTGTGTGCCTCATTTTATCTGAGGTACCTCGTCATGAATTCCTATCTGACTTTCTGTGAATTCATCTACAGAGGTCATGTTTTCTCTGCTTCATGGCACCAGGAGTTATGACCAAAGCGCTTTTTCTTCCTACCAAAATGTAGATACCAATTTGTTCTGTTGGATTCCCTATTAGGCCAGTTAGGGGATAGTCTGGTTTCCTCCTTCTGACTGGTCAAAGCCCCTGGTATTACATAGTGGGGACACAAAATGGGAAGTGAACGTAAAATGCAAGAATTCTTACACTCTACTTGAATCCAAGATGGAACTCATTTCTCCATTGTTTTTCAGGATATTTGTATTCATGCCTGTATTTTGGCACATGAAAACCTAGTTGTATGCTGTCAATGGGATTGATTTGGTTTATAAGCATAAGTTCTGATTAAGTGCCTTGGCAATTAGCTTGACCTAGACTCACTAGTGTTAAAAGCAGCCCTGTCATTAGCACCAAGGATAATGTCTTTGTTGTGTCTCCTGGTTTTGTGACTGTAACATAAAACATGACAGGGCTTTCCTCCTCAGGACAACTGTTCTGTTCTATTCTATTCTATTCTATTCTATTCTATTCTATTCTATTCTATTCTATTCTATTCTATTCTATTCTATTCCTGAGTTGAGATTCCTGTGCAAATAATTTGGACTGTGGATGGGCTAAATCTCACCTACCAACAGTGCCCATTTTGCTCATTGAACAGGGAGGGATTTACAGCAATGGCAGTTTGATTTCATCCCAGTTTACTAAGGTAGGATGAGGTGGCTGTGAGCTACAGCCTAGTCCAGGTAATGCACTTTAAACTTCACGTGTAAAGACATAGGGTTACGATATTTTTTTTATTCTCAGAAAAGCAGGGGATCCAAGGAGTAATCTGGGTCTCAGAATTGAGAGTCTTATTCAAACACACAGAATTATTACTCTAATTCTAATTTTATGACTTTTCTGCACAAAGTATATCTTGGTCTGTAGAATGATAGAATATCCTGAGTTGGAAGGGAACCATGAGGGCCACTGAGTCCAACTCCGGGCTCTGAACAGCCCCAAGAATTACACCATGTGCCTGAGAGCATCGTCCAAATGCTTCCTGAGCTCTGGCACTCTTGGTGCTGTGACCATTTCCCTCGGGAGTTTGTTTCATATTGCTGCAAGTAAAATCCTTTGTTAGAAAATGAGCCAGAAATTAAATATTCAAGCAGTTAAAACACAGCTGAAATTCATTTGCTTAAAATTGAAATGAATGTTCATTTAGTATTTTTTCAGTGTTTGCCCAGCTGCAATTAACAATACTTAGTTCTTGTATAGTGATTTTTATACATAGAGTACTTTACATCTATTATCTAATTAATTGTTATCTAATTAATCCAAGTAATTAGTACTAAACTGTAGTTAGAATATTAATCAAGATGTAAAGCAAACTTAAAATTTAAGTGTAGCATTTGAAACACTATTTTTGAGACAGACAATGATTTGGCCAATAATTATGAAAAGTCCATCTGCTTTTCTTTGTAATATTTTTGTACAAAAGAGCAAGAACATATAATAAGAAGAAAAAGGTTAAAAAATCTTAACAAAATAAAACAGATAGCTAACTTGCTTTGTCTGCCTTTTTTTTTTAACAGACCTTTGTCTGCTCCACAGGCCTTAATCAAATATTCTTCTTCCCTCAATTCTTCTCTTCCATACAAAGAGCATGCAGGAATTTGCTTACTAACAAATATACCAACAAGGGACAATTTGCACTTTATATGTCCATGCTGGAAGCGTCCCTTTGCTGAGTATAGCAACTACTCCTTTTGACAACATTGATTTTTAAATTTCATTTCTGTTGAATTATTAATAATTTGGATCAAGGTGATAGCAAAGACAATTGATTTCTTCTGTTGAGCATCATGCAAGGTCTGGATTCTTGCTTAATAAGATCTTGTCCTCTAGGTTTTTAATTTAATTGGAAAGTATTTTATACCTGGATATAAAGGACAAATTACCTAGGGCATTTTAACACCAGTTGTTTGTATTTGAAGTTCAAATACTGCAAAATAATTATTTTCAGCTGGGATTCAGTGTTTTATATGTCTTCAAGAGTTATCTGAACAGATCAAGAGAGGGGGTCATCAAGATCTTTGGCCTGGTGTCATTGTGGCTCATTTTCTTCACCCATTCAACAGTACTAATCCACTACTAATGCTTATGTTAATGTTACAACTAACTGTTCATAAGCTACTTACAAATTCTGCAGAAGAGATGAGGGCAAATGGTGGTGATCAGCCACAGTTCTTGAGTCTCCTGATAGGTATGTGTGGTAGCTGAAAGTGGAGGAATACTTTTGTGGCTACCAACACCGTGGTCTTACCTGTCCTTTCTTTTCCTTTCCTTTTCAGCCTCTGGTTTTTGCTTACATTGGGAGAACACGAGCTGAATGTGAAAAGTGGTGTGGTTTTCACAGATGAGAGGCAAAACTGTCTGGCCCGCCCCTGGGTATATACAGGGGAAAATTGACTCTTTTCTATCTTCATGGGACCAGATTAATCCCAATGGGGCACCAACTGTTCTGTCACTGTGCAGAACAGTGAGGAGTTGTTTCAGTTCCTTAATGAGATTCGTCTCACCTAAGAGTTCACATGGACAGTATGATGAGCAACACTCACAGAAGACTTTCTTTAGAATCAGAGAGGAGAAAAAAATTATACATTTAAGACATGACTCACTAGATTTGATTTAGTGTAACAGGATCCACATTATCAGGACTACATGGAGGACACAGACTTGTTGAGACAAGCAGGGGTGTGAAAAAGTCGGTAGAACAGGGCATTGTCCCAGGATTTAAGGATTTGGTTCCTCACATAATAATTTGGACTTCCAGTCAACTTCTGAAGACAATACTTTGAAACAAAGATGGTTAATTAATTTATTTTGTGTTGTATACATAACCAAATACTGAATTGCTTGTCGTAAGTATTGAATGATTTAGATAATTCAGGATTTCTTCCTTCTGACAATTAAAGACTAATACTAATCAGTACTGGATTTAAAAGCCTTTTTCACTGAATAGGAATAAGAAAAGTGATGTATGAGGGTCATTTGTATTCTGTTAACCATATTGGTTTAAATCCAAAAAAAAATAGAGACTATGAGTGACAGAATTAGCTTTTGCTGTCTGTCACAAAACACTTAAATTCCCTGACATATTTAATTATAGACTGCTATAGATGGGATGATAAATAATAAAATGTAAAACATTTCCTTTTTTTACTTCTAGTGTCCCAGCAAAACATTTGGAGGTTTTGATTCCACCAAGGACCTTCCTGATGAAGTTATCACGTTTGCCAGAAGTCATCCAGCCATGTACAACCCAGTATTCCCCATCAACAACCGTCCAATCATGATTAAAACTGACGTGGATTACCAGTTCACACAGATTGTGGTAGATCGAGTAGATGCAGAAGATGGCCAATATGACGTGATGTTCATTGGCACAGGTGAGAAGTCTTGAAGCTGCTCTGTATGCTGGAAACATAGAGCAGATAAAATTTCATACTCTGAAAGGCAGAACACTGACTGAAGGACAGCGTAAACCTGTGAAAATTTGGGGCAGGACCCAGAACTGTGCATGTGGGGAGGTCTTTGTTACAAACATTCACTGTTACAGGTTCAGGCCATGGCCTGCACAGCTTAATTCTTTAGGAGCTTCACCAGCTGGATTAACATCAAACCACGCTCTTTCCAACTACTGCTATTAGGGATTTTTATTAGAAATATCTTGCCTTATTAATATAATTTAGTATTAAAATTAGGGGTTTGAGGTACCCATTTTGAAGTTCAGCATAAGAAGTATTAACGCGAATGAGGCAAGTATCCAGGTATGGGAAATGTCTTGTCTGCCTTTCAAGTATTTCAAGTATTGCCTTAAGATGCTCAGCTCTTCAGCCAAGAGGGTGCATCATTTTACTTAAGATGAAGATATCTGGCACAAATGGAGTGTTTTCAGAAGAGCTAGTATTCAATAGAAACATGATATCTTTTTAAAGCGTTTGCAGAATCATACAGCTTGGGCATCTTAGAGAAGTGGAAATATGCACTCAGAAAAGACATTTTTTCCGGAAAGGTAATAATGAGAAATAGTGTCCAGAAATTAACTGGTATACATTTTCCTAAATTCAGTGGTTTCAAAACTGTGCTGAGTAGCAATTGCTGGATCTGTTTCTTCATCTCTGAAAGTTTTATGTTAGTTGGCTGATGTTTCAGTCAATGTTGAATAAAAGTATTTTAAACTTGTACTGAACAGAATTGCTAGTAATTAGACATTGGCATCATGAAGCTAAACCAAATCAAACCGAAGCCCTACTGCTTCTTTTTAGTGTTGGACCAAAAAAATACCTGTATGTCTGTCTTATAACAGTCCAACTTTTTGCATGCTTTAAATACAGTTCTGGTACTCTAGACCTGGGGTCAGATTTCCAAAGCAATAAATGTAAGGTCTCTTTCATGCTGATGCCTGAAACGTATTATGAGTAAACTGAGAGATGTGAAGCTTTGTGTACCAAACACAGTGCAAGCATAACAACTCAGAACATTTACTGCAGAAAACACAGCTCTGCAGGAAGGGTTAAAGCACTTCAAAGCTGTGAACTGAGTTATTAGATACCAGTGCTACAGTATGTTCTTGCATAAAACATTGAAAAAGTATTTTCATATGATTTTACACAACATATATATTTTCCATCACACATTAGAGACTTCAATGTCATCCACAATTCATAGTGTTTGGTGCCTTTCAACAAGTCTTCTATGACCTGATTCAGCCCAGAAAACAACAGATTAGTGGTATACAGGGTATGATGCTGAACAAACATAAGGAACTTATTTAAGTATATCTCTTGAGCAAAAGGCATGGCGTTTAACTCTCCAAAGCTTGGCCTTTGAGCTAAGAAAGATATGTTGGTTTCTACAAGGGAAAGCAAAAAGTTCTTCCAGAGATTCACTGTACTTTCTTCAAGACCTCTGTTACAGTAAGATGAAAAGTGAGACAAAAGTTCCTGTCTGTACCAGACAGTGCAGGAAGATTTGCTTAAACCTGAGTTACATCTTTTAGACAGTTACAATTTCATATACTGGTTCTTTAGTTATTATTATGTATAGCAGCTCTTCTGTAAATCAGTCAGGCAAGATCTCCCTCTAAAAGAACCTCAACGATAATTTTTACCTCTGAGTTGGGAGTTTAGGGTTTTCCTAAACCACTAATATTCAGGTGTGTGGTAAATGCTCAGGATTCCATCCAATGCTGGTGATAGCCGTGCCCACAAACTGTAAGAAAAGTGTTGAAACATTGTTACTTGCACTTGCCGAAAGATATTTCATCACCAAAATCCCATCTTTATAAGTGCAGAGTGTTATTTTTTTAAATACTACTTTTGTCCATAGAAGCCATTCTTTTTCCAGAAGGAGGTCATACCTTCATGGGACAAGAACAGGCATTACAACACCCATGCCTGGAGCTGGAGCACAAAAGATGCTCCATGCTCCTCTGAGTTCACTGTCCTTATTGTGGTTTTCAGAATGAGGAAAGGGTGTCTTCCATGTGGGGGGAAAGGTAAAGAGGCAGAAAAGAGGCCCTGCCTGCCTTCTACCAGAAGGCAGCTGCCTGCCTTCTACTGAGCCAGCTGCACAAAGTCAGAGGAATCAGAAACAGATACACAATCAGCATGTATTACTTCTTCCCAAGCAAAGAACTAACTGGGAAGCAGATTAGGGACTCTAGTCACAGTCCATTTTCCCACTTGGTGATCTGAACCTATGACAAAGCCAGAATTATGCTCTCTGGGGTATGACTGGGTTTTTCTGTGCAGGTCTGTCCCATCAGATTAGATATATTTCTCTGTATTTTCCCATTACTGTTAGAGCAATCTACATTATTCCCATGTGCTGCTGAACTGCAGTATGTTGAAGAAATACTTTTTTTCCTTTTCATTGAATAACTGATGATAATTGAACACAACATAATTAATAGCAACCCAGTGTGGTCACATTTTCCTTTCCTGTGGGTGAAATCTTGAGCTGAGCAGTTTCTTTCCCACTGTGATTGCAACCAGTGTTTCACAATGAAAATAAAATCCTGTCGGCATGCTTGAAAGTAATCAGAAAAAACAGGATTTAAGATACGCACTTAATGCATATCCTGAGTGTCTAATGCTTGGGATCCTTTGGCACAGTTAAAGTACCTCTGTCAGTAAAGCAAATTAATAACAGTAATCTTATCTTACTAAGCAGAACCTATTGATCCTAAAGGAGTCGCCTGATTCCGTTTGTGTGAAATTGTTTGAAATACTACTGTGTAAAACTTGATCTAGAACTCAGATAAAGCCCCACTTCGGTACCTGTGGCCTGACCAGAGTCTCTGCAGTGATTAACTCAGTGTATCTTTGACCTCAGAGGCTTTCTTGAGATCAGGCAACTGTAATTGTTGCAGGAGCCACTTAAAAGTCTGACCTTTTGTTGAAACAACATTATGGGAAACTTGTGTCTGCTCAGTGCCCACTCAGACTGTTTTATGAAAAATCTCCCTTTATTTCTAAGATACGGCATTTCATTTGATGGATTGTGACTGAAGACAGTCCTAGTCCAACACAGAATAGAGTTGTGACGTTTTGCTACACTGTTATATTTGTTAGAACAGAGTTCCCTGTTTTTCACCTGTAAAATGTGTTTTCCTCAAAACCACAGTCATCGTATTACCAGGAAAATTATGGAAATTAACTCATCAATTAAATTACAAATATAACTACTGTTAGATTATCTGTTCTTCTGAACTACTGTGTTGTAGAAAAGTGGAATTTTTCTTATTATTTTAAATTTTTTATTGCATTTGTTCTGTACCATTCTCAATATTTCTTGAATTAAACATATCCAATTAGTAGCAGTGACCATAATGAAAAGCACTCCAAACCCACTTACCTAGTATATTTTACTAGCTTAATTTGTAGATGTAGATGCCTAAATAAAAAGAAAGATGTGCTTTGCTTTGTTGTTGCTTAAAGATATAACTGTTGTTTTGGGTTTTTTAAAAGAATATATGAATTTGTGGCTTATGAAAGAAAACAGTGATGTACATATTCTGGAAGGGAAAAAATTGCTTCTTTCTAAAATTCCAAAAATATGTATCTAGAAACCAACATCTGCTTAAAGGGAAGCAGATGGAAAAATGAAAAATCTCAGTTCTACAGGATATTCCAGGTTTTCTAGAATATTTAAATACAAAATCATGTAGAGAAGTTAAGTACCAGAATTTTATAATTAAATCAATAGCTTTTAAGTTAGTTGCCTTATAAAAATATTTTTAATGCATGTGATCTCTCTGTCTCAATTTTATGTGTATTTTAAATATAGAAGTAGAGAGTTGTCATCTTTTTATTCGAAAATTCCAACTAACACACACAAATTATATATACTTATAAAGTGTATATATATTTGATTTAGTGTAATTGATGGTTAAATTCTTGTTTTAAGTATGTTGACCTTTATAGTTATTTGAGAATTTTATTCACTTAAAATGCCTTGTATTTTCCTAAACCATTAAAGCTGTAGGATGTGCAACTTGAAGAGTCCTCAGGGACATAGTTATTGTACCTGTGATACATTTACATGGCACTACACTTGGCTGGTTAAAAAGAAAAGTCGCATACAGATTGTTTCCATTTCAGAGAGTCTGCAGTGATGTGTGCCAACCTAGAAATGGTTCTTTGTGTTTTTGTTGTTTCCTGGAAATTGTGTTCGTAGAAACAAAGAAATAAATCACAGATGCAGAAGCTGAATAACAGAGATGGTCTTTAGTCTCAACCACGTTCACAAAACCAAAGGCTGTGGCTCTGGAATTTCAAGTGCTGGCCTTGTTCATTTTAAAGCCAGTTGCAAAACTCCAAATATGTAATTTGATATAATAATAAAATGCTGGAACACACCTATTTCTAAACCAAAGGCACAAATTGTATGCTTTTCACCCCTCAGTGAAGACCAGCATCTTACACGCAGAGAAATATGGATGCCTTAAGGGGCTTATACATTTTAGGTACTTTGTTTGACACAGGGAAGATCGCGTGTACTTAAGAGACCTAATAGCTTCATCTGTCTCACAACGTTTGTCCAGATGGTTTTATGTATATATACTGCATCTTCACATGCATTTTAAGAAAGACAAACATCATATTCGTAATGGACAATGAAACACACCCGGGTAAATTTAGTGCATATCCTTCCCCAGTCATGAATCTGTCATTTTATACTGTCACTTAAATAGTATTTCAGTTCTGTCTATTCTTTAATAGCTATAATAGTATGTATTTTCTTTGTTGCATTTTGATAATTGAAATACTTAAATGTCCTGCTGAAATTCAGTGTTTTCTATTGTTATTTTAAATAGCAGTTATTTTGAATGAGTGCTGAGATACATAGCTTCACAGTCTTTGTATGTGAAATAATTATATACTACAAGAAATTCTGGCTGCTACAAATCTGAAGTATTCATGTTAAGCACCTGAAAACTTTCTTCTTTTTTTTTTTTTTTTTTCTTCCTTTTCAAGATATTGGAACAGTTCTTAAAGTGGTTTCAATTCCTAAGGAGACTTGGCATGAATTAGAGGAAGTCTTGCTGGAAGAAATGACAGTCTTTCGGGTAAGTGCGGCTAAATTTCAAGTGTCAGGTTGTAGATTTCTCTGTGGACAGCTGCAAACTCAACTTCTTGCAGTCTAGCCAAGGAATAGCCTGGCATACCCCTCTAATTAGCTTGTCATTTAGAGACCCAGACACTAGTCAAAATAAACCTTGAAACTTTCAGTGTGAGCTGGAGGTTAATGATAAAAGAAATGGCATTCTGGGCTCTTGCTCAGTGGTTTAAAAAGTAAATTAGTATTTCTGAATCTCAGAGCTGTTGCATGCTGGAGTTAATATCTACCTGTGCAGGTCTGGGAACAATGCCTGTCTGTTTTCTCCCACAGAGATACACAAGATACGAATTTATAATAGCACCAACCCTTAACACTATTCAGACTATCAGCATATTGTAACGAAGAAGATACTTTAGGTAAAACAGTGATCTGCCCAGATTTCTTACGCTTAATAATGTGGGGAACAAAGTGTTTATATTTTCAAAGGTCACTTTAGGGTCTCATTTTCATGGTTTGACACAAGACACTGTGAACACCCCGTAACTTTTGGACTTTTTGGTGAAATGAATCTCTTCCATTTTTCCTATATGAGCCACCTAAAAAATACGGCATCCCGTAGGCACTCCTGCAAGGCAAGGCTGAGTAAACCTTTCAAACACTTCCCAGACATAACCCAGGGATGTCTTGTGTTTTGTACACAACAACGAATCATTTACATTCCCCACGTTTTTCTTTCTGTCAGTGCCGTTTTATGGCACCATTTCCCTGTCTCCAGGCTGTTGGGGGGCTGATACCTGGCTGGGAGCACGGGGTTGGTGTGACGGTGTGAGGATGCTGCTGGCTCGCTCCGGGAGACTCTCGTCGCGTGGTCACACTCCAGACGTGCTGACAGGGACCGTGCCCTGGGCCTGCCAGAGGAGCCCAGCCTCCATTCCTCATCAAACTCCATTCCCATCCCTTCTTCTGTTTTATTCTGAACAGAGACAAGATAGCTAAACAGAGCTTCTTATGGGCATTCCTGCCTTTACTGGTACCAGTCTTGCTCAGAAACCTCTGTTTTGAGTGCAAGATACCTATGAAGAATGTGCATCCCTCTTCTTGCAATCCATAGGGTTTTTTGAGAACAGAAATCTGGGGCACTTTTTTTTTCTTTTTTTACATTAAAATAAAGTAGAAACTATGAGAAGAAAATGAGACAAGTAATTTATGTCTCCCAACATTTTTTTTTTCTTTTTTATACACACAAAAGTCATTACATGAATGCAGGGTAATTTAGCAATTGTTGATAAGATATGAGTCGCTTCCCTGAAACAAGCAGAAGTGCCTAGCTAGAGGAGATCAGAAAAATATAAAAGTGAAAGAAGGCAAATAAATGGAATGAACTTTATTTCAGAAAGGTTTTACAAAAGTAGAATAGTTAATGGCAAATTCAAATTTGGAATTTTGCTTTACATGTGTATTTTTTCATTGCATGAAAGTGTTTTGGTGTTCTGATTTACTTGAAAGCTCATTTATTTCTTTAGACATGTATTTAAGCCCTAAAGAGGGCTTTGATGTACTTCAGTGGAATAAGCAGAATTTGTGTGCATAAGATATGAATCTTTTAAATGTAAGTTTTCTTTAGTTGTAAAGGGTATATATGCATCATGAACAATGTATTTTGATGCTTAAGCTGCAATGTGCTGAGTACAATGCTTTTCATTTATAATCCCACAAAGCTGAAAGTCTTTCATATCTGTTACATTGATAACAAATGCCTCTTTAAACCTCATTTGTGCAATATGTCTCTGAACAGCTGAGCAAACAAACTAATGAGTTCAATTTTCATTCAAATATTACATTTAATTGATGCTTTCTAATATAAGGTCTATTAACCTCTCCATAAAGGCAAGTCCATGCTTACCATCCACTGACCCATATCAAATTCTCTCAGGATAAGCAAGTTGAAAGCTATACAAGTGTAAAAGCTTAATAAGGACCTTATTAATGTACCTAACCAAAAGTATGATGTGTGGAGTAAATAACAGATTTCTAGATGCAATAAAGTTCATATAGAATTGACTTGCACACTTTTTATTATGCCACTTCTGCTCTTAAGATGGAAAGCCATCCAAGCAGCTGGACTGAAAAGTTGTAACAGTTGATTAAATTATGGATATTCCAGAGTGCAAAGAACCTCTTGCTCATTTTAGTTGCATGTTCTGAAAATGCATGTAACTTCTTTGTAAGTGAATAGTGTGGTGCAGTTAAAAAGATTATATTTGGGATTAAGACTTGTTCTTATGGAGAAAATTTCACAGGAATGGGGTTTTCACCTTGATATACTAAAATGAGTTGCTTGTTTCAGTTTTATTTCCTTTAATAGACAGTATCTATGAATTTTCGTATAGCCATTATTATTTCCATATTACCTGGGAGGTTCTTTAAATGTAATTTTGGTATTAAGTGTAGATAGCAATTTCAAGATGTGAAACTAGTGACAAAGTGATCACAATTAAACTGTATTAATAATGGGAAATGAAATATCTACAATCAACATAGCAATCAAAGATGCACCCAGATATGTACATGCATTCTAATTCATTTACAGCTAGAAATTATTCCACTGCAAAAGACAACAAGAAGGACTATTAGTATCTAGTATGGAGTGTCTAGTTTAATTTCTGGGTTTTCTACATTGTGCAAATAGCATTGTAATAGCATTTTTATGTTTACAGCTCACTTTATATTTTAACTATTTTTCCCTAGGAACCCACTGTTATTTCAGCAATGAAGATTTCCACAAAGCAGGTACTATGTGCACAAATGTTAAATCACTTTCAAATATTTATTGGTCTCTGTCTTCTAGAGACAGTAACTTGGCAGTCAGCAGAGACATATTAATTGCAGCAGCAGCATCCCATCCCTTTACATAAACAGCAGTAGTTTCTCAGGAAAATGTGACGTGCAACAGGGAGAGGAAAAGCCTAGTTTGTGTTACTTACTGGTAAGGTGGAAACTAAGCCAGCTGTCTGGTGGCTCTCTAGAAAAAAAAAATTAAAATCCACATTATAGAATGTTTCCATGACAGAGAGACTGTTCAAAAGGAGTGGCCAAACTTGGTCCCTTTTTAGTTCCAGTCTCTGTGGGAATAGTGTGGTACAAAATGCAGATGGTGGAAGCAAAGGATGGAAATGAGACATCCTCCTGTCTTTCTGTCCTATGCCCATTCCATTCCCGAATGTGCGTCATTGAGCTTTAACAAAAGATCAACAGATCTGATGCAGTCCAAACTTTCCATGGCCTTCGGGTTCAGTGATGTGGTCAGGATGAGGGTTCCAGACTCCAAAATTTATATTTCCTACTTTCTGTTGACTACACTAATAGCTAACTGCTTATAGAAAAGATCTGTATTATAAAACCAGACCATAACTAAAAATTGCTGAACCTCTTGATGGATAGAGGTAAAGTTTTGTCTGACTTACAGTAAAGGTGATTCCTGCATTTCTAAGCAAATTTGCAAAGCAGTTGATGAATTATGTGGTTGTGAGAAGAACATTGGTTTGCAGTCAAGGAATGAAGTGGGTATTAGGGGCCTATCTTCTAGTTTTGCCTGGAATTAGGTGGATGGATCCCAGCCACTGTCATTTCCTGTCTCAGGAGTCTGAGACATAAAATTTAGTGTCAAATTTGACATATTTTTCTTCTTTTTCATATATGTGCTGATCTGAAGGCTAATTTGGTAAATACAAGGAACTTGTTTTCGTTAATGTCATTGTCAGGAAAGAGGAGATTTGGTATTACTTCCAGGACTAGGTGCACTAAAAATTGTGCATTTTATAAGTAAAATTTAGTTAATTCATCTACCTCACTCTATACATTTTTAAACAGAAGTTGAATTCATTCTGTAATGGACAGAGCCCAATATTATATTTGAAATGCTGCATATTTAACTCTGAATTCATTGTCTTTAGGAAAGTTGTCTGAAAGCATTCATGTATTTGACAGAAAATGTTTGGGGGGGACACTGTTCTAACAGTTTACCACCTAAACCAGCAAAAATGGCAGGACAAAGAAAAAGGTAGTATTGAATACTGGGATAGTTAAAAACAGACCTGTCAAGTTGTATATGTGTTCACATCATACCAAAATGCTCTGCTTTGGATTATTTTCATAAGTACATTCCCTTAAAGCAGCCAATCATATTTGAAAATTGACCATGCATTTTCATACAGCTTTTTCTCCAAAGAATCTTTAGTTATTCAGGAGAGATTACAATTTTCCCTGAGTTTTCTGAAAACAAATTTACACTGCTAAAATTGTCTAAAGCTAAAAAAGAGCATAAACCACAAGTTATTCAGGCAGAGTAAAACTCATGAAAAATCAACCACCCTTAGGCTAAAAATGACAGAATCATGATACACTATGACAAGCTTTTGGCAGTATGTATGAAATAAGTATATGGTAACATGTTTCCATTTTACATTTATGATTTAAAAATACTGTAGTTCTATAGCTCAAACACTTTAGTCATTGTGTTCTGATAAGCAGGGTGGTTTTCGTATAAACAGCACGATAATTCTATGCATTGTGGAAAGCCAGAGCATGAAATGTAAATAGTAAAACCAGCATGTTCTATTGAATGCCTTAAAAATAATCACTTCATTTTGTTTTTTCACTAACAAATCTTTCATCCAATTATAAAAACATGGTACAGGGAGTTTCTCCTTATTTCTAAATGTTTTACTGCTCTGGTTGTTCAAAGCTACCTCTTTTGCCATCATGCCAATATGTTATGTTACAAATTACTCTTCCTAAAGACCAAAATCTACAAATTCTTCAGGAGCGGAACTTAGTTTAAGTTTTAAATTAGATAAAGCTCTAAAGCTCCTAAAGCTCCTGTCTCTCCCTCTCTCTCTCTCTCTCTCTCTCTCTGAGTATGCATTTGGCCCTGGAGCAAGAGCGGCTTTGAGTAAGGAAATTTAGCTTTTATGTGCAAGACTAAGCCTTAATATGTTTTTTCTCCATTCTGCTGTCTTTAACTCACAGAAATTATGTCTATATTTTCTCACTGAAGCTACACATTCCTCCTGATTGTGTTCAGAGCCCTAGGCTTGTGTAACCTTATCACTTAAACAGTTTATGCTTCCTTAGCAATAGACACAAACCTTCAGAGCATCCTTGAGCCTTTGCGACACCCTGCAGCTGCCTAAACTCCCAGTTCTGTGATGGTACCACTTGGCTTGGAGCCTGCCAGGTGGAGCTCTGTAATTTTTCCCTTGATTTGCAAACATGGAAGCAGGCCAAAAAGTCCAGCCTGGGTTTCAATCAAAGGTGACTTTTTGCAGAGCAACCTCTCACCTTGTTCTCAGGGTCAGGTTTGTGATGCTCCATCAAAAAGCCATTGGATTTCTGGTGACATGGGAAAAGGACAAGGAGATCCGTAGCTGATACAGGCCAAGTTCTTGTCTGGTGAACTGCTACAAAGAGCTTTTGTTTCTCTAGTATAAGATTTTCAAGCAAAGGCAAGGCAGACACCTTCAGAAATACCTTAGTGACTACTTTTATAGTATATTTCACCAAGTACTGGATTTTATTCAGAGATCAACATTTCTTTCCATAGTGGGCATATAGAAAGGACCAGCTCAAAATGAATATATCTCTTAAACAGTGTGCTGAACTATTCCACATTACTTCTCAGGACGTTAAATTAAATCAAATGATATTTGAATCTCATGCTCCCTAAAGTTCCTTTCAAAATTCTGCTTAAGTTCTTCCTCTTAAGCATTACCTTTTTCCCATTCTATTATCTCTTTGTCTGCTTTTTAGGCAGCACTATGGGGCAGACAGAAACTGCTGGATCACTTCAATATTAGTCTCCTCAGTTTTTCTTGAGTTCTAATATTTCTGCAAGAATTTTTAGAGGACAACTTATTTTTTTCCCCTCTCTGGTTTGATCTGATTATCATCTCATTCATTAAATGAACAATTAACAATGTCTTGGGAGAGACTCTGCCCAAAAGGCAGTTTGACTATGGTATGGCAAAGTAAGGTCAGACCATTGATGCAAATAATTCTATTTCTAGTTTCTGAATGTCATACTGCCTAGATTTTTATATTGTTAGTGTCCAGAATAATGATCCCCAGCTGGAGTCTAAAACCATGATATGAAGAGCAGCAAACAGGGTAGCAGCCTCCAGGCTGTGCAGCACCTGAAACACATGTTGCAGTGCGCTGACTGAACTATGAACTTATCTACAAGGAATATAGTTTTTAAGTAACCGTATTTTGGCCTCAAGTTTTTTTTTTTTTCTTATGTTTCTGGTCATTCTTTAATTCTAAAGACATTTATTGGAAATTAGGGAGGGGATTTTTGCAAAATGAAATTGGTTACAGAGGTACATAGGAAACCATTACACCATTCTTTATTTTCCCATGTGCATTCTCTGGGTTGATTTTTATATTAGTTGCACCACACGTTCCTACATGCTTATACAGATATTAATGCCCCAATTACACAGGACTCAGATCAATACCATCTGGACATTTAAGATACTTAACTCAAGGTCTAATTTGACCTATGCTGCCTCCATAATCAGTAAAGAGAAGAGGCATCCCTTGAGAAGCAGTTAGGTCACCTAAGATTTGAATTGCTGCTCTTTTTACTGCAGGATGTACCCCTAAGGTGGGTACTTGATTAAGTGACTTAAGTTAGAGAGAAGCAGCTCATCCTGTCTGTTGCCTGTCATCTCTTCTCAAGGCTACAACACTGACTGGGACAGGTTTGTACAGTTCAGGCTTTGTGTGGAGCCCTGTGTGGTCAGAGATTTTTGCCTGGAGAGTGTGGGTTTACAACCCAGCTATGAAACTATAATAGATGGAAGCAGCTGCTTAGAAAGGGCTTAGTTTTCAATTTGCGAGTGAATATTCCTTTGGGGGCTTTCCTTGTCATCTTTTCCTTGAGAAAATACCGGTGTTTATATAAATGCACGGGATGTTTCTGTTACAATTAATATGTCTGTATAAACTGCCAAGCTGCTGTCTCTGAAAGAAGTTAACACAACACCTTTTATGAGTGTTTTTGGTGTTGCTATCTCCTGGTATCCAGTGCTCATTATTTCTAGTAGGTAGGTGATCTCAGCCATCTTCCATCCCCAAATCCCTGGAAATGGTACTTCTGGAACACTGCAATGCAGGAGATAAAGAATTTTGATAACATTTCTTGAAATTCTATTTTTTACACCAGCTTTATGTTTTCCAAGAAAGAAAAATTAATACAAATTTATATTTTTTTGATGGGACTGCTTGGAGTGGGACCTTCAAGAAAGATATTAATCACTCCACCATGGGTGTTGAGTGACATGGTTTAAGATTTAATAGCAAAGTGTCAGTGTTTCCAAACCAGAAGGATTATGCCCTTGAATTTTTGTGTATCTATTTATTTAGTGTTCCCCTCATTTTGCATCCCACTCATACTTGTTTTCTTTGTGAATTATTGCTAATCTGAAATATCTCTGTTTGTACTTTCACATGGGATCAGAAGTTCAGTTTTCTCATATCCCTCTGGGGGCCAACTTCCCTAGTGGACCACATGAATTTGATACCAGAGAGGAAATTGAGAGAGACAAGATTTTCTGTTGTGATGCCATGCAAGGCTGTATTTCATTTTGTATGCATGTTCTTTTTATTTACTTCTGCATTTGAACTGCATCTTCTACTCAACACTGGTTTTTATTCAAAATAAAATAAAACCTCTCCCCCCATTAAAGATATGTTCCAGTTAAATCATGTGACTTACAGAAAAGAGTACAAAACTTTGGAATTACCAGACATGCAGAAAAGTGCATGCATAGCAGCACTTCCAAACTGAAATATCGTAGCATCAGTCTGAAATAATTTACTTCAGGTTTCCCCCTCACATCCATAAATTGAGGTAATGCTTAGGAAATGTATGTTGAAGTTTTTCTTTTTGTTCAAATTCAAAAGCATGTTCTCCATTGTGTTCTGTCACTGACTGTCGTGTTTTCCCAGTGCGGGGATCTGAATACAAATGGAAAAATTTAAGAGTAGTTTAATTTTCCTACTGTTTAGGGAAGCCACCAAGAGCTTCTTGAAAAAATAAAGTTTTTCCTATTTGATTTTTTTTTACCCTGGGGAAAATTCTGTTCTCATTCCTTTAGCATACATCAGAATCATGATCCTTTATTGTATTTGAAGTGATCCTGACAGATGATTATATAACATTTTATGCTTTCCTAGGAAAAAAAAATTGTAATTTGCAATATTTTTAACTGGGTTTTTTTTTTTTTTTTTAAACTTTTACAATAGCAACAGCTCTACATTGGTTCAGCCACTGGAGTTTCACAGCTTCCTTTACACCGCTGTGATGTGTATGGAAAAGCTTGTGCTGAGTGTTGCCTGGCAAGGGACCCTTACTGTGCCTGGGATGGCTCATCGTGCTCACGTTACTTCCCCACTGCTAAGAGGTAGGGACAGTTCTGGATGTCTGCATGGTTTGCTATTTGTTTTAACTGATGGTCTCAATATGACCAGAGGGCTTTGGGGGTTTTTCATGGGACGGTTAACTGGAGCCCTTTCTCTTCCAAAGAAAACATCATTGTGGGAGCTACATGCAAGATGAAGTCTTGGTTGATTTAAAGTGACCACTGCTACTTCTTGGGCTGGCTTAAAAAGCTCCTGTAAGAAAACATTCAGACAAGAATTGTCTCTGAAATTAACTCCTAACTTTATATTCATTGGTAAACAGCAAAAAGAAAAAAAATTTATTTTCTCTAACATGAGGAGGGGGCTCAAAATCAAAATGAAATCACTACTTGCCCAAGTAAATTATCCTGCATTTTCATGAATTCTGATTCAAAAGAAATATTTCTAAAATATTTGGACATTGGTAGAAACTTACCTTTTTTAGTGCTATATAACATTATTGTTATTATTCAAAAGTATAACTTGTGTGTGTTGATGTGTGTCCAAGTTGTTCTGCCGGATCAACAACCACTGTTTTACAGTCCCTCTGCACTGATGCTAAAAGCTTTGCAATGCAAAAGTTGGTGGAAAGCTGACTCCACAAGTCAAAAATATCAATTTTATTAAAAATTTACGAGTCTAGTTGCCTGATCTGAAGCTTTAGAGTACTAATTTCTTTGCCTCCCTTTATCTTTGAAACTCCTTCTCTAAAAGTATACAAGCTAGTTACTGAAGAGCTCCTGGCTACTGAAGTAGAAATTAGGAATAGCTGAATAGATAAACATTTGCAAATAGAAGCAGACATTGGTGTAGCTTGAGATTCCCTTGATAATTTGAGTAAAATGATAAAAAAGTGCTCACATTAAATTGAATATGCCAGACATCTTGCACCTATGATGAAACAAGGAATCCAAGGGTTTATATACATAAGGGTTTATATACATAAAATTAATTGCAGCAAATACTTAGTTGAGAGTGTCAGAACTTCAAATTCCAGGTTGAGATTGGTTGCTGAGGGACATGAAATGTGGTAAAGGGTGGGAAGTTGAATTAGTGTCCTCGATGTTTCAGATGGAGGGGATTAAAATTTTAAGGGTTGCATTACAATGTATCCTAAACAAATACTGATGACAAAAGTAAAAGCTGCTCATGGAGCATCGGCTTCTATTTTTGCACCAGAAAACAGAGTTAATCTGAGAAAAACTTTTTGTGAAATTCTTTAATAATTAGAAAATAATTAAAGACTGGAAACTGAACCCATCCCAAAAGAAGAGCCAGTCAAATTTTCTCAGCTACGTGGGCTAAATTCTTATTTTTGCTGGTAGCATGGCAGTTTCTCTGGAGGAGGAAGAAAAGGAGAGGGAACAGTGTGGTTTTCAAGGAGAGTCTAAAAGATTGATTTGTTCTGAAAATTTTTTAGGATTAGAAGTCAATATGGTAGAGTCCTTCCTCTGAGTTCAAGGAGACACTAAGTTCAGGAGTCACTGAATCACTGTTTTCTGCTACTTGCCTGCTGAACCTTCTCCTTTCTCAGCATTCACTGGCTCCCATTCCTACTGCCAGTCCAGCTCAAGGTCCATAGAGCACATCATCCTGCCATTCCTCTGCTTACACTGACAGAAGAAATAGGGCTCTTTGACTTTTCCTTATCTCTCCACTTACTGCTGCCGACAGCGCTCATGTTGCCATCGGGGTAAAGTGATTGGGACTTCTTACAGGGATTAAGGGCTGGGGTTACTGGGGCCAAACTGGGTTGCACAGCTACAGGAGAACCTTGAGGAACAGAATTTACTCTTCTGAAGGCCACTGTGAAAGAAAAAGTTAGTCCTGGGAAGCTGGGATCTGAAAAATGCATAAGAAAAAGTTGCTGTCTCTGCACTTTCCCCCCAGTTTTCCCTTGGCAGCAGCAGCAGAGTAGAGGTCTGTGTTAGTGGGAGAGAGGATCCTCTGTTCACCTGGTACCTGCTGCACCCACTGCCTCAAGCCAGCTCAGAACGCATCAATGACAAAATCAGCATTGCTGAAAACAGCTTAAATGTCAACATTTTACTTATAATGAATTATTGTAATTTTAGGCTCCAGAAATGTTGGGAAAGTGGATGCCTGAGGCAATTATACAGATGCTCTAGTAATAGCTGGGTTTAGGGTTTGGGGTTTTGTTTTGTTTTGTTTTGTTTTGTTTNGGTTTTTTTTTTTTTTTTTTTTTTTTTTTTTTTTTTTTTTTTTTTTTTTAATGAGATTTTATAAGCCATGATTTTGTTTGCATTTCTTTCTTTGTGTATTTTACAAGTATAAATGACAGTTCAGAGCTCCTGTAGTGCAACCACTTCACTTTACCCCAAGCAGATGTGTTCTGGTTCATATTTCATAAATCATCGTGTTGATACAATGGTGATATGTGCGACATTTTCCTGAGATTCCAACTAAACATTTCATTCAAACTTCATTGGCAGTAATATGAGTCTTTCCACAGACTTCTTTTCTACGAATTGTATCCTAGAAATATACTGTGTTTCAAAATTCAGGAAGGGGTAGCGAAATTTTATGGTTCCTTATATCTTGGGTGTGGTTTTGTCATTGGTAATGACTAATAAGAAGATATTGGAAATCATGATTCGTACATTTTTTTAATCATATGTCAGCAGAAGATTTCTTCTTACTAATGTGTGCTAAGATGTCCTAACTCATAATTTTAAGGAAGCTGTATTCAGAAAAATATATAAAAGTGCTCACCTAACTTTTTCTTAAGAAAGAAAGCTTTTGCTGTACTTCACATAACTAATTTTAGGTTTAACATTTCAGTAGCTTTCAGTGGAAAAAAATATGGTTAAAATCTTTCAGGCAAGAGGACTCAGCTGTGCAGTTGTGCCTCTGAGAACTCTTGGTATG
The DNA here is from genome assembly GCA_013397055.1 of Pachycephala philippinensis. Classification (NCBI taxonomy): domain Eukaryota; kingdom Metazoa; phylum Chordata; class Aves; order Passeriformes; genus Pachycephala; species Pachycephala philippinensis. Next base: position 612,535 of record VWZT01010375.1, on the reverse strand, counting down.
TGCTGATGCTGGGCTGTTAGTGAGAGCCTGTAAATAGGGCTGGTGGAGAGAAGAGAGATGGTCTGTGCTGCAGAACAATGGCTTTTAAAAATGTGGGCTGTTGTCACAAGGGAGTGACCAACAGGGCTTTTTACAAGGCTACTTGACTTTTGCATATCCGTTGCTGGATACCATAATCTGAAATCGCAGCATTGTTCAACAGCCTAATCCTCTTTGTTCTCCTCTAATTTTGCAAGCCCTCAGGCTTTCTCCGATTCCTAAAGTAAAGTGCTCACACTTGAAACACATCTTTGTTTGCCTTGTTCTTTTTTTCTTTCTTTTTCATATGAAACGCTTTTCTCTGGCTCAGTTGAATTTTGTGTCACAGCTATTTAAATAAAACTAGGAGCAGACAAAGAGAGAACAACATATGCAAAACAAAACTGTATTAAAAAGCTCTCTTCTATGAAATACAACATTTTTTTAGCACAGATCAATATGTTTTTCAAAAGAGCTCGTAGAATTCAAACTGGGAGAAGAATATACTGTGTTTAAAAGACATGGAATCAAAGGTAGAATTCAGACTCAAGCTACAAAAGATAGACTAAATGGCATTTCAAAATCTTCCTTTTCAAGTTTTTATTTTGTTTATTCTAAAGACAAAACCATTTGAAACAGTTTTGTAAAAGGTTTTATCAGAAATGTTTTGGTGAAACCCATGGTGGCTGAAATGATCTATGCATTTTAATTTAGATTTTGTAGTAAATACAGCACTTCAGCTTTCTTTCAAAGCCACCCATCCTAACGTTTCATCTATCTAAAAGATGCTGCAATACTCAAAGTACTCTGTACATGCACAAATGTGTACTTTTGATGCATGTTAAACTCTACGGTATATATTCTAATCCTTCAGGAGTCCCTGTATCTGTGAATCACGTAATGAATTTATCTGTGACCAGTATTGCCCACACAGTTAAAATAAACTTCATTGTTTATTTTATTTGGTATTTATTTAATACTAATAATTAGCGTTAAATATTATTTATTTATTTAGTATCTCAGTGCTTGAGGTATGTATTTACCAGTTTTTGAAGACTTCACCTGTAAGAGAAAAGCCTGATCCTACAAGATGATAATGCACAGAATATAATAGTAACAATATTATTTCCTTGCTAGTGTTACTTAGGTGCATTTGTGACCTCTGTAATTATGTAAATGTTCCATTCGTTGCTGTTGAGCACCGAGAAGGGCACTAACAGATTTCAAATGTGATCTTTGCAGACGCACCAGACGACAAGACATCCGAAATGGGGACCCACTCACCCACTGCTCAGACCTGCAGCATCACGGTGAGTTATGGGCACCTCTGAAGGGCAGCTAATTCGTATGTAATTAATTTACAGACCGTGCACGAGTAGAGTAGGAAGCATGTGAATGATTTGTTGGTGAAATTGTCTTGAACATCTGCGAAAGATGAATATAATGTATCATTATCCCAATTTAGATAGCTTACAATGGGCTGGATCAGACACTAAAGTCTATTTGGGTTTTTTTTGGTTTTGTTTTCCTCAGATAAACAGTTTAAGCATTTTAATTTTCCTTCTTCTCTTCCCTGATAATACCATACCATCACATTAGGTATATTATATCAGAAAAGATTTGTATTTCCATCAAGAAATATGTACATGTTTTGCATAAGATGATAACCAAATGTGTTTGGAACTATCTTGGCAAAATATGGAATGACCTTTGTTGTAGGTGTCACACTGAAAGCTCTGAAGATCAGGATGTTCTTGCAGCAGGCATGTCCCATGTGCTTTCAGTATGGGTTTTCTTAGACATATTTTGGTTTGCTTTTTTTGTGAGCTGTTTCATTTTCACAGTGTATTGATCAGATTCCTTTCTTGACTTGTTTAACTGTGAAACTTCTCACCGTTACTAATTTGTTGCCAAACTTTTCAGAAGACCTTCGCTCAGAAAATTAAAAATGCCCATTTTGGTGTAAGTGAAGGGAATACTTAGGCAATACTTCCCTCTGCTGGAAAAAAGTGATTCCTCATGATTGTGGCACATGTACAGGAACATTTCACACAGAATATTCTGAGTTTGAAAGGACCCACAAGGATCATTGAGTCCAGCCCTTAAATGAATGGCCCATACAGGGATCCTAAACCCCTCAGCCATGGTGTTATTAGCACCATGCTCTAACCAACTGAGCTAATCTCAGGGTTAAACCACTGGGAAAAACAAGGAGGTGACTGAAAATGGAGATACCTCAAAACCCTTTTGTCCTTCCAGTCCACGTAATAGCAAAAATCATAAATAGTCCAAAATTGTACTTTTGTGTTAGCTGTAATTCACTACCAATATGTTTCACTAATTGCTTTCTCCATCTTCCTTTCAATCATTTGAAGCTCACAGCTAATATTACTATAGCTTTTCTTTTTAATTCTGATTGTCAGATTCAGGCCAAGTTACTCAGAGGGAAAAAGGGGTTTTAAAAGTGCATGAATAGACTGTGGTCAGTATGTAGTTGTCACATTTTGAGAACTAGTGAATGTTCAACTAGTTTAGTTTTGAACTAGTCAATTGTCACTTGTAGGAAGCTCACAAATTTCCCATTGCGTGGTATCAAGTAATACTTACACAGTGAAGATAAGACCATCCTTATATTGAGACTGATATTTTCAGTTCCACAATAGGAAAATTTCACCAGGCATTAAACATTGATTTTAATACCAGCAGAACCATTTCTTAGCTTTACCTTTTTGCTCTCTGAACATTTTACTCCTGAGCAAAACTTTGAACTGGTCTACCACATCAGTTCATTTTAATGTTCTCTAGCCTTTGCTAGCTGTGCTTTATACAACTGTAGGTCTGTTCTTTATTTTCGTAGATGAAAAAAGCATTTCAAAACACTTTTGGTTTTTTTATATGTTCCTATATTTTTGTATATTTATCTGAAAAAGATATGTTCTGTCCAAAACAAAGAGAGTAATCCAGTTTTTCAGTAACCCAGAAATGCAGTTTTTCACTCAAGGTCTGTACAAAGCTCTTACATGGCAGACCTGATCACAAGGACCTTTAATACAGCTTTGCCAAAATTAGCAGTGCAAGTACAAAACAAGATACTGGATATATTACTTAACGGGGAAAAGAAGACAGCATTAGAAGGATCAGTAAGTTACAAAAAATACTGAGGGAATGTAATTCTGGATCCTAGACTTGAAGAATGGACTGTCAAAATACTTAATGAATGGTTTAGATTAGTCATGAGAGAAATTTTCTCTAAATCACTTGAGCTGTAAATCTAATACATTTTCCTATATTTACTTGTCATTTACAGATGATCATACATAGTACAGATAACTGCATGGCCTATAAACTTCCTATGCCAACTTATGCTGAGTTTTTTCCTTGTTTGTAATTAGTAGTTCCCTAGACAACAGATGAAGAATTGGGTTTGTCTATAGCCAAAAAAAAAGCATCAGAAATCATTTACTACTTGTCTACACATTCATTGGCAGGAAGTGCCAATTTATTCTCCATGTGAATGAACAAATAATGAAAAAAGAATAATCTCTTAATGTATATCTCACTTTTAAAGACATTGCAAAAAACAAATTTTCAATCAGTCTGAAGCAATAATGTTTTAATTAGGTTTACATAGCTTTTTCAGTTGCTCTTTGGTGCAAATGTAAAAGAAGTATAAAATGACTACACAGCAACATTAGAGGGAGCTGAGGATCCTTCACTGTACATCTGTTTGCCCAAACATTAATGTTTAAATCTAAAAGCATGGTCATCTTTGTGGCAGCTAAAGGACAATTTTTGTTTAAGTGTAACATACTAGTGCTATCAAGAAATAATAAAGTTCAGGGTTTTTTGAAGAATTTGTTAAAGAAGAGACACTTCTTTTTTACATGATTTATCCCAGGGGAAGTTCAAAGAATCACTCTGAATTAAACTGTATTGTGAGATTCATTCATCTGCAAAGCAATCTTGGTATAAGTACTTAGCCTTTCATACTTCTTCGGTTATGTCAGAAATTATGTACTTAAAGGGTATTTATCAGGGTAGTAAACTGATACTGCTGTTGGGTTCATTTTGGGAATAACTGCTCTCAGACAGGATTTTGGGCTGAATTTCATTACTAACTTCATGACTTCTATAGTTTTCTAATTCCTCCAGCTGCTTTTCTGAACTTCTTAGACTTTCATTCTTCCTTCCAGTCTCTTCAGCTTCTCAGTCCCAAAGCTGCACTCTGATCCTGTGATTATTCCATCACTGCTTACTTTCTTTCCCTCCACATGCTCAATATAACATGAACTTTATAGACATTTCTGGACCTGCCTTTTGCTCCTTCAGATGATGGAAATGGAAATTGAAGGATCTCTAAAATGCTTCCTCTCTCATTGCCTTTCTGTCACCCATATTGTATTTTCTGCAGCTGTGAAGAAATTTGAAGAGGACTTCACCCACTTTCTGTGGTGTTCTCTAACACACTAGAATGTCATAGACCAGATCCAAGGAAACAGAAGTTTGAAATGGTGTCAGAGTGCACAGTTTCTCAAAAAACTCGTGACTAGCTTCTTAGATACTAAGAACATCCTAGGTACCTAAGTTTTCCAGCAGAAACTTCTCTATATACTTAAAAATATGCTACTACTCATAGGCCATAGGACTTTTACCAAAGAAATGGTTTTGTCCTGTATACTGATATTTAGGATTTAGAAAACTGCCTCCCTTGGATCTAATGAGAACAGTGTAACATGTGCTCTGCCCCTGTGTAATTCACTTGAACTAAGCCATGTTCAGGAAAATATAATGAAGTGATGCTGCAAGCCCCCTAATGAGTAATCTGCTGGTTAAATCCTCCTTTTAGGATGCTGGAGATGAGGACCCAAAGTTCACTTAGGCTTAAGAATTCGACTTGATAGTCCTACTTCCAATACAAACACCTAAACTATCAGATTGCTGTTGTTGAAGTTGGGCCGTTCTGCAATCATGATTCAGGGAGCCTGGGAGAGGAATCGAGACAGAGCATGCATTCTAGGGTGAAATCCCTGTGTTTCCATCCTTTTTTATGGATGCTGGTAAATCACTGGTTCACAGAAACACATGGCTAGAGCAGTAACAAGTGTGTCCCAGGCTGTAAAAGGGGATATTTTCTACTAAGTGTCTTGTGCTGCAGGCCTGTATGTGCTGTCTGTTGCGGGTCCCAGTTCAGATATCAAACAGCTTCTTTCTGTCTGTGTGAGGATATCTGACTGCCTGCTCAGCCATGTGAATTTTGTACCTTAATTGGAGCATCTAACTTGGAACAGAAGAGTTCTGTTCATCAGTCAGCCATTCACAGTGTTAAATCTGGACCCATCAGTTATCAGACACCCATTCCCATTTCCAATCTTTATCTTACCACTTCTAATTATGTTCAGTTAATCAGTTCGCATACTTCCAGTTCCTCTGTTTCAATGATACTAATTCACCTGTGCTCCACCTCAGACCTCGGCTATATTCTATTCCAGCTGTCTCTTGCTCCTTTGCTTTCTAATTCATGCCTCCACTGCTCCCTATCTTCCTGACAGAAGGTATACTGACATTCTTCATGGGAATGTGGTTTCTGAGAGATGTCATAACAGTTGTTTCACTTGATTATTAAAAGAACACCCCACTCACTTGCTTAAAAGGTCCATAATCCAGCAGAGGAAGGCAAGCAACCCCATTTCCTATTTGTTTAGTGTTAATAGGTCATTTGATGTTTTCTGAGAACTGGGCACACACAGGTCCTTATTCTGCTCCACGTCCCTTCTGCCATCCTCTCAGGGCTGAAAGTAATTATTGAAAGGCATTTGATTCTGTATCCGTGTAAGCCAGGAGCTCAATTTTACTTTTACCTTTGTCACAGTCATCTAACAGTCTGTGTTTGCTAAACAACATGGCCAGTATGAGAAAAGCACAGTTGGGAGCAAACAAAACTGGACAAAGGATTTCTCTGACAGGGTTTTAAATAGACATAATTTTCCTGTTAAAACCTATCAAAACTAGTTCCTTAAAGATTTCCAGTGCTAAAGATCAAGCATGAAAAATGGAAAGAAAGGCAAAGAATGGCAAGGAGTCAGGAAACCCCATGAGAGCAACACAGTGTTAAATAGCCTACCAACCCCTTCCTGCTCATCTACTCTCCAGGATGATTGTTGCCACTTAAGTCCATACCAGCATTTTAAAGAGCTAAGGTGGAGAGTTGAAACACAATGCCTTAAAGCCTCGGTGGTATTGGAGAAGAATCAAATACTATATAAGTCCTATAGCTATGTGATATTTCCAGAAGGTTGATGAATATCTTGAAACATTGTTGTTACAAAAGGAAGTAATTTATTTAACTTTCTTTTTCCCCTCCCATAATGTCTGGTTTATTAACCTCATTACATTTCCATAAATTATATCAGTACGAGAGGAAATGATTAATTGAAGATCGTTTCCTCAAAAACATTGTTCCTGGTCATTAACAGCTTCAGCAAACTGCAATGTCATATAATCTAAACACATTATTCTACTTTTAAATAGCCTCATGTTTTATTACTTTGCTCTAAAGTATTATGACCATAGAGCCCAGGAGGCATCATTACAAACATTCTGCAACTACGCCCTGAGTTTTCTCATTGCATACAGTTTTCTATTAAAAATTCTTGTCATGTCCTAGATGTTTTCCTTGATGAATAATAATGAGGCTTACACAAAATTTCACAATTAAATTCATTAACTTCACATATTGAGATGTTAACAGCTGTTAGGATTTAAAATACAATTAAAAAAAACCCAAAAAAACCACTAAACCAAAAAACTTACCATGGGTCCTTACAAAGATAGAGGTTTTGATGGAGATTTTTCAAATGGTATACTGATACGGGGAAAGTTTTTTCTAAGTTTTTATCTTTAAGCACTTTAAGGAAGACCAAATTCTAAACAAAAAAATTACTTAGCAATTAAGTGTTAGTTTCCCGGTAATTTAATGTTTTGTTTTGTTTTTTTTTTTCATGCTTTACAGATAATCCAAGTGGTCAGACCCTGGAGGAAAAGATTATCTATGGAGTAGAGAATAGCAGCACTTTCCTTGAGTGCAGTCCAAAATCTCAGCGTGCCGTAGTCTACTGGCAATTCCAGAAGCAAAATGATGATCGCAAAGAAGAGGTACGGTAAAATAAAAAAAATAGAGAGATGCAGGTAATTTTCTCTATAAAGATAGACTTCAGTCTGAGTCATTCCCAAAATAATTTTAGTTGACTAGAATTTCTCTGGAATATTCTAATTTCCATTGCTCTTCAGCATATCCTCATTCTTACTACCATAAAATCCTGTAAACTCCCTAATAGGTTTTACAGATTGTTAGAGCAGAAAACATTCATATCCTCACCTTGCACAGACTCCCTGCAAAACACACTGGTTTGCATCAGAGATCCCAGAAACAGAAAAAGGTAGTGTACTAAGTGTCAGCTGAAACATCATATAAAGATTATAGGAACTTAAATATCACAAAGGCCTTAAAATTACCTTTGAGGAAAAGCTTAACTGCATTCACCCAGTTATACTGTTTGAGTCTGGCAGGAGCATCCCATGTGCTGCATGCTCTGAGACTTTACTGCAGATAACACAGAGTCTGAATGAAGAACTGAGAACTGTAGTGGACACAAGAGTGTGAAAACTTTTACTTTTTTTTCATCAAAAGCAGTATTCATAGAGGGAAAAAACACTGAGTTATAAAGCTTATACTTTATTTTTCTCCTTCACTTGTCACCAGCATTGTTACGTTATTAATTACCCAAGTTTTCAAGTCATATTGAGCCAGGTCACACATATCTTAAGAGAATAATCTACTCGGGTAGGTAAGGAGGTCAAGCTAGGAAACAAAAACTTGTTTGTTGCATTGATTTTTAAATACATATATATTTTAAGCATGTTCTAAATAGTTAAATTAGCTGTTTTAAATATTTTTGTTTTCTTTGCATAAGTGGTAAATTATTAAGAGTTTATTCTCAGTGAGAGAGCAGCAAACAGGTTTGTGCCCTTTCTGTCTGCAGGAACATGTGCATTCAGAGAATGAAGTTACAGTCTAGAAATGAATTAATTCAGAAAAAGAAAGTATTTCAAACAGCTGCTTTTTGAATATTGAAATTTTGAGATTTAATCCTTAATTGCTTGTTTGTAAATTTTACACTTATGCAGAACCCACTTCTATGCATAAGGGCTTTTGCAGTAAGGCACAACAGAAAGTCAGAGAACCTTTCCTGCAAATGGATCTAGGTTTGCCTAAAAGATAATGGTGAATGTGGCGTCAGTAATACAGCCAAGAGAATCCATGTTGACTTTGCTCATTATAGGCTCAGATCTTCTGTAATCTTTCCAGCAACTCCATCTGACAGAGTTAAAACGGATCTTTGTTCAGCAGCAGTAATTACTAAGGAGTAAATTCCTAATCCCCCAAACTCTTGGCAGTATATCAGTTTTTCCAGAATATTTGAGCCTTTCATAATTACAGATGACTGGCAAAGGGTATTCCATTTTTGTGGGTTTGGGAATTCTTGACCAAGTTTTACCAGTTAAACGGAGCAGTAATAAAGAAGTAGCATGGTTAGAGAATAATGTGGCACATATATGAAAAATAACTGTTGAAATTGCCACTTTTTCTCAATACAGATAAAAGTGGGTGATCACATGATCCGGACAGAACAGGGCCTATTGCTACGAAGTCTTCACCGGAGGGACTCTGGCGTTTATTTTTGTCATGCTGTGGAGCACGGCTTCATGCAAACCTTGCTCAAGGTGACCCTTGAGGTGATCGATAATGACCACCTGGAAGAGCTGCTCCATAAAGAAGAAGACGGTGATGGCTCCAAGACCAAGGATGCGACCAACAGCATGACCCCCAGCCAAAAGATCTGGTACAGAGACTTCATGCAGCTGATCAACCACCCCAATCTCAACACAATGGATGAGTTCTGTGAGCAGGTTTGGAAAAGAGACCGCAAACAACGCCGGCAAAGGCCTGCCAATGCGCAGGTGAACACAAATAAGTGGAAGCACCTACAAGAGAATAAAAAAGGTAGAAACAGGAGGACCCATGAATTTGAGAGGGCACCACGTAGTGTCTGAGCTACATTACCTCTAGGAACCTCATCCAAGTAGAAACTTGTATAGACAGATAACTGGAAAAGAATGCAATATTCATGAACTTTTTCATGGCATTATGTGGATGTTTACAAGAGTGGAAAGTTCAAACAGTTTCCACTAGGTTTAAATAAAATCCGTTTCTAACTTTCCTATCAAGTCCTTCCTCTCTGCTCTAAGACCAGAAAGACCAGAGTTTCAAAGATGATAACTCACCTGGACCTAGCTTACTGCTCAAAAACTTCTGCAAGTATTCAGCAGGCAAGTTTTGCTTTCTCTTTTGACGGAGATACAAACAAAATGCTGTATTTCATGCTGTCATCTTACAGAAAACAAAATCAAGCCCCACCTTTCATCAGCAGCACTACCATTTCTAGACTTATATAAAACTGCATGAACTCATTAAGCTGATGAACGTCTAAACATGTGATTGGACATAAGGATTTTGTTCTTGTTTTGTCTACCAGTTCTCCTGTTTATATGTGCTAGAAGAGGAAAAACAATACTGAATGAGATTGATTGTGGAAATCTGAACAACATAAGCCATCCATCATCTGGAAGAAAAAAAAATGTGGAGTACACTGGCCTACTACTGATGACTTCTTTCAGCTTTGATCTAAAGATGTATTTTATTAAAAGTATAATTTAAATGTACCATGAAAAAATATGCAGCAAACATTAGCTCCTTTCTAAAATAGATTAGACATTTTGTCTTAGAAATATTGTACTTTCTAATTATTGGTTTAGAGGAAAAAGAGACAACTTCCAATTATAAGCTGCTTTACTCTTTTGTTTGGGAAAACTTCCAGGGGAGCTGGTCAAACTGCAGTTAACCTCCTCCCCTGTCAGTAATCTATATGACATGTAACTTCAAAGCAACTTTAAAACTAAGGTATTTTAACATGAAAGTCACTGTATAGCATGGAAGTATTCTGCATTCTGTTTTTCTAAGTATGGTATTTGAAATTATTCAACTTGTATAATACCTTCCTATAGATTGAACCAATGAAGAGGAGAGCATTGATTTTCAGTTGTATATTTTTTTTTTTAATTAAAAAAACAAATAGCATTAAAATACCCTCTGCTAATTACACTCTTGGTTTCTTGGTTCATATTTATGAATGCTAATATTTAAATACTGATGCTCATAGACTGTCATATATCCATGAGCAAAGCTCACATTCAGTTTAAAGAGTTGTGTTCCCAGCTCTGTGGTAGAGATTTGTCCACACTACTGACTCTCAGTGCTCCGTTCTTTCTGTGGACCAGATCACCAAAATGCAAAGAAACAACGCTAAGCCACGTAAATAGCAACCCCAAAGCTAGCTCCCCACTTTAAGATCTGAGGGACAGTTTTATTTGTGGGTGAAATCTGCTGAAGTAGTAAATAGGTGAAGTTCAGCTTAAGACTAGTTTATACTAACAGAAAATTTGGTCCTGCACTTCTGTCTTTTTCTGGATACAGGAGAGCAACAGGGTAAAAGACAATGTACTTGCATCATGAGTGTCAGTTTAGGGTTGTAAGTAGTGGATTTATTCACCTCAGCACAGACGTGCCTTTGGTCCCCAGTTCTATGGTGTCCAATTCTTTTGAGATCATCTTTCTCCAGCCTCCCATATTTTACCTTGGTAGAGTCTGTAAATGACATAATTTCAAATAATGTCATTGTGGGGAAAATTACTAGAACAAAATCCTTAGTTTGCTAAAGGAGCTTTTATATAGAAGTGTGTCTGCACTGATGACTGATCTGTTTTGTTGTTATTCACTCTGTGGTATTTAATTTGTCAATTTATTGCTACACTATCAGTCAGCCTTATCAGATAAAATATAACACAACTGCTGTGACAGCATCTCTCACAATGTGCCCCAGTCTCCTTGCCACTCACTAATTCAAGTATCCTTCTGCTTAGTGAAGCCTTGGCTTCTTGCCTCCGTAGAAATTGGATTTTCACTAACAGCCGAGTTACTGCAGTCCCCTTTGAATCCTTGGAGGGAAAGAACTTGCAAGAATTTTTTGTAATTTAATTCTTCAGAAAAAAAAAATAATAATTGACTAGACTAGGACAAGGCTGTAGGGCCATGATTTAAGAAAGCACTTGGGAATTTATTTTTAAAGCAGCTTTAAGTCTCTCTTATGTTTAACCTGACACTTGTGAACTTCAGTATGCTGTTAAATTCCCATTGTTTCATGATGTCCTGAATATGGATGAATTAAAACGTATGTTCAGCTATGTGCTTTTCTGTGCAGAAGTATTAATTTTTCAGCTCAGCTTATGGTTAATTTTTGAGCACTGTTGTCAAATGAATTATTAAATTTTAATCACAGAACATTCTTTAGCCTTTTATGAACGGCTGTTGTGTACCATGTAGTTACTACAATACTCTTTCTTACAAAAGGAAACAGTTTTAGCATGAAACTCGGAGAATTCAGTGGGAAAAATACAGATTGATTTCAGTAGACCCCAAAACACTTTGTTTCCTTTTTTACAGATTCATGGAATTGCTGTGTAATTTTTTTTTTTCTCTTCCATGTTCATAGCAACTGTTACAAAAAAAATGAACCAAAACCAACCTCTTTCACAATGCCTGAAGAGGAAACAAATTAAGTCAGAATTCTAAGATACGTTTTTCTATACAGAGAAAGATAATCTGTGGGAACAAAATTACAGAAGTTGCCATATTTTTACTATGACCTGGCAGTCTCATTGAACAATTGATATGATTGTATCTTACAAACTTCAACCCAATCCTCACTGTCATGACTAGTCTTGTTTAAGGCTTTGCATTTGTTTATATAAAGAAGAGGGCAAAAGATCAAGCCAACAGTGGAAATTTTTGATTTTTAGGTTCATATTATGGTCAAGTTATAACAACATTTAATACTGCTGTGAAATCAACTTTTTTTCAGAGCATAGGCTTTAATTCATGTATAGAAAGATGCCCTGCAGCTTCAGTAAGATTCATACCCCCATTTATGTCATTGTTGTTTCAAGCAACATAAAGTTGGAAAATAAAGTTTTAAATGGTATTTCTGTAAATGGCCAATAAAACCCTCTAAACCTCTAGTTACAGACTTTGGAAAAAGTAAGTAAAAAGTTGTGTTTAAGCTGGAGAGAAATAAAGGATTTCATTTATAACCAGAAAGATCTATTTTCATTTGTTTTAAGATATCCATCTGCAAGGAACAAAAATATATTGAATCTTATTCTTACTCATCTATGCTTTGCACTTGCACAGATCACTGAAATGGGAATTTGTTCAATGGCTCCTAAAAACTGTATGGTTATGTTAAACTATAATATCAAACTGAGAAAATGTGCATCTTTGCAAAACCAAGTTAAATCTTCATGACTCAATAAAGTCACTATGTAAAAAATTAAATTAAATGCATGTGAATGCGCATTTACTGTTCCTTTTTATGTATTATTTAGTGAATATCAATGATATGTGTTTAATAGTTCAGTTTTTGCTACCTACACATTAGTCAAAAGAGATGTAAATATTTTTGACTAGATAAGGAGGTACAGTGTAAAGTACTGTTATCTAGAGGTACTCCATTTCGGTGTGTTCAGCAAAATACTAAAATGCGAGATTTTGCCACACAGGTGATAAGGTGGTTTATTTGCTATATCAGTGCCTGAGCTGTGCGCTTATTCTTTAAACGCATTCCTCACTGGGTAGTAAATAATTCCACTTCTGTATTTATCACTTCAATTCAGATGGGAACTAGAAAACTGGAGAGAAAGTGTAATGAAACTGCTGCTGTAAATTATTTCTTTTAGCATGTATTCAGTTGTTAAATAAACATTTCTTCCAAATATTTGAAGTTCAGTGTCTTGACTGTTTACATGGAAATGTGCCCTGTAACCTTCATGAGCATATGGAGTGCATTGTTGCCAATATAATGCTATCGATGTGTGTGAGCTCTGTTTATTAGGCCAGAAGGGTGGCTTTTTTTATTAATGGCATTTTCCTGTTTCTTTTTTGAAGACTACAAACTAATAAGCCTGAAATGAAAGGCATGAACTTATCTTCAGCCTATCTTTTGGCACAACTGCTGAGCTTGTGCAGATAAAGCCACATATATACACACCCCCATTCTCCACTCTGCCCATGAACCAGACCGTGAATCAGCCTGGAAGCCATGTGAATTGTACAGCAAGTTGCTGTACTTGATGAAATTTCACTTTGTGCAATGCTAATGGCTTAGGACAGCTATGCTGCTTCCCTTTGGAAACTGGCTTGCACAGAAAGCAAGTGGAATAAATCAGGTTCTGTCTGTTACCAACATACAGTTGTATCCTTAGGTAAACTTAGCAGCTGTTTGGAAGTGCTTAGGGGCTCTATCTAAAAGTAATATGCCATGGCACTAAGCATTGTGCAAACAGCTAATAAGACAAATGCTGTCCTGGAAAGCATGAAGTTTAAATACACCAGACAAGAAGTGGAGGAAGGAAAGTATCATTATTTCCATTTGGCACATACAGAATTGAAGAAACAACCAGTGGTACTGAGCCGTCACTAATCCATTCAGCCTCACCCGTGCTCCTTCCTGTAGAGCAAGGATAGAGGAATCTGGTTCAAAAGGATGCTGTAAGGATATTTAATGGTTACTACTGTTTCTGAAAATGAAAATAAACCCTCAGCAGCAGCCAAGCAACTCAGTGGGTTACAAAAGATGATGCAAATACAGAAAGGATGAAATGAATATGGCAAGCCATGAATCCGCCAATTGAAAAAGCAGTAATTTTGTATTTCCGTGTCCAGTGCATGGCTTATAAATACTCACAGAGGAAGACCCTTGTTTCTGGATGCAGCCACACTGTGTCCTTTGCCAGAATTCCCTGCAGAAGCACAGCTAAAATGAGTGTCCTTTGTTACTGCTCAGGAATGTACAATGCATGGGGACCACCTTCAATGACAATGAGTGGAAAGAAAGAAGAAACATTTTGTATTTTATGCTTATTTGTTCTTATATACAAATGCATAGATACGTAGATATACATTTAAACAGCCAGCTTTCAGTGAGATGAAATCCTCTTTTCTCTGAAGTATTTGAAGCTCTAGATGTAATTCTAGTACATCTCTGAATACATTTCAGAGTGGCTTCAGCTATAAATTGTTATAAATGTTTCCTCTGTGAAGACTGAAACACACTATTCTGTTTCCTTTCAGGTCGCATTCACTGAGCTCCCCATCAAACATCCATTTAATGGCAGGCAAAGTTATGATGGTTTTTTTTCCAAAACATAAAACAAAGGGACTATTATCCTTAGAATGCTCAGTAACAGGATACAAGCAGATCAGAGTACTAGTGACTCAGCCAGCTTCTTTGCTCCCCATAAATACTTGTGTGAAAGGTTGGAGTAGCTTCATAGGAAAACTAGAAACTGTGGAGAAGAGGCCTTGTGTGGGACCTTTTTATCCTGGAATTTATAAAAGGTTGACATTTTGGAGAACTTCAGGATGATCCGAGCTAAATCCCAAAGCTCTAGTGTAGCAATATCCAAATTGAAAAAGTTTCTCTTAGGTTAAGAAAGCAAACTCCCTTTCTCTCTGAGCAGTTTTTCACCCCCTCAGGAAATGAGTTTCCACTTTCTGCAAGTGAATATTAACCCAAAGAAGTCATTATATGGTATCTACAGTCCTTGTTGAAGGTTACTCTATTCTTCAACACCTGGGGAACCCCATTTTTGATGACCAGCCTTCCTTGAGCTGCTTTTGTGTGGAGATGCTCCAGTCAAACTATCATGCCCTCTACTCTTGTGACATCTGTTAGTACTAGGCCTAAAAATGTCCAGTTCTCATCCACAGGTATAAAATCAGGCCTTCGTGGGCAGCAAAAATGTCTTCATTGAACTTTGAGGTGCCAGGCCAGAAGATTCCTGTCAGGGAGCTTTAAGGGATGGAAAGTTTCTGCTCTGGAGGCAGTAAGGGGTCTCTGAGGGCAGGACGTGCCAGCCAGAGCCTGACCCCCACCTCCAGGACAGGGCAGGCAAGGGAACAGCTGGCACAGCTCCAGCCCCTGGCTTCAGGCACATCCCCTGAGCATCAGCCCACAGGGGGATCTGGTTTGGCACGGCCCATGGGTGGGCTTGTGTGGGATTGGAGATGGAATCCTGCAGCCTCTCTGCAGCAGGCACTGAGTGCCAGGGGCTGTGGGCAGGGTGGGATGAGCCCTGGATTGGCAGGGTCATTAGGGCTCCCGAGTGCAGTCAGGTGAACTTGGTGTTTGCAGCCAAGGAAACTCAAACACCCTTCCTGAACTGCTTTAAATCACCTGAGGTCTTCTGCATTTAGAGTCAGTTCTCTGCCTTCTGAAAGCCTGTGATAAACTAACAGTACTTTAACAGGACAACTTTCTTCAGTTTGATTGGTCCAGTTTAGTTGATGTTGAAATGAAAAGGTAGTAAAGTATACACCAAGCAGTTACAAAGAATTAATGTGCACAGGTTTATAACACTTTAATCAGAGAAGACCTCATAAAGATCTGTCCTCCTCCCCACGTGTGAGCCTGCCAGGTTTTACTGTGCACAGCCACATTCCACATTCCGAGCTGCATGTGAGGCACTTGGGATGGGTTTTGAAGGATGAATCTGATTTCGTGAACAGGCCCAAAAGTTTTTCAGGCCATTCCACCTTGCAGCATGATGTAAATTAAATCTGATGGTCTGCCCTGGGAACAAAACTCTTCTTCAAACCTCTCAACATGGGGTATCCCTGCAGCCTGTATTACTTACCCAAATATATTGTAAGCATTTCTCTGTGAGTTTTCATGGTCGTCTTTTCTTGTAAGCATGTTAACATGAATTATGATTGTTTATGCAGAGGCAAATGGAGATGCGTGTTTCTGCATGGAAAAAGGTTAAAAACACTGTGGTAATTCTGTTAGATCTACTACATCAAGTAAATATCAAATATGACTTGAACTTCTCATTTCTTGCTGTAGCTGCAGGCAGGAGAGGAAACGAGCAGACAAAAAAATTACAGATATTTCAGCTATGTTTTGCAATGATCATTTCCTTAAGCCCTTAAGTTTCATGTCACTTTTTTTTCTGGGCTTGTAGCACTGCATAGAAAGCATGCATTCCTACAAACTGCTTTTGCTGAACAATGCTACCCTGAATAGCTCCATAAATCAGAACAAATAGATGGACTGTGCCAGTTCCTCTGAAGAAGGCTTAATTTACCTCTTCTGTTTGTTATTTTATTATTGTAGCCGGCCCACTGCTGCTCTTTTTGTAAGGGTTTTGTCAGCACTTTTATTCTAAAGCTCTATTTTAGGGCTTTAAAAGTTTTTCTACAGGTTAAAGATTTTAAGTATCAGCTCCTAATCAACAAATAATTTTACAGTACCTTAAAATAAATTGCTAGACTGTGATCAAAATTCCATTTTGAAAACAAACCAAAAAAGATTACAACTTTAGCCATGTCAGGTAGTTGTTTTAGTGACTGCACTGCTAAAAAATTATGAGTGGGGTAAAGCTCAGTGAGCATAATGAAATGCTTCCCACCTCACTAGACTTTGTTTTTGAAACATCTGCATGCTTATCAGAGGTCCTGAATGAGACACCAGCTTAAGCACATTCTTTTCTAGTTATTTGTGACTTAATCACACATTACTGTTCCTAAGGTATGTCCTGGAGTAGAATGTTTTCTTGCTTCATGCCTGTCTCTTCATTTAAGTTGATTTTTAGTCGCTGTTATATGTGAAGATAATATAGGCTCAACCCTTGCCCCAGTTTAACAGCTGTCTGATGTCCAGTACAAATGAAAAAGACTGCTTGTGGTGTTTTGCATTCTAGATAGTTAAGGAGAAGTGATGGTTTTTTGTTCTGTGGTATTTGCAATTTAAAGGATGGAACTGATCTGGATCTGTTAGAGCACTGTGGAGTTTTTCACTGTTATTTCCGTTTATTAATGAAAAATGTGCACACACCACTCATAAACATGCCAATGTTTCTAGAAATCAGCAAGTTGTATTTTTTGTCTTTAATGCTATCCAGTATACTTAGCTAGATGCTCACCCAAATAAATAAAGCTGTGTGCTCCACCACCATCTTTGTTGACTGGAATCCATCAGTCAGGGTACTGAAACGTGTGAACTTCAATCCTTGTGCTATTCACTATGGCTCAAAATGTTACTTATGAAAGCTAAACAGTTCGATGCCAGTGTAAAGCAATTGAATATAACAGGACTTCAAACTATGATAAATGTTTCACATATGTATCTGTGATTTTCACAAGCTGGAGGGAGAGAAATGGCTGAATGTAAAAAAATTAAACTACTTGTTGAGTTCACGGTTGCATGTCAAAATAGCAGACATAATGCAGCTGAAAAAATCTTCTTTGGACACAGAGTGGATCACAAGCACGCTTGGCATATAATGTTTCTTTGTCTCCTAGAAATTCTCCTCTTTGGCATTCACCATGTTTTGACAATATGTTGGCAATTGTGCATACTGTTGCCTGACAGAAAAGTATTTCTGCAAATATTTGGAACTCTTGTTAACACAATCCTTTTTTGTAGCACTTGCATCTGGAAGAAGCTGAAACCTTAAGTAAAGCTCCAGGGATACTTCCAGGTATGGTGCCATAACAAATTATGGTTTGCTTGTAAGCTCTGTGTAAATCAGGACAAATCTTTCTAGGACCATTAAAAGGCTAGAGGTGGTCTGTGGATGGAAATGAAGAACACCACAACATAATATTTGGATGCTTTTTATTGAGGAAAAAAATGAAAAAAAAGTCATTTTAAAATTAATACAAAACAAGAACACAAAATGCAGTCTCTATTCAAGTCTCACTGTCTTCTATATTTTATTTTGTTTTATTTTTGAAGTTAAAAACATTATTTTCTATTTTGTCACGAATATGAATGTTGCTTCTATTACAAGCGTTGAACATTTTTGTGTTCCTTACAAGCCAGTTAAAAATAAACAGCACTAAGAAAAGAAATGCTTACCAAGTCCATAAAATGGACTGTATAACTGTTAAACCTTGGCTCAGACCATTGGGTCAGTTACATTTATACAGTAGAACCAGCACATATACCACAGAGGTAATTTGATCTGTTGAGGAATACTTACTCATTTTCTCAAGGCAAGGCAGTGTACTACTATTTCTCCCCCCTTTGACTGCCTTCCCGAAGTGGAACTTAATTTGCTAGTGCCAAGAAATTCCATCCCTAGTGCTTTATTCCAATGACTCCTACCACGTAGATGATCCTGAATGAAGCCTGCCATATTTTACTTCTGTCACTCCTTCAAGCCAGCATCTTACCCCAACACCAGAGATCTCCAAAAGGATTTATCCAAATCGTCAAAATAGTATCAGAACTACAATGTTAAAAGAAGTAAAAATATGAAATATTTCCATAATAAATGTATTAAGTGGTTACAATTACTTGTAGCCTCTAAAGACACAGTTTTCTATTAGAAGGATAGAGCAGTACGTGCATGTGCACTGGGCTCTTCCAGTCCATTTGAGTATTACAGGCATAATGAACTGCTAAAAACCAGGAAAAGTTCTTGGAAATGAGTGAAATCTGCTTCCATCGTAGCTCTTGGAAACTCCACCATTATCTTTAATGGAATGGGATCAAGCCAGGATTTGCATTTCCTGCCATGAGTCACTAAAAGCAATGGCTTGAGGCATTCAACGTCAGGGTCTGTGTGGAAAACTGTTCTTAGTGAATTAATAGAAGGAGGTGCAGAAGCAGTGCTGCATTTCTAATAACATGAAGCTGCTGTAAATAAGACATGTTTTAGACCTGATTTTGCATTTGAATTTTAGGTATAACAGCAAGAAATGTTAATTTGAACTGCCCATTTGATTCACATAAAAGTTTACATTTCTTTTCTCACTCTGGAATTATATGTCAGTCTGTGGTCACTCAGAAAGGTGACTGACAGCACTTTCAACACCACACAACGACCCCCCAGATCTCTGCAGAAGATCTTGATATTTGAAATAGACTTGGAGAGGAAAACTAAGAACTGTCAGTTTTTCATATAAACACCTCTAGGGAGCATAAGCTTCTAGTATTACCAAGAAGGATATTTTCACATCATAAAAAGAGCTCAGACTGTATTTTAAGCCAACTGTTTCAAGTCTGGGTTTTTGTTTTTTTTTTTTCCCAGCATCTTCCCGGAAATGATGCTTTGTAAGAATGGATTAATATAAAAAGTACAATACTGGTCTTAAATAATTGATGTGTGTCATTCAGCTCCATGTTTCAGAAAAGAAGACCCAGGTGCTTCAGAGGAAAGTGTAAACTGTTCTTCAAGGGTAGTAAGGAGACAACCCGCTCACAGGGGAGCTTTGTTCCTAGTGCTGATCATAAGGATGCCTTATGGTTTAAGTTTTCAAAGACAGTTTTCTCATCTCATTCTGGAGGAATGTGGAAATGTAAGGTTTCTTGGATATGTTCAGGGCTGCTCATTCAATTAAAGTTAACCATAATCATGTTAGAGCTTTGAGAGGCTGAAATGAACCTGCAACACATTAATTAGCTTGTGGGTTACTACAAAGGTACTGTAAACCAAGGGTTCCTCATGCTGGACTGATTATCTTGCTGGAAAATATGGTAAATTTCTGTATTATTTTTATGAAGTATGTGTGTCTTTGTTTATCTGTTTCATCAGATAAATGGTGGTTTAGGCTGTATATTAGTAAAAATGTCTTCACCGAACAGGTTGTCAAGGTTCAGAACAGGCTTCAGAGGGAAGTGGTTGAGTCATCATCCCTGGAGTTATTGAAAAGACTTGTAGATGTGGTGATTAGGGACATGGTTTGGTGCTGGACTTGGCAGGGTCTGGTTTATAGTTGGACTTGACAAAAGACATTTTTCAACCTAAATTATTCTACAATTTTATGAATTCTAAATTGTAATCATTCTCTATTAGGGTGGAAGAATTAATCCTTATTATATCTTCTTAACATAAGAGCATAATTAACAAATGTGCTGGATCAGACCAGAAGTCTGTCTTGTCCAACGACCTGTCTGAAACCTTGTTGAAAGTCAATCTTCACATAAGACTATAACAAAAAAAAAAAGAGCAAATACAGTGACAATTCCCCAGAATAGTCTCCTGGTTTTCAACTGTTTGGTATCTGATAAATTCTTATAATTCCACCCCTTCAGTTTTCCTGGGACAGTCCTTGAGTAATCCATCTGGAGTCATCCTCTGTTTGCCTCCTTTAAATAATTACATTAGAAGATTTACTCAGGCATTGTTTTCTACCACACACACAAGCAGTTCCAAAATCTAATTTCTTCTGAAGTTTGCTAATTGCATTCTGTCTGATATTGTCTATATATTTCTGCTTAGGTTGAATGATAATTTGGTTCTTGTTTTAGCATTAGTAATATTTGCTGTAGTTTAACAACTATTCTGCTTCAAATTGAATAATCTGATTCTTAAATATAAGACCCTAAGATACACTCTATACACCATGTTGAGAAGTGTTTTGCAGGTAAATAGATAGCTATAACTATTGGATATTAAGAGATAACAGATATTTTAAACTCCTATGTAGCATTCAGTGCTAGTTTTTATAACTAATAAATAGTTATATATATATAAGATATATAACTTACATATATATTATACATAACATGTATAATATATATAATATATAGTTTTATAGCTATAACTAATATACTGGTGTATATTGTAAGATCGTAAAAAGACTTATAAATTACAATATTTAATCATACAACACACAAGTAAGAAGGTGACCTGTACCAAAATGGTAATTACAGGCTAAAGCAAGAAAGAGCAGGGCAATACAATAGTCAGCTGGAAAGAACCACCAGACAATACTGAGATACTACTGATTAGTCTAATAATTGCTTTATCACAACAGCTAACGAGCTATTGCTGAGCATTGTCTTATGAAATGCCAAAGACATTTTCACTGAAGAATGTGTGAAAACCAATTGCACAGCTGAAACTCTGTAGAACAATGCAAAAAAAAGGATTATACTTCTTCTATCATTATTCATTTTATTTTTATAAGCATGATGGGAAACCAATTATGATGACAGCTGTGATAAGTCTTCTTTAAAAATTGTACTGATTGTGTCTTGTTTCAGATTACCCATATGAGGAATAACTAGAAAGAAAAATAAACCTGAACCTACATGCACAGTGCAGCCTAGTGTCTTCCTAATTCGCTCTAACAGATCCTTAAAAACAACTGAAGTCAGTGAATAATCAAATTAAAACTGTGTAAGTTGCAACTGTGTTTCTGGGAGTATGATTTAAATCAATGGAAAAATTAGGATTATTTCATGTTGTTTAATGTATGCATTGTTCTTCCTACCTATGTAACTTCCAAAATACCTTTAGGGAATCATTATTTCGTGTATGAGCTTGTGTGTTTTCCATGACAGGGGTGAAGGTTGCAGTGGATGTCAGTGTATATATGTGAACATTTAGCACATTGCCCACAATCAGAATTCGGGATTGGAATGGAATAACAGATGACTGAAAGAGGAAAGACATCTGTATATATTTGAAACCACAGTGATTATTTACCTTGGCATTTGTTCATAACTAGTAGATTAAAAGTACCTCTTCCATAAAAAGTCAAATAATTTTTTAAACTAAATTTAAGGATTATTTATTAGATTCTTATCAAACATTAGCCTTTTAAATTTATATTAGAGACAGCCAAAATGCCTTCAATATTTTATTAAAAAGCAAGTATGTTTTTCTTAATCTTCTTTTATGAATGGTCTTCCATTTCATGGGCTCCTTTTAATATTACAAGAAATGGCACAGCTCTTTGTAGGGAAAGAGTAATCAACTGAAAAATCAATTCTTAAAAAACTCGAATTTTGCCTAAAAATCTTCTTAGTAAGTATTATTTGCCTCAAACTGTTTGGTGCTTAGAGTTATCATATCTTGACAAAGATAACATTAATTTTTATTGATTATAAACAATCGTAGCAAATTTTTCAGACATGTAACCAGAATGGGACTTGATCTGCAAAGGCACTCAGATACCCTGTTTTGTGATGCCTTCATTAACAGATTTCTTCTTTCCCTGTGACACGTGTAGGAAATAGTGATGTCTCTACAGCTGAGAACTGAGGCCATGGATTACCCAAGTGGATGGGTAACAGTGCCTGAGTGCCTCAATCAGAAAATGAAAACCACTTTTCCAAGCCTGAAACCACAAAACTGTTCGCTCTTCCTTAGTAAATGGGCTTGCAATATACATTTCCACATGCTTCATGTTTGCACTACCCCAGAATCATTCACAAAATAACCTAATCATCTACAAAATAACCTAAATTCCTTACCACAATTTCTGTTTGATATGAAACTAACTACTTTTTTTTTTTTAGTATATAATATAGCCTTTCAATCTTTTTCTTTTTTCATATTCTCACTTGTTTTAAAACATATCTTGTTCCATAGCAAAAGTTATATGTGGTATGAGTTCAAGCCAGCTCTGTTTAAACTGCACAGTGTCTTTCAAACATATGAAATATATTTGATCAACTATCTGGGAAATATGATTTTTCCATATGGCTTAGTTTTCACATAAGGGAGTTTAGTGTTTCTTTGGAGAACATAATATGCTCAGACAATTATAATAGGTAAAGAGTTGCAAACCACAGAGTGGGAGAAGCAGGTGTCCAGCTGGATTTTCACATAGGAAGGTCTTGAAGGTCACTGATGGTGATGAGGTCTCAGAGATTCCCAAATCCTCATAAAGCTATTCCTTCCTTTCCCAATACACTAATCTCCTACTGCTCTTGATAATCCAGTGACTCAGGAAGCAAGGCCTGGTTCTTTTCCCTTTTGTTTGTCAGAAGCAGACTAAATGACAACAATTTTCTGAATTACTATTTATTAGGGTAGAACGAGAGCATTCACAAAGGTCACCACCCAGAAGAATATTCATTCATTGATGTATCAATATTTGTCTTCCTGCTGTCAGACTAGAGTCTCCAGAGAACAAAAACATAATGGTAGTAAAATTTACAGCCAGGTATGACTTTCCCCACTGCCCTAGAATGGGAACACAAACAATTTGATACCCTTGTCTGGCAGAGAACTGAGTGATGTCAGCCCATTATAAATGGAATACTTGATG
The DNA here is from genome assembly GCA_013397055.1 of Pachycephala philippinensis. Taxonomy (NCBI): domain Eukaryota; kingdom Metazoa; phylum Chordata; class Aves; order Passeriformes; genus Pachycephala; species Pachycephala philippinensis. The sequence goes on along the minus strand of VWZT01010375.1, from coordinate 589,275 downwards.
GTCACTTCCTTCTGCTTTCCATTTCCCACAAAGTGATGACTTTCATCCACATGAGTTGCTTGATCTTTGTCAGTTGTGTTTTATTCTCTCTTGCCTTTCTTTCTGTTTATATGATTCAGCTTTGGTTATGATCCAAAAGAAGGTTTTTCTTGGTGTTTTCCTCCACCTGTTCTCTTTATAAATTATCCTTCCCTCCATGATGTCCTCAGCTACCTTCAACGGAGGATTGTTTCCACAAAAGACAATGAAACCACTGAAGGGAATTGTCAGAGGATGAAGAACCTGTAACAAATAATATATCCTTCTTTGATCATTTTACTACTGTTATTTCTCATTCTCAATGCAGCAGACTCGGAACAACTTGTGAAGATTAATGAATACTAAAGTTACTATGTTAATTGAGCATTGTAAATACTACTACTTTTTGGGTTCACAGAGGTAATATGATGAGGACACTATACAGATGCACAACAGTTTTCAGATAGCCTTAGTTAGCAGCATGGCCATTTGGCAGGCTTTGATGCTGTCAGATTTAGCCTTTGGTAAATCTGCATCTGTCTTTTCACAGTAAAAATTGTCTAAAAGGAGGAAGAGTGAATATCCTTTCTCACATATAATAAGAAAATCCACATCCTTCCAGAATTACTGCCCTTTGAAAGGAAGATGAGCAGATAACCCACATCTCAGATCCACTGGGATATGAGGAATCACAGACAGGGACACTGTTGGAGAACAGGGAGCAGATCCAGGACATAAGAATCAGAAAGATACTGCTCTATCTCATGCATGGGATTTGCACTGTGTCTGTTCTTAAGAAGTTCTGCTGTTAAGCAGTTCTAAATAGCCACAAATGGAAGTACAGCATCAGGTGGAGGAATACATCCAACCTCAAACCAGAAGAGGGCTGAAGTGGAACAGATGAGCCACCAGATCCCTGCAAGGGAGAGAGCTGAGCTGATGAGGGTCTTGGCTTTGTGTTTACAGGACTCAAGAGAGATGTGCAAAATTCTCTGTTTCAGAATAGCTATTCACTTCCACATTTTGTTACAGTATAAGTATAGTAACTGCCTTCCCCTTATTATAACAATAAATTAGATAAATTAGTTCACTTAACTAGACAGTATAAACAATCTCGAATTATACCACATAGAGAGTGGAGGTGCATGCCTGTGCCCAAAAAAATGGCATATTAATGACATCTTATGCTCCTGGCACTGGTTTCTTAAGTTTGTGAGAAAGAATCAGTGAAAAAATCAAAGAAATAGAAGAGCAGAAAAAGTAAAAGAAGAAAAAACTTTTCAAAAATAAACTCCTGGAATGTGACTCAGAAATCTTATGAGAAACACTAACTGCTTTCAGTGTTATATGTGGTGCTGTTTATAATTATTTAACTCCTATTCTGTTGGGGAAATCAAGGCTTTGGACATTCTTTCTAAACTATAATTATATTTGAAGACAAAAAAAAAAAGAAAAGGAAAGGAAAAGGAAAGAAAAAGAAAGAAAAATAAAAGGGAAAAAGAAAAAAATTTAAGAAAACATCAGTAGTATAATTGATGGTTCACCCCACTCAAGAGAAATTAAGGCTTGAGGTCTGATCTTGAACTGGTGACCACTCCAGTAGTCCAGACTGGGAGGCCTGACCTATGACAAAAAAAAAAAGAAAACTGAAGGCTGAACCTTGATGGAAGTGGTTAGTTGCCTTCTCAGAACCCAGGCACTACAGAGTTGGCTCAAAATTTGAATAAGTAGCATTTCCTAAAATGGAAATTTTTATATTCTGGATAGTTTTTGTATTGTAAACACATTTTATTATATGATAAAAAAAAACAAGACCAAAGGTTATAACTACTACTAATAAAATCTATTTAATAAATAGTTGGCTTACTCAGTTATGTGTCCTTTATAGTCATCATCACTGCCGTGAAGGAGTATGTTACTGATGACTTGAAGAGCATTTTCACCATTTTTGTAAATTTGTTTTTGGAAAAGTTATCTCTTGCCAAACCTTCCATTCTTTAGCTTGGCCCAGCTGATGTTTACAGTAATTTAGGATATTAAAGGTGGAGAGTTTTTTTGTTATTTCCATAAGAGCTTATCACCTATCATTTATAAATAGAAGGTTTATGGAACATAAGATCTGATGGGGTTTTTTTTAGCCTTAGGCAGAGTGTGGGGTGGATGCTAGATTTGCCTCTTCAGATGAAGTCTATCAGCAAAGTCACTGAGGGTGTGGACCTCTTTCACCAGGCACGAAAGGCATGACCCTAAAACAGTGACAGTGGCTCAGATTTCCTTTAGCACTTCTTGTGCACCTTATTGTGTGGTGTGCTGAATACTTGGAAAGAAGCTGGTATGTGCTTTGGACATGTCTCAGCGAATGGTTGTTGCTTGTCTGGTGTTGTGTTTCAGATGTGGTAACTGCTCTTTAAGAAGTGTATTTTTGTACTCACTAATGCAGAGTTAGGCTCCAGGGTGGCTTGTGTTCAGACTGCATTGATAAAGTGAGAGAGGATTGTTTGCTCTCAGACTCAGCTGTATCGAAGTGTTGTAGGAACTTGTTGTGGAGGATTTTATATTCATCTGATTGTGTTTTCTGCTGAGGCTCCCTCGGGAGGAACAGAAGTGATAGTTGCATATTCTACAGGCAAATCCAAAGCTCTCGAGAGGCAGCCACCTGGGCAGGCTTGAAGTTTTGAACATGTTACATCTGCAGCACAGTACAACACTTTACCATGTGCAAAACAAATGCACAGGAACAGAAAATCAGTAAGAATCACAGAAATATGCAGTATGATTTGGATAGAAACATCCAGATCTTGACATCTTCATAAAATATGTGAAAAAGGAAATAGTCTTCACGCTGTGGCTTTAGACATCTAATTTAGGGGACTAAATGATCCCCTAGGCACTCTTCTCCACTCAGCAGAGTTCCCAGTCACCAGTTCACTGCCTCAAGCACCTCATCTGCATAGTTCAGCTGAAATGGTGTGAATTCCTTACATTGTCTCAGGCCTTCACCCCATATGAGAACTATGAGATACAGATACTGAATGTTTTTAAAATTGCAGTATCTCTTTCCCAGTAACAGACATTTAATTTTACAGATTTAAATGAGGGAGGAACATGCTTATGTAGCACACACACATTATTTTGTGGAAACATTATCGTGCTAGGAGCAATGCTTCTATGGCAGGGGGTTGCCATAAAGTGGAACAAGTATGCATGAAGTATTTTCTTACCTAGACAAAGGCTGAAATACCTGCATGTCAGTTCATTCTTTGATGCAGATTCTCCTTTATTGGGAACAGCAGACAGCAGTGCTTTTGGAGGAAGGCTTTTTCAGTGGTTCATAAACAAGCAGGAACAGTTTTGCTTGGGATTTTTCGTGAGCTTGCCTTTCTGTGTGCACTGGCCTTGTTATGTGGGTATCAGTTCTGGAATTACCACCGGTACCAAAACATCTAATGAATTTCCATTGCATGCCACACGCAAACAAAGGTGGGTCAAGAGCTCATTCACAAGCAGATTACTTGTTCCTTCAGTGGGAAATGGACAGGGAGACAGGGAAGCAGTCTCCTTACTAATCCTCACCGATTAAGCAGTGTCCTTGCTCTGTTGTGAAAAAGTTCTATTAAGTTCTAAATAGCAATGTGAGGCCACACAGAGACATGCAGAAACCTTTGCTGACCATGGATTTTGGATTTGCTCTAGTAGTTCAGGGAGATGAGAAGATTTAGGAACAGGCTCTACTTCCTCGGGGCTGAAATGCCAAACACCAAAAGGTCAGCAGACAGCAGCATGGTAAATCACAGAGTGTTATTATTGCTACTTACAGGGTGACAGACACAACAGGGAAAGCTTCTGTGCCAGCTGGAAGAGGGAGGTAGTGAAGGAAGAATATCTTGGCCTTTGGCAGGGGAAAGCAGCTTGGGAGGGTAACTGAATACACCATGTGTCCAAGGCAGTAGAGATGAGATTTCTTCAGCTATAATCTCACTGACATGCTGAGAACTGTACCAAGATCACATTTATTACTGAGGCACCTGGATCCTACAAAGATTTGCATTTGTGATATGCTAATCTGCCTGCTCTGACCTACACTTTGTCCCCATTTATCCATCTGGAGAAAGTAATCTCACAGAAGCATGAACAAATCTAACTATTGTAGATTATTGTTGTTTCAAAACATATCTTTCTGGTACAAAGATTCAATATCAAACTCAGTAAGGTAAATTTCCACATTGACATCAGCAGGTTTGTGGGAAAGACAGCAATAGGATATGTGGCATCTTGGCAAAATGCCCTGGTTGTTTCAAGGAGAAAGTGGAATTGTACAGGGAACTTTTGGTCAGCTTTTTCCAAGAAGTCTGGAGAACTTATTCCCACCTGGGGGAACTTGGTCCTACCAACTAATTTGGAGAACAGGAAAAAGGAAATTGCACACTGGCTGGGTTTACGGTAGACAACGGAGCAATCTCCTTATTGCTTAAACATGCAAGCTGGATACTTTTGACTCTACCTCTCTTTTGTTGTGGCACCCCCTTCCTCCCCAAAAAAGCTGAATAAACATGAAAGATCAGCGGACGTATTACATTTTACACAACAGAGCGTGGCTTTACAGGGCTTTGTTACATCTTGAAAAGATTAAGTGCACCTGCATGTGAAGAGTCTCCGTGCCTCTGAACAATCAGGCAGAGGCACCTCGGTTACCAAGGGCACGGGCCAGGGACTCGCTTGGGCTGCAGGTTTGGAACAAAGCTTGCTCAGCCAAGGCTTCATCCTCTCATTTGTAAGGAGCAAGGCTGCCATCCAGTGGCTCTTCTCTAGCACAAAACTGAATTTAACAGCAACAGGTTTGGAGAAAAAGTTCATGATTTCTTGATTTAAATGGGGATCTGTAAGTCTACTAATTTCTCTTTTGTTCTAATTTTTAACACAGATAACACACCAGTAGCAAACTGCATGGAGAAAAGAAAGGTTATGAGCTTACTTTAGATCATCACTAGTTTCTCTTCTTGTTGACTTGGATTTTAACTGTATAACTTGATAATCGTTCTGCTTACATGAAGCTGTAGATAAGCCTAAAATAATTTTTAAAAAAATGTGGAATAATAGTTCTCTGTTAGTGTATGCATCACATTTTAAAATGGAAGACACATTTACACATAATTCAAAGCTGGTAAGAATAATTTCATTCTTCAACAGGCTTTGAATCAGGCTGCCTTTGAATATAAAGGAAATTTGAAGTTATGGAATATGGAGGAAAATTATCATGCATATTAAATATATTCATCTCTGGGGACTGACAGATCCACAGGTAGCATTAGAAGGAAATTTCCTGAAGTTTATCCCCTTGCAGATCCCACTCAAACATAAACGTTTTTATCTGCTGAAAAGCTGAAGCTCAGGCTGGTGAATAAGGCAGGAGGATAATCTGCTCCTGAGGCAAATCACATAAATTCCCTTTGCCTCCATTTCCCCCTGTCTAAAACAGGGATAATGCTTGTCTAGCTTCCAGGCAAGATATGAGATTCAATACACTGTGAATTACAAAGGATTTCAAGCTCCTCAGAAACAAGAGAGTGTTTGTGTACTTCTTAATACTGTTTATACAAGACAAAAATCTATCAAAGGCTTGAAGGAGGCTGCATTGTCCAGCTTCTTCCACTCTGCCTCTCCCCAGCTAATACTTCTTAGCAGACCCCCTGTGTCCCAGGGCACCAGTGAAGATGGGGGTCTGTCCTTTTTAAGTGTTATTATTAACTGCAAGTACTTTTGTTTCAATAAACTCACTAACAAGGATGAATCAATCTGTTTAGTTTAACCAAAAGAAAGCAAAGACAGTTTCACCACAGTTCAGGGGCTCTTTATTGGGAGACAGAATTCAGCTAATGAAGAGCTCTCGACCACACACTGCAAAATTATACTGACATTCAGTACTAAGATGAAATGGGGTAAATTCAGATGCAAACAAAGGCATGAATGCCAGCAGTAAAAATGCTTAAGGGCCAAGCTAGAAGTAGTTGTGGCACATTCAGAGTCAGGACAGATGTTTAAACCAAATGTAGATATTTTTTCTGGAAATCATTCATTTGGAACATGAATTTATTGGTAGAAATCAGATAACCTCTTTTACCTCACAGATCAAACCAGACTATCACAAGGCTTTCTCCGACGTTATGATATGTTAACACATGGAACAGTTTGTAAAAATTGATTTGTTGCTAGAAATACATGTTAGGAATAGAAGAAATTGTTAGAGTTGGTGAAATGAAAGAAGAAAAACATGTGAAGTAAGTTTAAAAATGGAAATACAGTCTAAAGAACAGCTGCTGACTCTTATTGGGAATTTGTAGAATGTTCACAAATGTGTCATATGTGAAATGTCAAAATATTTCAATCAGTCATGGATTTAGTAACACAATTAGGAATGTGGGTTTTTAATGGGAAAAAAAGGTTACTCTTAATTTATTTTTTTTTTACTTTTGTCTTTTATATTTCCTACAGAGACCACAGGCCATCTTGATGTATTATTTTTGTTCATACAAAGGTGGAACATTAAAACTTCCAGCATTTTCTGTTTATGGTGAGCAACACTCCTCTCCCATATCCTCCATCTTTTGCCCCAACCTTCAGATGAAAGAATCTGATTAGAGACTGGATATTTCATAGCTGAAATGAACGAAATTGTTGTTTTCAACATTTTGGGAAGATAGGCATTTTTTCTGGGTTTTGGTCATTTTGAGTGAATTAACCTTGCTTCTCTTTGGCCATGTAAAAATCAGGAATCAGTTGCCCTCCACCTTCTGTTTCCAGCACAATCTAAACTAAAATCCCCTAGGATGAACACAAGTGTCTTTACTCAAGACAGGTTTCAGGATTGTTTTTGAAAATTTTAGTCTATTTTTATTCAAATCTAATCAAAACCTTTACTGGGTTGTGGGGGTTTTTT
>VWZT01010375.1:495005-582301 GCA_013397055.1 Pachycephala philippinensis | reverse complement strand
TTTTAATTTGTATTTGAAAATCAATTACACTTGCTAACCATAAAAGCAAAGAAAAAAGGCATTTCACCTCTTGTTGGTCAAAATCCAGTCCATTTTACTTAGGATGACAATCCTACTAATGACCTTGAGGTTATTCAAGTAGAGGGCTTCCAAAAACCCTCATTTGTAGGAAAATTTAACCCAGAAGGATGAAGCAGCTCTATCTCTCTCATCCAAAATTTACTACTAAAGAATTACTTTACAATTGCTATACAATCAGAAATTAATGTCCATTTAATTAATCAGAGATTAAGTATCCATGTAAGTTGTCAGATAACAACACTGCTCTAATTTTGAAACATAACTTCTATCCTTAAATACAGAATTCTGTCTAATAACATGCTCTTATACTTATTTCATTGGTCATGCTACAATCATGTTGTAGTTCCATAAAATGAACAAATTATTTGAAATATGTAACTGGACAAATTATAATGTTTGTTCAACATATAACCTCACAGGCACTTGCTGTCTATATTAATAATAAAAAAAAATTAAAAGATGATGATTCTGAAAAACAAGCAAACAAACAAAAAAATCCAAACCAAACCAAGAAATCTGCAACTAATCCTGAACGCTGCACTATAAGGGAGGTGCAAATGGCCATCCTTACATGAAGACCAAGATGACAATAATGATCTCATTTTCCTTCTAACATTTTATGAATTGTGAAGCATTATTTTACCTGTCTATTCCAGCTGGGCTTTGGAAACAAGAATGTGCACCTGAATAAGGACAGCAGACCCTGGTTTAATAGGTGCAGTTTCAGCTGCCTCGTGGAAGCCTTTCAGACCTGTGCAATGAGAACAACTTCTCAGATGCAGCCGCACTTAAACTTTTATTTTGCACTGTTTTTTCCTTATTGCCCTATGACTTGTGCCTGTGATAGGGGATAAACTCAGTTGGAAATTATTGCAGGAGCAAGAACACCCTCTAGTGGTAATCCATAGCTCCAGACACAGCTTTGCATGGTTTTCATTTTTTTTTTTTTTTCCATTAAGGTTTATTTCTCAGCTTAGCACCAGGGAACCTTTGGCTGTTTGGAGGTACAGAGGTACCACATCTTAGTCTAAACTCTTAAAACAGATTCTCCCTCTGTGGTGCCTCAGGCTGTCTCATGCATAGAGCACAGCACCGTGGCATTCATGAGCTCTCATCCCTTCTGGATTCACCTTCTGACTGGGTCCTGAAGCAAAGAGTGCCCTTTGATCTGTCCTCCTAGAGCTGGGAATTATAAATATATACATGTATAAAAGGCCTAGCGGCCTTTTATGATCAGAAGAAGCCCTCTACCATGTGCCTGCCCCTTTTGCAACCTAGAACTAAGCCTTTTTATCCACTATATGATCCAGTATGAGTTTCCTGCCCCGTTACATGACCTATCGTGTGAAAGTTTGCACACTAGAAAATTGGATATTTAAGACATCCTAGATCATTGATGGTCACAGACTCAAAAAAACTACAGGTGTTGAAGCTGACCAGACCTCCAGGACTAGCCCAGAGAAGGCATCAAATACTAAATCTGAAAGCCCATTTTATTCTGTCATAAATCTCCATATAGAGCTGACATTTTCCTGAGAGGTTAACTGGTAAGATGCTTCCTAGAAGAGATCTATGACCTATCAGGGAAAGAGCATGGATTCCTGAGAGAATGCTCCTTTCCTATTGGATTTCCAGGGGGTTGGGTACTTAACTTTGATGGTTCCATAGTGTCAAATGCTGTGTCTCTCCCAGTCTATAAGCACTCATACAGCCCTTGACACTATAATGACCAGAATACCCAGGTGACGTTTTCATTAATTCCACACTTCAAAAAAGTTCATAGAAAAAATCGATGTGGAGTAGCACATGTGAAACCATCCAAATGTATTTGAAATGTAAAGCTATTCCAATACATGTAAGTGACAATAAAAGAACTATTTATCTTTGAGTAAAAAGAGCAGCTGTGAAAACATCAGCTTTTCTCAACAGGGGCTTCTTCCAGGTGAGCTCAAATATTATCCATAAGCATATCAGAGATGAACATTTATTTTTTGAGATTTAGCAAGTAATCCTGTGGTTATTATTTATTATTTTTAGACCTACTTGAATTTTTAAGGTTTTTTTTTGTTAAAGGCTGACAAATTTCAGCCTCTGTTGAACTGAAAAGGAAAGCTCATGTATAGGGTTTGTCTGTTTTGTTTTTTTTAAATACTATGCAAAATATCTTAAGAAGAAATTCTATAAAAACATCATTGCACCATTTCTTTGAGCTTTGCTAGAAATCCTCTTAAGTGCAATCAAGTTGTAAATGTATGAAAAAGACAAGTTTCATAACGATGACGTTCTGTCCAAGTACTTCACTTTTAATAAAAGCTCATTTTCATGGAACAGGAGGTTTGAGCAATTGTACCCAATTTTGTTATTTATTTTACAGCATCATTTAGAAATTCGGGCTGAAAACTGAACCGTACTAAAAACATATGTCAGTTTACAGTAAATGGTCATGCTTAAAAAAAAACAAAACAAAACAAACCAACAAAAAACATATGCCCCAATAATCCAAGAAAGAAAAATTCCTGGCCATCTGAATAGCCATGATGTATAATACAGATGTGACAGAGTCTTTCACAAACCAGGCTTCAGAAACAGTCCAGTCTGATTTTTCAGAACCTTTGAGCACACATAATCCTCACAGATGTGGAATTTAAAAAGGGATGATGACAGTTTTTCAAAATTAGCACTTAGAGGATTTGTCCAATTCTTTTCAAACAGCATGACTGAGTAGAAACTTCAGTTAGTATTCTATATCCAGTCAAGTACCTTAAATAAAAAAATAATTACTCCGTAAAAATAATGATTTATCTTGCAGTTTGGCCTTATCCTGCTTTGTACTCTGAGTAGTTGTTGCTCCTTTGGTTTATATACTTGAGTTTATAATTTTTATTACCACATAGTGTCACATTAACTTTCCCTAATACTGTAGGTTACTTATTCTCTTCTATTTAGGAATATCTTGTTGACACTAGATTTTGGCTCAGTGGCCTAAAGAGTTTTACTTTTCTTTCTCCCAGTTTTCTAACCATACTGTGAAGAAGAGATGAGATGTAACTGAATGCCACCTGGCTTTTGAATGTCTCCAAAGCTTTTATCTGTTCATCCAGATGGCTCAATTTGCATTGACAGTTTTTGTGGCCACTTCAATTAGCTTAAGCTGCTTCATGGTGCATCTAATTATTTCAGTATGCATTTAAAGAGAACCTTAAATTCAAGAGCAGATTTTAAATCAAATGCTGTAAGGAAAAAAAACTCACATAAAAAAAGCAAAACCCCCCAATTGTCCCCAAAATGTTTAAATATGTGGTGATGAATTTCCTGTCCTGTAGACTTTATATCTTAGATGACTTTTTAATTCTTAATATTTTATGTATATATATATATTTATATAAAACTTGCTGTGGTATAAAAAAGATCATTCATCTTTTTAACTTTTTTATAACTTGTTTTTCTTCTTTCTGTTAGATTGTAGCACATTCTGCATTCTGGGAATTAATATTGCATATTGGCCATTGTTATGTAAATACCCATATGGAGCAAATTTTACTTTCATGGAGGTTACTGTAAAAAGATTCATTCTAGATCAGTTTTTACTGTTATAGAGGAGACTATTGTTTGACTGTTGTTGAATATATTTGCTTCTTAAAATTCAAGGAAAACAAACCAGAATTTTTAAACTATATTTTGAAGAATAACCCAATCCCAAACACTTCATGAAATAAATTTTGCATGCAGTAGGAAAACAGTCTTGGTTTTTCTTGTCTTAGAAAATAAAATTTAAAAAAATGCTTTGGATCAGATTGATCTGGAAGACAGTATTTCATTTTTAATATAATCAACAAAATGCTTTTGGAGTGTCCTACATAATGAATTTGTTGTCAGCCTGACAATGTCCCATTTACATTTGCCAACATTGACTAATATGGCACTTGTTATAGTTTGTCAAACTTAAACCATGTCAAATCTGCTGCCTACACGTAACTGATCTTGTATCACAAGTCCGTCACATCCTAGAGACTTCAGATTTACCACACATTCCAACCAGCCAATTTTCTGAGCTGTGTCGAGGTTTCTTCTGGAGTTCTGATCTATCACCAGGTAGAGAATCCTGCTCAAAATTTTAGCTTACCACAAAAGTTTCTAGAGCTGAAATGTTGCAGTGTGACCTCAGTGTAATATCGCACAATCTCTGCTTTATCATCTTATTTCAACTACATTTCTCCATTAAGTTTATCTTAATTGTGGAGGTGCTACTTGAAGTTTGATGAAGATATAGAGATGCTTTTGTATTCATAAGGAATTGGAAAAGGAGAATAGAGAAATGTAAATGGACCAGGGAGAAGAGATAATATAGTCAAGTTATTTCAATTTTATTCTGGTTTAAGAATAAAAAAGGTAGCAGTAAGACACAACTTAAGTGGAAGGGAATAGTCTGATTTGTAATTTGATTGGGCTGAAACTGGGCTCCATGACCTTAAAGTATTTGTTTGTGGGTTTGTTTTGTTTTTATCAACCATGACTGTGCCTGTTTTTTACCCACATAAAATGAAAGATATTATAATAATGAACAGAAATTGCTTAAAAAATTAAAGTGGGCAAAAATAATACCTTACATTCATAAGACTAAGGAAGAAATAGCATGACTGGTATTTTTCTTCTCTGCAATTCCAAAGCACATTTCACATCCCTTCGGTAATATCGTGTCATGTTTTAGTTTGTGATGAATTTGAAAAAGCTCCCTGACCAATAGTTTCCACTAGAAGGTGTCGTCTCCTTAGTCACGTCTGTGTGACTATTGATGTATATGTAAGTCATTACTGAGACCTACTAAGATATTGTATTGCTCCAGCTTGTGGCACAGAAATCAGATAAACACATTGAGAGAATGATTATTTTTCAGGAAAACCTAATGTGACTGGAATTAGCTTAACTAATACAGTTATATGATTTTTATCAGAGGTTTGTTTTAATGATCACATTTCCTTTTAGGTCTCAATTTTTAAAGCCGTGTCTCATTCTTTTAAAGATGTAAAGCTAGTAGAGAGTGCCCAAAGGAGGGCCACAGAGATGGTGAAGGGACTTGAGGGGAAGCCATATAAGGAGCAGCTGAGGTCACTTGGTTTGTTCAGCCTGGAGGAGACTGAGGGGAGACCTCATTGTGGTCTGAACATCCTTGCGAGTGGAAGAGGAGGGGTAGATCTTGACCTCATCTCTGGTGACCAGTGACAGAACCCAAGGAAAAGGCCTGAAGTTGTGTCAGTGGAGGTTTGGGTTGGATACCAGGAGAAAGGTCTTCACCCAGAGGGTGGTTGAGCACTGAACAGGCTCCCCAGGGAAGTGGTCACAGCATCAAGCCTGACAGAGTTCAAGGAGCATTTCGGTGATACTCTCAGGCAGGTCAAAGCAGCATACTACAGTTAATAAAAATATATCCCTATTTAACATATCAGAAAACAAAACCTGTTCCCATAGATTTACAGACAAAAGTGTGACAGCTTTAATCCCTTTTTAATGTGTAAGCACACAGCAAAAACAAAATAATGTAATTCGATAGATCATGCAATGAAAGTTAAGAAAAGTTACTGGATGTTTTGTTGCCATAGGCTAAGAACACAATTACACTGGTTCATTGCATGCTCAGAAACTTGTTGAGCAGTGGGAATTTGAACATGTGTCTGAGCCTTCTGTGCAATTATTTTATATCTCACATTGCTGATTGATTCTGACTAAGCAGTTTTCCTTTCTGTTATTTGTCATGTGCAGCAGTACATGTGCATTCTACCATTTTTTTCTATGTTACATTCTTTATTCCTCAGACTTCTTTTCTTCTTTCAAGATCCACACTGTCCTTTCTTAAAATTCCCGTGTTTTTTAACAGTGTATTCACCCTGGCAACAAACAAAAGAAGTCCACCTCTTACATAGCCAAATTGGAAAAGATCCCAGAATAAAGAAAATATGAAATAGAGCAGAAAAAAAAGTCACCATATGGATGCTATTGGTGCAGAAGGAGACTAGCCAAGTGCACTGTAGAAATTCCCACTCGGAAGATACAAGGAAGCAGTGTTTGTTTAGCTCACACTGCTGCCAATCCAAAGGACTATCATGACCTCTAAAGTAAACCCAGGAGGTGGAAGGATTGTCTCATAAAGGGAAACACAAATATTGTAAATTCAGTTTTCATTGTGACCAAATGTACATGGAGAATGAATTAAAAATTTGGAGAATCCCTCTCAGAGCTACCATATGTGAAAGCACGAGTCAGCCCAAGATCCAGCTAACTCAAGGTTATGAGGCACCTCTAGTGACAGACATCTTCAATCTAGAAAGAAGTTGTAGAGCCAACAGCTGGTACAAAGGCAAAAATCATATCAATTTGGACTGGAAGAGAGACCCATACATTTAAAAACCAATTAACCATCATTAACTACCATCTGACTAGACATCATTAATCATATTTTAATAATACTTGTGCATTTGCATCTCTGTGGGGATCACATCGAGATCGCATAGGTTCTATATTGAATTTCCTAGTGAAATCTGTAATGATCTCTGAAAAGTCACAGTAAATTGCATCTTTGAGATAGAACATTATGACTGTAAGAGGATGGAGGAATGAATGAGGTATGAACCTATGAAGATGACAGATGCTGTACTCCAGTGAGGAAAGAGCCTGAACTTTCATTTAAAAAATAGTGAAAGAAAATCATCCAGAGAAAAGAAGATAAATCAGAACAGTCTCTGAAACTGACAGTTGCAGAAGGAAAACTTAATCTTTGTCTGTAGTTTAGCTGGGAGATTATTTTGCAGTAGAACTGACTTATTATCATATCACTCAAAAACCTCACCTTTTAACAAAATATTCTATTGAGCAGAAACACAGTCTACTGGAAAGATTATGCAGGAGCCAATTAATGTCTACAAAAACCTTTGAAAATGTGTATTTTCTCTGAGACAGTGTTTTTTTATAACCCAATGGCTTGTGCATTCTTCATTGCATTCCGCTGCTTTCTGAAACACAGCCAGGGTGAAGACGTTTTAATAATGAAAGATGAACGAGGGAAGAGACATAGTAGCCTGTAGCTAGTGACTCACAGACCTTGCTACAGATCCTCTCTTCTGTACTGAGTAGAAGTTTATTGTGGTCCCAGAAGTTGGTGGGTGATAAAATTTTGGTCTTTTCGAAATGCATTGTCACTTTTAACTCAAACACTGAATTTAACGGTGTGTATTTCTGTCACAGTATTCTTGTTTTATAACACAGGATTTTGTGTAAATTGGCTGAGAAAAAGATTTCAAAGGAATGTTTTGAAGTTGAATATATGTTACACTAATTGGGGATACACATACATATTCTACCTTTTTTTTCACAACTTCAAAACTGGCTTCTGATATTAAGTAACACCTCAAAGTCTCCTGCTAATCTAATACCTGAGCATGATCTTCAAAATATATCTTGCCCTTTTTTTTATGAAGATCAAATAAATATCTCACTTTCTCAGTCACCAAAGAAGTAGAAGTGGTTTGTGTAAGTACAAAAATACTGCAGATCATAAAATAGTGGCAAAAAAAAATCATCTCTCTAAGCTTTTTAATGATCAAAACTAAATGCAATCTGGTAAAAATTCATCATATGGATTCTATCCTTGATGACTGCATTCTGTTCTTTCATTAATTGTCAGACTACAAAGGTCATTAGCTGCATTTCCCTGCAGTGAAAAATAGCCATGGAGAAATGTTAGGTCCAAAATTATTTACAAGCATTTGCGCGTTGTCCCATTTGCCTCATGGTACCCTAAAATCCACAAATCATCCCTGCTGAGCAAGGACAAGCCTGAAACCACTTATGTGTTGTCCCAAAGATCAGGCATTCAATAAAAAATGAATACTTTAAAATTCAGTTTCATTACAGCATATGGACAATATATTTCAGTGTTTGGTACTGAAAGACCTCAGCTTTGAGGAATTTTCTAAAAATTTGAGCAGATATCATTTACCTTCCTCTATACATTATTGTATACAAGAAGCTGCAAGTAAACAAATCAGCTAAACCAAGCAGCATAAGAAATCACTCAGTAGTGAGTTATCTTGCTTGACAGGAAGAGCATATAACTAGTGTATGGATAGACAAAATAGCACAACTCAGATTGTATTAATTCTGCCTGCCAAATTAGTTTTAAACTTGTTTTATTTTTGGTTTATATTTCTGCAGTTTCAATACAAGGTAGCAGTTAGGACATGTTTGTACTAGACTCTGTGCCTCCGAGAGCCCTTATAATCCAGATATATAATGAAGTTAGGACATTTTAATAGGTTACACAAATAGTGACTACTATACATCCTTTCTTCAACTGTTGTTAGTGAACTGTATAAAATTGTAATTTAACCCTCTTTTCCTGAACTTTATGTTACTCCATTAAACTTCATCTTTTCCACAGTTTCGAGTAAATCAAGTAAAGCAATATCAATTCCATACCAACTATGTAAAAATTCAGTTTCTGATTTTTTTTTTTTAACTTGAAAATTAATTTCTGTTATTCTAGAAATAATGACTTCCTTGCCTGGAGATATGCTTAAATCTTAAAACTTGGGTAGTTCTAAGTCTTTCTGAAGTTGTGTAGGGAAATCCACTGTGGCTGCTTTGGCATTCTGAATTAAATAAATGCCAATCACTATTTGAGGAAGTTTATTTTACCCACTTCCTTTTTGTCAGCTGGAAGTCAAGAAATCCAACAGTTCTTTGAAAGATGAGATTTAGAAGCTGTTCCAGTTTAAATGGTTCTGGGTTCATGTTCTTTTATTATTTCAGTCAAAATTTTAATAATGAAACCTCCATATTAAATCTATAACAATTGTGTTATCGGAAACATGGCTGAAATTTCAATTGAAAATGTTATTCCTTTGTATAATGTAAAATGTACTGATTGAAAAAATATTTTTTTTAAATTTCATGTATTTCTAAACATATCTATAACTGTAATATAGACATACTGCCCAAAGTCTGTTTTTATCAGACAAGCTAACAGGCTTAATTTGTTTGCCAAAACTGGAGTTTTGACAACTGTTTCCCATTTTGATTCAAATAACTTTTTTTAAAATAAGGAATAAACATTAAAAAAAATCCCAAAAACCATAAAACAAGAATATTTTTAATAAAAACTTTCAATATTTTGAAACAATTTCTGATTTTCTGTAAAACATTTTCTCCTGTTTAATGACAAAGTGGAGATATTAAATCTCTACCCAAATTTAAACATACATTCAAACATATTAAGACAAAATACAGTATCTGTAACTGTAGCTTAATGCACATGGATCACTTATCAAAGTGTTACAAGGGTTTATTTGTCTTTCTGAATTCCATCCATCAGGCGTTTTTTGTCATTTAAAAAGTTCCTGAGAGTAATAATAAATGAACTGACATCCCAGGCAAGGTTTCTGCTTATTTATGGGCCTTTTTGAAGAAAGAAGGGGAGCTTTGACATCTTGAAGCTGTACTTGTAAAAGTCAGGTAGTAAAACAGAAGAGAATTTTTCACTATCCGATATCAGAGTTAAACATGATATGGCTGATCTGTGGATTCAGCCTGGAAAACAGACCATGGGCTGCTGTAGCTCCTGCTTCCTGTACAAAAAACTACTTCTCACTGTCATTCAGCCTCCAGCCACAGTAATCATAGGTTAGGATAGATTTTCCGAACTTTCCCAAGTAGGAAAGTCTCTCTGTACTCAGCAAGCAAAGGAAGCATCCTACCTTTTGCCTTCATCCTCAAGGGAAGGAAGATTTTTACCTGGATTCAGAGTATTCAGAACCAGGCATGTGGCTCAGGAAAATGAACAAGCCTAAAGCATAAGACCAATATCCAGAACAGATTGTGAGTTTCTAAGGGATGTTTTTGCCTTTTCTGATAATGCTGCCACAAACTCTCATGTAGAATATTTAATGTTAATCATCCACCTTGAAGAAAAATAATAGGGATAAAGAGATCCACTAAGAACAAAGCAGGCTACAGTTGGTACAATTCTGCCAGAGAAACATGTCTAAGACATCTGGACGTGAAGAAGTAACATATTAAACTTTATTTTAGCTCCAAGAGAAATATAAAACAAAAAATCGTGGCTGCTGCAAAAACTGCTGAGTAGAACTAAGGAGATGATATTATTTTTAATAATTTTACATTTCAAGTTCAGTGAATGAAAAATTCAATGCAATGTTCAACATATTTTTATTATTACCTGGAATCATGCAACAGGCTCGCAGAGACACCTTAAACACTGACAAGGAGAGGGGTTCACAGCTTCTTATCAAGTGGTGTAACTGAACAACCATCCAAACAAACTCATATTAAATTGGCTGAAGCCAGGTCTCTGATGAGACACAGAAGTAAGGTTTAAGTTCCACAAAGAGCGCTAACACAGCTCAAAGAATCCTCAAATGTGCTGAAGAAATGAAGAGAAGGACACTGTAAAAGATATATTAATTTAAAAAAAAACCATAACATTTCTGGTATTATCAAAATGAATTATTTGAGAAAGTATACTCCATTAATAAATTTGGAACAAGCAGTAAATCCAGTGGCCATCCATCTTCCACTTTATAATGTTAAGAATTCTGGGAATTCTAGTAGAATCTCCTGGGGATGTTAGAAGGGCTAATCCAGTTACCCTGAGATTTCTTTCAGTAAGAAATCTTACACTCTTACTCTTTATTTCTGCTTAACATCAATAAAACAGACAAAAAGGTTTTTCTTGAATTGTGCAAAACATTAAAGATGAATATTTGCTTCTAGACAGCTGGATTATTCAGAACTCATCTCTATGTCTCTGTTTACGTATTTCCACATCCCAGAGATGCCAGTATGCAGCCCAAAACTCAGCAGTCAGTAGTCCACAGTTCAGCAGTTGGTGGCCCAGCAGACTGTGGACCAGAAGTGCAGTCTAACAAATATCTACTTAGAAAAAGTACTAAATTAAACACTGCAATCCTTTCTTCAGGGCTTTGAAGGACTAGGAAAACAAAATTGAGAGTTTATTTGGTGGTCTGTTTGGATGGGGTTTTTTCCCTGCCCTTTTTAAAAGACATGTTTTACTTTATTTAAAGATATCTTATGGTCTATGTTAGGAATAAAGATACATTCCTAGAAAAAATCTTTCTGGTTTGACAATCTCTGCTTATAGAAATAAAGTACAGCATTTAACAATGCACACATCCACCTCTTTCTCTTGACACTTATAAACCTTTGATCTATTAGTTCATGCATTAATGCAAGAAAAGATATTAATTTCTAGATATGTGCAGCTTAACTTTCTCTTTTATTATTCATTAAGTTTCATTTTCCTTCCACCCAGCCAATCCCTTTTCTTGATTATGATGGACTCCTGCAGTGCTGTGAAAATGTTAACACAAAAAATATGTCATTGCATGAGGAACATTTTGTAATTAATTCAAAATTTTTTATATGACTTATGATTTCTTACAGTTCAACTACAGCTTCATATGAAATGAAACCTACCCTCTGAAGGCATAAGACACAGGAATGATAGACTGATTCTCTTTAGAAGTTCTATATTTAAAATTCTGGAGGAAGTTGTTGCTCACAGGTTGCATTTATCTGTCACTGAAAAGGAGGAAACAGAAGCAAATTTGAATCCCCCTATTCACCAAAGACTTTGAGATCTCTGTCCTGAATGATAGTAATCAGAAACATATGTAGGATAAACATAAAGGGCAATTTGTGACCAAGTGTTCAATTAAAAAAGGTAACTCAAAAGATCAACTTTCATGATTCTTACCACTGGATGTGCAAAAGTCCCTTAAGCAGCTATCCTTAGTATAGTATATACTGAAAATACCTTTTTTTTTACAAGAACAATAATCCCATATCTTTTTTTCCCTTTCTTTTTCATCAATTCTAAACAAGCTAGTATCAGATTTTCCCAGTTACTGTAAGAAAATAATATAAGAAATAAAGAGTAGGCAAGTATTAACTAAAACTTTTTCACAGTGAGTACAAGGTACATAACTTGCAATTGAACCCTTTCATGTCACTTCTTCTATCTGTCTGTGCCTCTCTTGGCTGCCAATAGCATGGAGAACCAAAGCATTACAAATGCCTCGCACTAATCAAGTGAGCATCGCACGTGAACTAAAATGAGAATAATTTTGTCTTTCTCATTGTGCTGTTTCTTTCTGCTCCTTGCTTGTAATGCAATTTTTTGACATAGTGGAAATTTCTAAGGACAGCTAAACAGACTGGTTTGTTCTCTGATCTCCTGCAGTTAGTTCCCTCACTTCTCTATAATGCCAAACAGCAGCAGGCATTGAGTTATTTCTTTGTGTTCATGCTTGCCAGGAGTTTTTCCTAGGATATAGTGTACTTCAAGAAAATTTCTGGATATTTCAGACAATCTTAAAAAAATTATTTTTGACTGTCTTATGATGGGAGCCAAACAGAAATGCAAATCCTAAATCCTAAAATGATGGAGTAATCATAGTTCCCACAGGTCTGGATCAACCAGGGGTCCTGTTAAAGCAGAAACAGGAGACTGACCAAAACTGCCTCACAGGCCACTTCGCCAAGAGGTGACTTACTCAAACTACATTAATTGGTGTGGAAGTCAGGGCTGTGAGGCACTGTAAGAACAGATGACAAATAGGGTGATACAGGGAAAGCACAGAGAGGTTGAAGCTCCCATAAAGTACTACAGCAATGGCTTCTTGAATAAAAATTGTACATTAGCAGTCTTCTCAAATCCCTGGCTAAATAGAATCTCACTGCCTGGAGCTGCTGCCCTGAGCTCAAGAACTTGCTATTATGGAGGGACAGTACTGAACCACAGTCCAGAGGAGAACACATTACTGGAGGCAGGCTTGGTTACTCTTTGTAGGTCTGAAAGGACTCCTTCTTTGCCAGTGTCAGCCTATAAATGACAGCATTTCCTGCTGAGAGCTTGTGTTTGAGTATGTACAAGGTATGAATATGTCACGTTTGCTGTGATGGTGGTGTGCTGCATTTTTCTTTTTCATGGAGGTACATGGGATGTGGCTGATAGCACAACGTGTACTGAAGTTATCATTTGGTCCAATCAGACACTGTTTCTGAGCATCAGGCAGCTACACAACGTATGCTGTAGCCTGAACAATCTGGCCCAGTGGGAAAGTGATCTTTTTCTGACCTGTTTTATAGTATAAAGAAAGAAAATAAATGGTCATGTTTACCTGATATTGTCTGCCATTTCAAAGTAAGAGGAAATCACAGGATTTTCTTAATCAGGACAATAATATTTTTTCTGCTATCATTACACCTTCTCTCTTTTTGTTTGTCCAGAGTTATTGAAAGGCTTTTCTTTGTGTAGTTGGGTTTTTTGTTGCTGTTTTGGCTTTTTTTCCCAATTCAATCTAACTGGAAAATCCTTTTTTCAAGGTCGTCTCCAAGCAACTGGGTATTAAACTCATCAGAGAAACAGGTTTGCATCCCTGAGTCAAAGCACATAATGAAACACAGCTTTCTCTTGAGAGCACAGTGCAAAACAAATCACCTTTTATACACTAATATTTGTTTAGTTCAGGTTCTGTCTGTCTTGGAGAGACAACCCTGACCTGCTTGCCTGTTAAAAAATAAAGTAATAAAAAATAATATCCAAACCAAAAGGCAGAAAAGTAAAAGAAAAAGCAAACACTTATGATGTAGCCTGAGTGACTCACATGGAAGAACAGAAGTCACGCTGCCCTGGCAGCCATTGCCTTGCTGTCCTTATGCACCATCCTGAAACAGAGAAATCCAAACCATGACCAGAGCAGCAGTGCACATACCTAGCAATAATCTCTTTGCAGATGTTCTTCACAAGTGTATCAGTACCTGTGTAAGGGTAAAGTGTACAGCTATATACATGCATAGCTACAATTTCAGTCGTATGCAGTATATAACATTTACTATACATCTCCAGTGTTCATTAGAATCAGTTAACTAAAACTTGTGCAAGTGATTGTGACAGGGTCAACAATGCTTTTCAGTTCAGCTATAATGGAACCCATAAGTATAGCAAAGGGTGAGGATTTTTTGAATAAAAAAGCATTTAAAAGTGATTTTGATGCAGTTAATGTTCCCTGTCATTACTGTTCTTTCCTGTTTCCTGATATTGATTTACATCTTTAGTGACCCTCATTTGGTACAAGTCAGCTATTTTCTGCTGCAGCTGTCACTTTACAGGAACTGTGTGTTGCACATCACAGATGAATCACTTTTCCAAGTTATCTATACACTGCAACTTAATGTCATATCAGGTAGAGGAGGATACATAGGAAATAAACTTCAGGACTCAAAAAAGTCTTTAGGTTCCTGTCACTGCACATAGATGTCATGTTGATTTATCTGCCACTTTATTTCAGATACAGTGACTTTTCTGCCTGCAAACCCTTTCTTACTAAGGTAGCTCAGCTTGGTAGCTCAGAAAACTCAGGCTGTTTGCACTAAAAAGGGCATGAGATGTTCTAACAAATCTTAAGAGTCACAGCAGGTAATGGTGAACTTCTAAACTTTTACCATTTGGCTTTGATTGAGGTAAGAATCAAACAGCCCGGGTAGGTAACTGAACCAGTCTGACATCTTGAGTTAGTGTTTTGAGGTTGGGAGTCTCCATTTTCAAGCTTTCTCAAAATATTTTTATCCTTTTTCTGCGTTCCAGAAAGTTGCAGAAGAACAAGCTCTATTCATGCAAATATCAGGCATCTGTGGTTTCTTTGCTAAGAAATATTATTGAGGCCAAAATATTACATGATTTAAAACAAGACTAGACATTTACACACAAAGCAGAAAAATTCAGAGTGATCCTTCTAAAAATTAGCCCTAGTATTCTGTAATATACAAAAAAAATAGAACAAAAAAGGTGAATCATAATGAATGGCATAAATGATTGCTTTATAAAAAATGATCAAAAAGAGTTGCCAAAGGAGCCATTAGGAAATACCACTAGGTTATGCTGTAAATACCCTACTGCAACTCTTGGTTTTTGGTTTTTTTTTCTTTTCCCTGAAGTAGTTTAAAAGGTTGTTGGAATAGTTTCCCACCAACATTCACGTGTGAGTGACACTAATGGAGAAGGTGACTGGGAAGAGTTGAGTAGAAAGGACACATCAACTTTGCAAGGCCGTGGCAGATCCATCATCAAAAATCCAAATGAACTTTGCTCAGGGAAGTTCGCTGAAGGCTTTACCCTAGAAAAACTTCAAATATGAAACAATTTAGGAAAAAGAATGCACACAAATTAACAGATATTGTTGAAATAACCTCCCTCTATTAAAAAAAAAACCAAAACAAAACAAAACAAAAAAAACCAACAAAAACCCCTCAGAATTTATTCAGTTCTATCAAATTAGTCCCTTGCTTTCTTTGGGCACCATGTAAGCATGAGTTTTTTCTTCACTGTGTTAAATACTTTCTCTTTCTTTATGCTTCTAATATGTTACGTCACATATCACTCCAAATAGTATATGACAACAGAAACAAAACTTCAGAGGAACATAATGAAATCATCACTATATGGCTCTTACTTTGTGATAATGAAGAGCCCAAAATTGGATCAGTAAAAAAACCTTCTAAAATTGTAAGGTGATGCAGAAAGGGATAACCTGGGGGGCTCAGAATAGTCAACTTTGTCCTTCTCTAATGAGTCAGCAAAGAAACCAGCTCTCTTAGTGTAAGGTTAGAAATTTCTGCATTTTGGTGATAATTCAGACCTAGGTTATCATTTAGACTGTGTCCTATGTCGAGAGAGAGTTCAGTGTGAGACTGTTTCTTACCCCCTCGTTCACCTGCAGCTGCTGGGAACAATGCAGGGCCTGTTGTTCTGCAGACAAGCCCCTGTGTGCAGCACCTCTGTGCAAAGCTGCCAAGAGAAAAGTGGCCACAGAGCCTCTCTTTTTCTTCTTCTTGAGACATCACCAAAGTCTGCATACTTGTCCCTTTGTGGTGACATACATTGGATCAGTATCATTTACTGAAGAGAAAGCCTATGATTATGATAAATGCAAACATTCCTTTTCTAGAAATAGGGTTTGAACTTGAAACTGTTCATAGATGCTGCAGAAATGAGGGCTGGAGACACTTGGGTGCAGAAATGGCAGATTAAAATATCCATACACAGTATTCATTTTCCTGGTAGTAATTTTCTTTCTGTTTTCTATCTACGCATTTTTTGATTGTCAGCTCCACAATGAGATTTCTGGTTGATTTGAACAAATAATTGGATTAATTTAAAGGCACAAAAATCTAGGATGAATATCCAGAAAAACTCCTGAGAGCAAACCAAGTAATCAGCAAAGTCTCCCAAGGGATGCTGTAGAAACTCTGTTACTTGGGACTCTTAAATTAAAAGGTACTCTGGGGAACAGTTTTGGGAGATGGGCTTAATAACTTACTGGGACTTTCCTATCATTAAGCCTGTAAAGACAATCATTACTACCCAGAGTAGGAGCACGGATCATTAAAGTTTATAACAAAAGCTAAAGTACCTACCTATGTGACATGAATGCCGATGAAACAGAAAACACCACCAGACATGGAGGAAGCCCCAACTCTCCTTTAAAGAGTGGGAGAAGAAAGGTGCAAGATGAAGTTTTGCTCTTTTCACTGGTCCGTGTCATTCCTGTGCACCTCATGTGCAGATTGACCTGAGGGTTTTGGCAGTGACATTCCATTCGCCTTCGTGAGCACACAAGTCTGCATGTCCATATCGTTATACTTTCATGCTCCTAAAAAAGGTAACATATTTTATATCAGTGATTTATAGCCAGCTCAGCAGGCTGTAAGACACACTGCAAAATAATGTTAAAGAAAACAGGGGAAAAAAAAGAGGAGATATGAAACCAACTTGGTAAGTGAAAGTTCCAGAGTAGACATTTATGTTTTCAAATCTATGAGTCACATTTTTGTACTCTGCTGTACTGTCCCCTCTTCAGATTTAGGCTTTCTCATCCAGGACAGCTGATGCTGGGGAGATTAACAACATCTGATATCAGCTGACAAAACATGGCAGGATCCACTTCCAAGACAGAAGTCCCTTGTTTTGTCTACTTTAGAGAACTCTAAGGTATTTCTGGACTAAGACGAGTGGATAGGGATTTGGTTTAACAGTAGAATAATACAACTGTCACAGCTTTTGTAGACCTCATAAATCAGTTAAGCATAGGTCCACAAAGACATGTAAGAGCCTTGCTTCTATAATTTCAGACAGACTTTACTGTCTAACACCCTGAAGGATTAAATGTTAATTTCTTTTTGCCTAATTCTATATGCAGAATGGGAATAGTAGTACTTCCCACCTCACAGGATATAAATACATCAAGATTTAAGACATTTCAGCCCTGTGTCAATAAACCCATATAGTCCCTAGACTAGCTGGGTTGTGTAGTGCGTGCTGACAGTAACACACCAAAGTCTCTGGCCCAGTGACTCTAATTCTGCATTGCAAATCGTGATAACAGACTCATTTAACTCAAGGAGAATTTTACTTAGACACTGTCATGTTCTTACCACACTATAGAAATACTAAGCAAGACTGAAAGAAGATTTAAAGCTGAAAATACTTCATTTTGAATGACTAATATAAAATTAAAAAAAAAATTAAAATGTCTTAAAGTAATGAGTTAGTCAACTGCACTAATTATAGCTACCTGACACTACAAATTCTTCCGTGTCCAGGTACCATGTATAAAGCACATAATATCTATTTTGATTTGATTGCAGTTCAATTTTCTACCTTAATTATATCAGTCAGGGTTAATCTGACAGTTAGAAAGCTCTATGCAAAGTAATTTTATATAGGGGATTTTATTAAGCCTAAGGAATGGTGTTTTAGTTAGCTACATAAGATTTACTGGAGTTGGAAATTCATAAATTGACTGGTGCCAGAAGCTGTGTGATATTTGTGCTGTTATCAGGAAAGAAGGGCATGGCACTTGTTTTGGAACAAATCCTCACTGAAATACAAAGTAACCCAAAAATCTGTGCAATGCTGATTCAATACCTGTGCCTAGAAAGATCCAGATACAAAAAATCTTTTCTGACTGGGGGGACTTACTGCAATGAGGAGACAAGAGAACAAGAGAAGGCAGATTTGGCATGTGAATGCTTGATTGTTAAGGTGCCAAATGGCACTCAGTGAGACAAAGTCCAGACACAATTTAAGGTGTAGCTTGCATTAGGGACTATTTAGAATAAGTGGTATGGAAAAACTTGCTGTGCTGGTTTTGGCTGAAGAGAACTCATCCCTGGCCTCATGGATGTGATCTGAGCTGCTTCACTTGCTCAGAGAGCCCAAGAACAGATCTTGGCCCACTATCCTTACAACCATGAATGTATCTTCTAGATGTGCTCTCTGCCTCCTGTCTCCCCTTCACTGAGCCTGGGGAAAAGGTGATGACAGCAGGAGCATGTTGCTGAGTGAACCTGGCTCTTGTGAGGTTTTGGCAAGACAGGAGAGCAAACTGGCAGCAGTAGCAACCCTGACTTCATTGCCCTTATCCTTTCTGGCAGACTAGGTGCCCTTTCTGTCAGCAGCACACTGCAGACTTGCAGACATCCCTCCCTGCTATAGATCCTCAGAATGTACCCACAAGACCTTGCTATTGCCCCTCAGTTATCCTCTCCTTGTTTTCTCAGCATCTCTCTTTGCAGCAGCTGTTTCCAGAGCTCCCAGGAGCCCAATGCAAGTGCACTCATTCCCCATCACTCTTGGGGACTACTGACACCTCCTCCACTACAGAGCTCTTCAGCAAGGAACAGGACACCTGGAAGACATTAGTCAATCATTTTTAATGTCTTTGGGTCCAGAGAGCTGGAAGAACTGGTAGTTCTGGTTTCTTTTGAATACAGTAAACGGGCTCTTGCACAGGTTTGCTAGAGGCTTAAAAAACCCAACGGTTTAGTAGTTGTGCCTCAGGCTGAGGTGAAATACAGCAAGTACAGTCAGCTATTAAACTTATCAGTGCATCCATCTGCTGTTACCGGGTGTGTTTTTCAAGAGAAACTTAACAACAAAATGCTTTGAGGCTACTCATTAAACTCACAGCAGCAGTCTTGACCTGACCACAAAAGCCACACTTTTGCTCCAGAGGTTGAATTTTACATCCAGTAATGAAAAAGGAGATATTTTTAAATTTATTATGCAAGTATCCTTCTGCTTAGGAAACATCCTTCTGTGGACTATAAAGACCTGTTTGAAAACACTTCCTGAAATTGTAAAAATGAAATGCATTCAGAAAAACTTCAGACATTCTGGACTGACACAGGGACAAACTCTGCAGCCACACCAATATCAGCTGCCACCACGGTAGACATCATAGCTGAAGTCTAGTATTTGGAGTAGAGATTTATAAAATCCAAGTATGTTGGAAGGAAATTAGAGATTTCAGTATGTAAACTCTAACTTATTTTGCAGTAGATGCTAAGAAAACCCTGCTTCTTGTGTGTCATCTTTCAGAAAAAAATAAATCTTGACTGAAATATCAGAAAAGAGCTTAGGGGAAATGTTTGCAGAGCCTTTTCCTTGATGACATAGCTAAATTATCTTCGAGTGATCAATTTTTTTAAAATGAAAATTACCTGTAATTTCATTGGTTTATGTTACTCCTAATTCCCTTTCCTCAACATGGCATGTAAATCTGATGGCAGGAGATGTCACATTCCCTATCCTTACATGTAAGGGGAGATACACAAACAAATTGCAAAGTGATTCATAGTTCTATTGAGTGAAAGATATGCAATATAAAGAAGGTATTATATTTTAATATGATTCTTACCAAATGTAACTTCCAGGAATGATGTCACTTTTTTATCCGGAAGATCTTGGCTGACCTGGTAATGCCATTTCTGGAAATCTAAAAGTAGAGAACAACATGCAAGACTACAAACAACTCAGCAGCGTTCGATGGTTTTGTGATAAAGTAGATAGATCATGCATAATTCCAGTCTATTTCCTGCCAAATGTTAAGTCATATTGATGTTAGGTAAGATACAACAATGGATTTTTAACTCATTGCTTCAGAGGATTATTTCTGCACTTCGTACAAGTTGTGTGTTCGTCTTTGTGGGAAATTTAGTTCTTGTGAAAAGTGTGGCAATGATCACACCAGACATTAGTGAATCCTGCCCCATCCAAATGGTTCTGAGCTGAGTCTTCTACTCTACAAACAAACAAAACTTTTTAGGAATGTAATTCAGTAGTATGTTTCGTGTTTGTACTGTCTTTAGGTTGAACAACTATGAGTACATAGAGCGCATATTATAAATAAAAATAATGTTGGAACAGCAAGGTATCTGTGTTACTGTCACTGACAGTGACCACTGCTAGTGTTTTTTGTCAATACTATGCGAAAAGCTACACAGTGAGTAATATTTCATAATCAGGCTATCAAGAAATTTTATTCCTGGTTTCCATTAGTTTACTGAAACTTGAAAGATGGTACCCCACTTCTTCATTTACTTGGTTTTCATATTATCTCTTCTAAATAAATAAATATTTGTATAATATGTTTTTACTTTATGAGTTGGATTTGTTCCACCATAACTTAGAAAGAATAATGCAAATGCTAAGATTTTGGAGAGGTATCTGAGAGGTATTCTTCTGTAGCTTGAGGCCTTATTTTTATTAGAAAATGGTTTTGGTCCTATTTGAATATTTTCTTCCTATTTGCTTTGGAAGTTGCATATTATCCTGTTATACAGAAAGAACAATGTTTTTTATTGTTATTGTTATTTTTATTCAAAATAACTTTATGAGAAATTCTCAGCATGAGGACAATCTTATCTATACTGCAATAAGGTTGGTACATGTCTGGAATCCTGAGCTTCTGCTCTTGTAAAAGGCCTCTTTCTTCTAACAAGATTCTTTCTTGTGGAAATACCATCTGATACATATCAAGCAAAGGACACTGAAAAAAACATTCATTTATCAATCCTGACCATCAGATGCAGCTGTAAGAATAGGTCAAAAAAAAGGTATTTGCCTGAAAAGAGACCTCTGGGAGCTGTGAACCCCCCTACACTTGCTGCAGAGCTGGAGTGACAGGCCAGGGTTATCAAGTAACCTGCACCATGGTGTGGAGATGTGTTCAGCCTCTACACTGAGATCCCACGCTGACAAGGCTGAGCTGTTCCTGTACAGATATGATTTTATCCTGTCACTGCAATAAAAGATTTGCACTATTAAAGCTTGGCTGAAGAGCAGAGTGGCACGTAGCAATGTGCTGATGATACACAGCTTCAGTCTGCAGAGCTGTAGCGAGTGGGGTGGGAGGCAGAGATGATCTGTGGTGCTTTCACAGGACAGGGCAATGCAGGAACACCACAAGCCAGCCAGGAAAGGGTTACTGTCTACCTGCCTGGTGTATGACTCATGTCTGGAGCTAAAGCTGGCCTCTTTCTCTGGGATATGAAAAACAAGAGGAAAACTATCTGGAAAACTGTTGCATCATTTTGTTAGAGCAATGAATTATTTTCTGAGAGCAGAGCCTGAACCAGTGCCAGGTATGGTATTGATACCGTCCTGAGTGAGGGTCCTCCACCCAGCAGAGCCTGAAGTAAGCAAGAATTACTGCAGGTTCATGAAGGGCAGACAGGAGGTGGGCTGCAAAAGGGGAGGAGGAATGAGTTTTTTTCTATGAAAAGGACAGATTTATACATGACAATGGCAGAAACATCTTGATGATGTCTGAACTCCAATCATAAACAAATGGGGAAGTTTGATCTCATATTTGTCCCTATGAATATTTCATATGCTTCAATGACCCAAATAGTTAGTGTTTGCATAGTAAAGCTCAGCCCCTTCAGCACATGCTTCTGAAACCTTTGAAAATTTTGACAGAAGTGACCATGTCTGTTTTCAATAAGGGTCAAGGGAGCAGATGTGTGCATCAAAATGCCTTCAGAGGCATCAGCCTTAAACTTTAATCTCATTGAATCTTGCTTGCTGCTTAGATTTCCCTTTCTTATAAGGGTCAGAAAGGTCCAGGAATTCAGCATTAAAATGTCCCCACTTTGATCTAATCATTGGAGGAGGCATCTCCTTTCTTTTCCTTCAGTCTTTTGCACAAGTGGCATGATCTCTCTTGCCTTTCTCTGTCCTGTCCTTGCCTCAGCCATCTGAGTGACATGGCTTGCTCAGCCCTTCAGAAATCCTGCCTAGTGCCTGGCACCAGTAGGAATCTCTGTTAGTGACTAGATCTTGCAGGATATGGGGCCAGTAGCCACTATGGGTTTTGCTGGGCTAATCCTCTCTGCATCATCAGCATCCTTAGACCTGATGTCATCCCTGCAGAAGGCTTCTAATACTTGTACCATAATGACTTTTTGATTAAGCACCCACTGTAGCCACCTCCTCAAAGAAGTTCACCGGCCTAACAAACACATCTTGTAAATCCATATTCTTACACCATCAGCTGGATTGGTCCAGTTTATGCTATTACTTGTGTTACTAGGCCTAATATTTACAAGTATTTTGTGAGGATTAATATTATGAGTTATATTTATATATTATGAGTTATGTTTTCAGAAAGTGCTAAAAATTACTTCACAGCAAAAATTATCCAAAATTTAGAGTTACTTTTAAAATTCTTTGATATAAAAACAGGATGGAAGAAACTGCTTCCAAAAGTCGGGGTGTCACAGAGGCTAGAAATGAAAGTAAAGTAAATTATTACCTTCGTCAGGCCAACAAAAAGAGGATCATAGCAGACTTCTCAAGTGGTTAGTTGATGTTAGTGGATGCAGTCTCTCTTGTGTGGATATAACTAGCTTTTGATTGGAAAGGCCCAACACAGACAGAACAACATTGATTCACAGAGTGGTAACTACATATGGATTTAATCTGCCACCAAATGTAACATGCATCTGCATCAATTGTTAATGTATTCACCAATTCAGAGTTCAGTGAAGCAAGTTTCTCACAAAAACGAAATCTTCATCTCTCTTCCCTTTATTTTTTATTTTCCTCTTCCCTCTTCAATAATTTTAATTTTCCTTAGGTTTCAGCACCTCATTCAAGCACTCCTGTTATATCTCAGGTTTAATATAATTTTACCTTCCAAACATAACTACAGAGGTATTAGGTTTAGCTCACCAGGGTTGTCTGATCTATGTGATTGTAGTTTTGTAAGCATCCAGTTAACCAAAAGGGGGTTAAAAATGAGGGGCATTGTTAGCTTTTCATTGATCCAGTCAGTTCTGCCTCAAAAAAAAGGAGAAACATGCTCTTGCATTGAAACTTGTTTTGATACATATTCTATAATCTTTACAACTCCAAAAATGGGACAGGAAGTAGGGAAAAGACTGATTTCTTTTTATGTGAGAAGATTGACTGGTTTGGTTGGAGGAAAGAACATGACTTGAAGATTTCCATAGAAAAGAACAAAATCCAAAAGCCTTTGATTAAGAAAAGGTTTGAAAGCCTTCAGTTAACTTTTTATTGAATGAGTTATATTTATACTTTGCTATATGCAGGAACTCAAGTTTCAGACTGCCAAGAGCACAGGATGGGATCATGTGGTTATTGGCTGGTCTGCCCTTCAGTACAACAAAGTCGTTATTGATGCATTCACTTTTGAAATGGTTCAGTGTATCCACATCAACCAACACTGGCTTGTGTAAGTGGCTCAGTCTGCCCACACACGCCACTCACAAAATTCCAGACACTGCTCCTCCCTTTCTGCACTGTGCTAGGCATTATTCAGGATATTGCATTTTTAATAGCTTTTTAAGGAATAAAATTCTATTCTGTTCTGTTTCTCTTAAATGTTATGTTTGTAAAGAAGTCTGAAGATTGTAAACGAAAGTCCAAATAATTTCAAAAAGCATCCGATGCAGAACATCTTATCAATTTTTTTCCTGAGTTTGACAACTTCTTAAGTATTTTATTTATGATTTGAGAGATGGCGGTTTCGCTCTGTGCTTTACTGCAAAAATTTTTGTATTATCTTAGGCAAGTCAATTAGGTATGGTAAAAAATGAATATACAATTATAAATATAAACTGAAAAAATACAAAGAAATTAAAATGAAGTGAGAATAATTATATGAAAGATAATTACATCTTTTATATAGTCACAAAAAGAATATCATAGCAGTTACCAGTATATATCACATCATAGTAAAGACTGTTATAAGACAAAATAAAGATTAACACCAAGAAGCTATTTGAGTACTAATCACTAAAAAAATACTGGTAATCAAGTAAGTTGCATCTTTCAGGGTTAACTGCATCAAACCCAACTGAGTTCTTAAGAAAGCTGCATTGTAGTTAATAGTTTTAATTTCTGTCTTTGCTATCTATTGAAACAGCTGTTGAAGGGCAGGCACTGTGAGCACACATGGAGCAAACTGGTTGATATAACAAAATTGTATTTCTGTTTAATGCTACTTTTCAAATGATGGAGAAGCTCTGCTGCAACAAGATACAGCAAAGCCCACTCACTGAAATAATAATTCCTGGACTAAGCACTGCCAGAAAGGTTGAAGGAGTTTGAAACATTGGCATCTCCTTTATCTGGGCTCCAAGGATAGGATTCATCTCTCTCAAGGAGACAACTTGAGTTGTTCTTCTAAGCTGCTTTTTGGCTAATGAAAGACACAGGCACTACCATCTTCTGCTACAATAATTTTCTACAACTTCTAGACCCTTTTGTCTCTGCTGTCTTCAAGAGGCAATACCAGGCTCAGACAGAAAGCCTATATTTTAAATCTATCCACTTAGAGTGGATATAATGAAATCCCATGTTCTCCTTGCTTACAGATCAGAAAAGGACAACTGCAACCTGCCATCAATAAGTTTGCAACTGTCCTTCAGAGTGTTGAAAAAAATCACAGTTTGTGCACTTGTGCTAATGAGGGCTCATGTAAAGACTCTCAGATGCTTTAAACTGATGCTCTTGGGATACTCTAAGTGGCAGAAATGCTATTAGAGAATAACAGAAAAAAAAGTGGCTCTAGGAATGATGCTTGCTGCCTCTTGTGTATCTCATTTCAACATTGCGTGATAAGTCAGTGTTGCAACTCTTGTAGCATCTGTTTTATCTGAAGCTATCATAATACTTTGTGACAATGGATTCAGTTCATAGGGACTGAGAATACGTCTTCATATTCTATCTGAAGCATCGTGGACTTGCAATCACTGTTGTCTTAGGGAAAATCCTCCAAGGCAGCTGGAGGGGTGTCATGCAGCCTCTCCTTTGTCTTCCTCCTACAGCATGCGTCTGCAGGCTCTGGGTGAAAGACTGCCAAGGCAAGGAAACTCCATCCAATGTGACATCCATCAAGAGAGGTGCAGGGACTTCCTTTAACATGTAAGAAGGCTTCCTTCCATTCTTTATCCAGACCTTTGACCAAATGCAGACATGTCAGCTGATCTATACAGCAAAATTCATTACCCTGACTTTCTTTTTCTTGACCAAAAGAAGTTCAACATTTTAATATTTTTTAAATCTTTGCTAGGTTTTAGCGTCCTTATTTTGTCTGAAATGTGTGTTCAGATGGCAGTTCTGTAGAGTAGATAAAGGACTGAAGACATTAGAAAATGGGAACAGGCAGAAAGAAGTCTTTTCAAGAAGCATGCTTTGAATTGAAGGGCAACATAGGAGCAAGTCTTTACTAACTAGTCACTCAGCAAAACTCTCTGCAGTTCTTTTACACTCATTTTCAGCTAGATAGGAAAATCAGCAGTGGTTCTGGCAACAAAATATCTCAGAAAGATCCCTCAGTGAAAAATGTACTGCAGCTTAAACCTGTTCTCACTGGAGTCAGTGTCAGACTGCTACGGGATGGCAGGGATGTGATAGGATGGGTTTCTTATGCACAGAGCTATGCCATTAACATGTTCAAAACATAATCTCTCCTTGTAAAGGGAAACCCTACTGAAGGAAATGTGGCAGTCTTCTGTTATTTTCAAATAGTAAAGGTTTTCCTCCATCTGTCTCCAGTGGCTTACTTCATCTGTGTGGATTTTCAGTCCTTTCTAGAAGTGTGAAGAGAGTAACTCTGGTCTATTTTAATTTAGTTAAGGTCATCCTTTAAGTCTTTGAAATACCTTTGAAAATCTGCACCAAAGTAGAAACACAAGAAGAGTTCTGATTGAATAGTTCTGATTCTTGAAACAAGCACAAAGGAAGAAATCTTGATTTCAAAGACAAACCTGTTCAGCAACATATTCCTGATAAGTAACAAAGTTTTTTGTGTTTCCATTGATTGCCAGTTGAGTTCCTTTTGGCTGCCTTTAGTAAGTTTTGGACCTCTGTTTGTGTTTAAATAATGTGTTGAATGCCTCTTGGTTACTTCTGCAGGCATTAAAAGAATGCAAATAATGAAGAATAATGATAATTATGTGACATTCCCTGGAAAGACCCATGAAGATAGTTTTGTTGAAAAAAGTTGTAAATAAGTCTCTAAGAATAACAGCCAGTATCCAGAATATGCCTGGGGACTGTGCCATAGGAGTAACATTTTCCACAAACTCATCAGCAAGGTTCTAATAGCTGTTTTCTGTTTAGCAGAACACTGCTCCTCTGTCTTTCAAAATTAATTCAGTTTCCATTAAGCCTGAGATTTTTCTCCTTTTTTTTTATTGTCAGACTGAAATTGTACTTTTTTCCTACAGTATAAGACACTGTCATTTAGAATCAGAACTGGATCACTATTTCCTCTAAAATAAATCCCATTTTCAAAGTTCTATGTATGTAAATAACAGTTACATTGTTTCTTGATCCCATGGGTGAAAAGTTTTCCAGAGCCTCAATGTAGCATGCAAATCAGAATCACTTCCTGAAAAAAAAAATACTGCTTACAGCTATTTAAATCACTTTGTTCTGTATATTAAGCCTATCAAGAATGCGGAGGCTGACCTAGATCTAAGTTTGATTTTCAACCATGGCTGGCTTCAGAATGGTTGAAGGGACAAATGCTATATTTCAGTGCAAGGTATTTCTTTCTCTCCCATCTGACTTGTAGAAACGTTTGGTCACCCACAAAGTAACCATTTACTGCTTTGAAAGTTGATTCTGTTCTTACATTGCTATAATAGCTCCTAAGCTATATGAAGGCCCTGAAAAAGGAAATTATTTATCTGGTAACATTTCAGTTGGAAATGTAGTCTCAATATTTTGTAGAGGATACTACGTGTTTTGGAGGGAAAATTCTTATCACTCTGGAAATGAAACTATTTTAAAGTACTGTAGGCAGTGGCAGTCTCCAAAAGTATTACTGTCAACACATGCAAACCAAGGCAATTTGCTCTGTACATAAATTTATGGAAGAGCTTCAGAGCAAATTATAAAGGAAGTAAACATCCTTCTCCCTTATACACTATCCTTCAGCAGTCTTTTGCTGAATTCACAAAGATTTCTAAGAAGTCTTTCAAGTTTTCTGCCACATCAGCTTCTGTAATGTGCCTGAAAATGTCTCCTTTCTCTTATCTCATAACTCTATGGATAAATTTGGTGTATGGAATAGTCGTTTTGTTTAATTGGATTTTAGACATTTGTTTTGAGTCCCAAAAGGGATACACTTCTATTACACCTGATAATCTTTTAGTACTTTTTCCTCCAACTATTATCAGTAAATTCAAGATGTTCCTCCAAAGCCGTACTAAAGAAATATGTTTTGTATCAGTTCCGGCTACTACTTTTTGTGTCAATTGAAGAGACATTTCATTGAAATTTCTTGATTAAAACCTACAGATAGCCTTGACAGAAACTTGTGACGCAAAGATGTGAAAGCCTGATCTGATTTCTACCAAAATCTTTGGGCTACTGTGTTAATGGCTGCAATAGTTAACTTTTATGCTTCATTCTTACTAACATTAGTTAAGCTCCCATTTGCTGAGCAAGCTGTGCAGTATATTGAAAAAAGCAGAAGATTCATATTGACGTCACAGGATTAAGTCTCACTAATGTGCAACCAGTTATTTTCAGTGCAAGTGTAGCAAGTAACAATCTTATCAGAAAAGATATGACGTTGCACAACATATTTTTCAGTGTCTGAAAACATTGAACATGCAACTTCTTTACAAAGTATCTGGAACTGCAATTTCTGTATTTAATGGTATAGTATTTTTTATATTCCATAATCAAATTTTACAGAAAATAAATAAACAGAGTTTGTATTGAGAAGAATTGAGTCAGACCAGACTATCACTAAAAAATGAACACATTTCTAAGACAAAGTCCTTATGTTAGTTTTTTGCCAAATTCTTCTGGGGAAATTCCTAGCTTTGAACTTTCTTCCTCATTTTAACTTGTCAAGACGAATTTCAGAGATGTAAACAAGAATAATTTTAAGTGAAATTTCTTTTGCACTACAAAGTTACTCTCCTTATTCTATCAATGCGAGTCTGAAAATTAGTCATACCAGGTATATTTGTTCAAATGTACAAATACTTCATAACTCCACCACTAAAATTAATAGATCCAGAGCAATTAAAAACTAGTTTTGCAAAGTACCATAGACTCCTTTAGGTTAATCATGTGAATCTTTGTTTCAAACAACTTTCAAATATTTATCCGTGTCCCATTCTGCTAAAATATTGGAAAAACCCTATACTCTCAACAAGTAATTTGGTCCTGGGTGTACTAATTGAGGCTGCAACCATATTTGCTTCTCAAAACATAGTTACAGTATTGAATGTGCTGCTGCTTTCTTAGCTACCAGTAATTGCTGAGTAACTCAAACGTATAGACCAAGCGATGATAACATACCTTAGTATGGTGCTGCATCAGATAGATACAGCCATGCTTCTTTTGGGGCATAATCTGGAGGAAGTCCTTGAATTAGCCTCCATTGCAAAGCAATTTTGGGCTGCAGTGTGAAGTAACTTTTTTACTACTATTATTATTATTATTATTATTATTATTATTATTATTATTATTATTATTATTATTATTATTATTTATTATTTATCACTACTATTGTTATTGTTATTATATAATCTTTATCATTATTATCAATAATAATACTTTGATAGGACACAGAAGGAAAGTAAAAAAAGGAAAACTCCATTTCACAACTGGATGCAACTAAAACTCTAAAGAGAGATATGTGATTCAATAGCATTTAGAATGTACTCCTAAAATAATACTATATTTTCATCGTTTGTTGATTTTTATTTACTAATACATCTTATCTGCTCCAACAAAACTTCCATAAAGATTTTGCAATCTAAGGGTCTTTAAGTCCTGCAGATCTGGCCAAACTTGGTCGAACCTGTCCCAGGCTGGGATTAATCCTGCCATCTTAGAACTGCACACATGGGTATTATTACCCAAGACTGATATCCTATGATCTCTTCTTAGTTAAAGGAGAGAACTGGGGATCTCCAGGAAGAATTAAAATTTTATCTTAAAATAGGATAAAATTAGCCAGATATCTTGCCCTCTGCATTTGCCTCTTTCTCTACCACTCTCCAGTCCTAAATTAAATTCTTGTCTCACAGATTCAGCTTGGAAGCATTTTCTGGCACTTCTAGGGTGTCTTTTATCTATCTGTGTTAGATGTCTTCTTCAGAGTGAGATGAACCAAGCCCTACAAGTACCTGCTTCACTCCACTGACTACAAACAAGATCTAAATGACTCCTGTAGGCAGCTATGTTTTGCCAGATGATTCCCATGGCACACAAAGCTGGAGGCAGAGTTAGATCATTTCAGAATAATGAACATCCCCAGTGGTTCATACATCCCCTCTGGGGCTATATATAACTTCCCATTTATTGAAGCTGCCCTCAAATATGTTAGTGGCCAAACTGGCACTAAGATCAAGGGGGAGCAGAGATACCCTAAATAAAATCTCATATTTCTACTTCTGGCCAGTCCTGAGAACAGGTCACATTCATTGAATCCATACTTTATGAGATATACATCTGAAGTCAGGATAAACTTTATCCAGACCCACATTTTGTCACAGGATAAATCCAGTGTTGTGTGCCAGACCCAAGTTTGATGGCATTCCAGTCTGTGGAACACAAGGATGATTTTGTGTAAGTTTGGCCAAGTTTTAGATAAAGCCTAGACAGTAGAGACAAAAAATATAAGTTTGTGGTGTTTTGTGAGGTGAGGGGAAATTTTGGAGGAAATCAGACTGTCTTTTCACAAGAATTGCTTGTGAAAACTACGAAAGAGCAGTCTACCCATTAGATACTTATTTTCATAATTTGCTAACACTAAACTGTTAAGGAAGCTTCAGGCAATGAAATGACTTACTAGTAGTTGGGGTTTTTGACTTCCCATCCCTCATTAAGTTCGTCTGTAGTTCTTCAAACAGCATAAAAGAGGGTAGTATGATCTTCATATTAGGCAGATAGAAAACAGAAGGCATCAGAATGTTTCCTAAGGATAGCAAACAGGCCCTGGAAAAATCAGAATTGCAAAACCTGTTTTTTTAAGCTCTAGGCCAGGCTCCTTTACATGAAACAGCACCCCTTGCACTGGAACTAATATAAAGTGTGCGTACATGCATTCAAGCATGTCTAAATCATCAGGATGTTGACATGACAGCATTTAAATTTCCAGACTAAATTATATTCCATTTCCATTGCATGGTGTCGTAAAAGCCAGTAGAGAATATATTTTCAGGCAATGAATTGCTTTCAGTGACGTAGACACTGAATACATTCCTGAAAAATTGTATAGGTTACAAGGCCAAGCAGATCCCAGTGCTGCTAATTGGCCTGAGTTGCTGAATTGTTCTAATTAGTGCTCAATACATTGCATGGCAAAATTTGATGCTGTAGGCTACATCTGAAATAATTTTTTCTTGATACTACATGTGTAGGCACAGATACAAAATAATATAGTGCTGTGACTTGACTCCTCATTTAAGTCTGCAGTGTTCAAAAGCAGAGAGTGAATGAAACTCCAGCTAAAATTAAGTGTTTAGAAATGAGTGGTTAATGAAAAATAAATAAGGGGGTAACTGAGAGCATACTGTTATAGACAGGTAGAAAGACGACTACT
Source organism: Pachycephala philippinensis (assembly GCA_013397055.1). Classification (NCBI taxonomy): domain Eukaryota; kingdom Metazoa; phylum Chordata; class Aves; order Passeriformes; genus Pachycephala; species Pachycephala philippinensis. The sequence goes on along the minus strand of VWZT01010375.1, from coordinate 551,243 downwards.
CTCTGAAGAATGAAATTATTCAGGTAAGAAATATGGGATACAAATCATATAGTACAAGGGTAATAGACTAAGAAAATCACCCAGTAAAGGAACAGAACTTAAATAAACTGTCTGTATTTAGGAGGCTCCAAAGCTTCAGACTTAACAGCTCAAGAGCTTTGTATTTCGCTTTTAGAGACTGCTGAACTCGTTAAAGGGCTTTGGAAAAACATCTTTAAAGAGCATTTAAAAAATGAGAGCTTGCATATGCCAAGCATTACTCCATGGAGACTTGGAATGGCCAAAAAATGGGCTCTGCAGAGAGGCCACCTTGCACTGTGGGTAGTGTGTGCTGTCCCCATGCTGCACACAATCCCTGCGCTGTCACTGACAGCTGCACCCATCCTGGTGCACGAGTAATGGGAACTGGGTTGGGCTGGCTGTAATACTTCATTTCTTCCATGGCTTTCTCTTGTTCAACATGCAGTGAAGCAACCATGAGATGTTAACTGCATTTCCCCTGTCTGTATGTCCTGAAGCAGCTCAAGGGAGATGAACAGAGGATCCCCCTGTTCTCATGTGCCTTTCATGTTACAAGGTGGTAATTAAAAATTCATTCTGTCTAAGGTAACCTAAAGCACAGCTGCACTGTCTTTAGGTTGGGCTGACTTGCACTCCAGGCTTGATTTGAGATTTTGGAACCAAGTGGCTTGAGTATCTTTAACTATACAGTCTGTACAGCTGAAACTTGACAAGGGGAACTCTTGGCTTTCCCAGAGCACAGTTAGCACACAAACCAACACATGGGCAGAGGAGTAACAAGGAGTTTGCACTTTAATGTGAGCTGTAAACTAACATCTAAGCTAACATCGTGATACAAATCTATTCTTACCTCTTCTTTAGAACTTTCAGATTTATAAATAATGAAAATTTCAAAATCATTAATTTGTTATCCTGAAGATTTAGATACACTTTTCATTAGGGTTAAAATGCGATTATTTTATGGAATTAAAAACATATAAACCCCATATTTTAAATGTTATTATTGTAGAAAAAAAAATTTTCTTTCTAAGCCAGAGAGCTTTAGACAGATGTAAAGTAAATTAATATGTAACCCCTGCTTTTCTCCCTCAACAATGTTGTCCTTAATAGCCTGTTTATTCACTTCTCCACTTTCTTTAACATTCTCCTGTATATTGTTCTCTGCAAACCCATCCACAAAAGCAACAGCCTTTCTCCAGTGAAGTTACTCAGCCACTTCTGCTGTCAAGCCTAATGTCTCCAGTTGCTTCACTTACTCAGCTATGTTGCACACAAGCACCCATGGAAAGGGTACATAATGGTATCAGTGTTTTTCCTGCCAGGTTCTCCAATCTCTCATTACTCTTTCCTATCCTTTTTGATTTATGTTGGTCTTCTACATTACCAGGTTAAAGATTCTGTCATTTACAGTCTTGCTGACCTCAGACACTCAGAAGAAATGTGTTAGCTTCTGAATAATAATGAGCTTGGTTTTAAAAATATGTATTTGCATGATCATGTTTACATATTTTATTTGCCCTCTTCAATTTTACATGAGACTTTACAGTTAACTTTTTAAGCATGAAGGCTAGGGTGAGGTGGTTTTCATATGAAAGCTGAGATTCTTATCTAAAAATATGACTCCAGGAGCTGAAGGTTAGAGAAAATATCAGATATACCAAAAGCTGTGGTTAAATTAAAATACAGTAGTTATTTGTGTTGAGAAGACATCTGAATACTAAGATTTTACTCCATCATTATTTAATCTCCAGGATCCTACAACTCAAAGTTCTTCTTTTGTCTGAGTGCTTTGTCTACTGATCAAGAGATGATAGATCCATAAAAGCTGAACCACTGATGATGTTCTTCGCTCTTTGAGGATGAGTGAAGATTATCACCCTTTCAAAGTTATCCTGTACTTTGGCAAGTAGATATTAAAGGAAGAGTTCAGTGCAATTTAGCAATTGTTCAGCCTATTTTGTTACCACAGCTGAAAAAAGAACTTGAAAATGGGCATGCAGAGAGTGAGAAAGAGGCTTCCTAAATAAGACTGAAAATTTTTTTCCATGAAAAACCTGTGATGCAGATCTCTGAGAGGAGACTGAGTGTTGTACCTGGACCTCAGACATGATTGGAGAATTTTGTTGCATCTGGAAAGAATGCGCGTAAATGAGAAAACAAATAGCTCATGTGCCTGTATCACCATTCTATGTAGAGGATTTAATACTGGAAACTGGTGTTATGGTGCTAGCAAGGAGTTCAAATTTGATTTATGGTTTTTCTTTTCAATAGTGGAAGGGAGGGAATCTAACACAGTGCGTTCTTGAACGTGTCTAAATAAAAAGGGCAGCCTTTTAAATGTAACTGTAAGCAAATATATTTTCTTAATTCCCTCCACCCATCTAAATGATAATAATAAATTATGGAAATTTAAATTTGGATTTTTCTTTCAATTTTGTCAAACAAATCCCATGTATTTCAAATACTTATGATTAATACATCAAACAACATCGTCATTAGTTTTAGTGGCAATTTGCTATGCATAACATCAAATATCTGCCAGTTACAATTTTTTTAGATACAAATGAATAAATATTAGTGGTCAAATCCAAATGGGCAGATTTCAATTCTCAATCAGAAAATCTTACAGGAAAATCAATATATCAGGTTTAATGTGATTGAAAATATTCCAAATTTTGTAAAATACATTTAGGACATTGTATTTAGGACCTTGTTGCATTTGCTGAATTATGCAGCAAAGGCTAGAGAGGAAAATCCATGTGCTGCAAAGCTATAGAGTAAATTCTTCCAAATAAAGATCAAGTTGTACCATCAGTGAAAGTCCTTAACTTTACCCCAGCTACCAAGTTATGCAAAGACAACATCTCCTTGAACACTCTAGATGCAGCTCTGGCATGAGAACCTACACATTATTCTACATGATGAGCAGTGAAGTGATTCACAGTAGCAGAAAGAACATCATTATGCAATTTCAAAAAAAATGGGTAACTGATGTTTTAAATGTTGATATGACAAAATGATTAGTCTGAGTAGAGGTAAGTTACTTCCCGTATCTGGCAGTGGAATGCAATTTCAATTCAACAGCAGCAGTGCTCTTGTGCTCTTGTGAGTACTCGAAAAAGATAAAGATCAAAGGATGGTGGGTTAGGCTGTGGGAATCTTGTAGATAAAATTCCAAATCTGGATGAGCAGCATCCGTTGCTCTCAGCTTTTTGGCCTCCTTTCATTCCATCCAAAATACATCTGCAAAGATTTTCTATCTTGCTCTTTCCTTGTTTCCTTACATATTAAGTTCAAGCTTCTCTTCCTCACTTTAAAACACTTCACAGCTCCACCCCTGTTTGCACCACTGCCCTCCTCACCTCTTCCTCTCTCTGCAGCCTGCCAGCTCTCCTTTTCTGACTGCCCTCTTTGTCTTCCAAACCTAGTGAACATTTTTCACCTTTATTACTATGCCACCCTGTAGCTCTAAAACAGCCTGCTGATTATTCCAGGCCGAACAGCTCCTCTGCTGCCTTTAAAACCTTCTTTGAAAATCCCTCACACTTACGTTTTGGTATGTCAGGAAACAGACCTTCTTCCCTTGATTTGATGTATAGAGGGATAACTTCCATGTAGAATTCCTGGTAGCCCACAACCACACAGGGAAGGAGATAACAAATCAGAGTTCATGAATGAAGGCATACAGGGTCTCAGTATTCAGCAAACCACCACAGCCCAGGAGTGGAGGCAGTTTAAAGAAGTGGAGTTAGAACAAGGTGGAAGTGTGTAGGGACACGCTCACACTATTTGTTTCACTCTTGATTTTCTTTAATTTAAACCATAACTTACTTGGAAGCCAGCATGAAGCACTCTAATTAATACAGGACATAAAATAGCTTGTATCAATTAATAAATTACTGTCCTATAGCGCTTTTCATCAGCACACATGAGAACACTTTACAGAACTGTTCCTACTTTGACAAAGGTGAGATTGAAGTGCAGAGATGTGAGATCTGTTTGCAAGGACACATGAGTCTGTAGCAGAGAAAAATAAATAAATCCATGTCCTCTGAATTCCAGCTTTGAGGCCTATCCACTACGGTATGTGGCCAACTGCCTGGTGTATCCTTCTTCCTGGCAAAGATTTGTAACTGTAGTAGGTAATGAGAGGACAAAATTCAGGAGTCAGACCATGAGGCCAGTTGTCCTGTCAGGTTAGAAGATGTTTATGGGAGGGGCCATGAGGTTCAAAATAGTCCTCTAAATTAAAGCGCACATAAGATTTTTGTCTTTCCCCCATCCCCCCTCACTAATTGAATTCATATTTTTATAACATCTGGGTAAGTAAATCCCCTAAATGGGTTCTTTCCTCTAAGAATGAAGTGGAAGTCAGAAACATTTCCTCATAAAATGTTAAAAACAAATATCATCTCTTCAAGGATGAAGAGTCATCCCAAGTTAGTGGATCCTGCCCTTTGCTTTCTAGTTTGGATGTCTAGATTCAGTAGGAAAATAGTTTTGATTTGAACACTATTGGAGCCATTAGGAGCAAAATATATTTGGAACATGAGAAAATCAGGTAATGTACTCGCTAGCATTCAATTACGAATTCCAGTAACATGGGCAGAAATCTGAAATGAAAGCACCCATTTTAGACAGCTATAAATAAACTGGAAATTCAGTCCTGCTGACAGAAAGAGCTTGTGGGGCTCTTTATTCTTGGTTTGCCACTGAAGAAAATCTCTTGCCTTTCACATATGCTTTACAATGAAACTGTGTTCAGGCTAGATAGTGTTATAAGGTCTATATATATATATATATTTGGAAAAGAAAACTTGTGGAAGACATATGAACAATTTCCTTTGTTTAATACAGAGGGGTTTTTGGGATCTCCTAAGAGAATGTATTGGTGGTTTGATTCTGAGAATGAATAAAAACATGACCTTTTGAGAACCAGAGGTTAATCTAACACAACAGCATTCAGAGGAGAAGTTATAACTACTCACAAGCCCCACAGAATAGCCTGAGGCAATAACTGGCAAACAGTGAAGAGAGTGGACCAAGAAGGATAAAAACTTTTTATTTTTGATAAAAAATATATTCCAGGCTGGTATGTAATCTTGAATTAAGTCGAGGTTACATACGCTGTCAAGAAGTTTCATATAGGTTCTGTGCTTGGGTCCCTCAGGTTCTCAGGCAGCCAGGAGCAAAAACTAGCCATTCTGTGACATTCAGGCTTTTTATTAGATGTTAAAATGGACATAAATAGTTCAGTCTACCAAGTGGTTTGTTTTTTTTGTTTTTTTTTTTTATGTTAAAGACATGGTTATTAACTTTTTGCCATTGAGTTAGTTTGTGGAACATGCAGTTCATGCCATAATTAACACAGAGCAGTGAGCAAAATTCCTGTAAAAACTGAACAAGTTGAAGTGCAATTGCAGCAGGTAAATAAGTATCCTGGGCTGCATCACAAGAAGCATGGTCAGCAAGTCAAGGAAGGTGATTCTGTCCTTCTATTCCACTCTCATGAGACCCCACCTGGAGTGCTGCGTCCGGCTCTGGGGTCTGCAATGAAAAAAAAGGATGTGGATGGGCTTGAGTGGATCCAGAGGAGGCCACAAAGACGTTCAGAGGGTTTGAGAACCTCTCCTGTGAGGAAAGGCTGAGAGAGTTGGGCTCGTTCAGACTGGAGAAGAGAAGGCTCTGGGGAGACCTTAAAGCACCTTCCAGTACCTAAAGGGAGCCTACAAGAGAGCTGGAGAGGGCCTTTTTACAATGGCATGTAGTGATAAGATGAGGGTGAATGGCTTTGAACTGGAAGTGGGTAGATTAGAATGAAACTCATTACTATGAGGGTGCTGAAACACTGAAATTGTGGATGTCCCATCCCTGGAAGTGTTCAAGTCCAGTTAGACTGGGCTTTGAGCAGCCTGGACTGGTAGAAGACGTCCCTGGTGTGGTGGGTTGACCCTGGCTGGATGCCAGGTGCCCACCAAAGACACTGCCAATGCTGAGGGGCTCAGCCCTGGTGGGTCTGTCTTGGAGCCACAGGCGTGGGCTCTGTTGGACATGGGAGAAGCTTTTAGCATCTTCTCACAAAAGCCACCCCTGTAATAGCCCCCCACTACCAAAACCTTGCCATGCAAACCCAATACACCTGCCCACGGCAGAGGGGTTGGAATGAGATGATCTTAAGGCCCCTTCCAACCCACATCATTCTATGATGCCATGAAATCCAGTAGATTATATTTTCAACTAATGTTAATTAATTATATTTGAATTAATATTTAACAATATTAAAATCTCGTGATTCTGAAACATAACAACACTAAGTTTGGTACTGTGATGTTACCAGCTAGCAATCTTAATGCTCCTAAACCATCAACCAGAGATCATGGCAATAGCAGTAATTTCATCTACAACTTTACCATATTTCTAAAAAGTTGGATCCTTTTTCTGAGTTTCATTTTAAAGGTTTTATGTTTCTACCAGACTATCTTTTGGTATGAAGCCCATAGCACTGCTTTAAAACATTTATCAGTCTGTCACATTCTGTTAAAATTGGCCATTGTATTCCAGGCTATTTAGAGGCCATATAGGCAGACAGACACATAGAACTCTCTCTTCAGTTTCCTTAGAATTCAGCCTAAAACCAAGATCTGAAATAGAGTTCCTTACTTTCTCTTTTATTCCAAAATTAATGACCCATCTACGAAAAATGCTGGAGGAGATAGAAACCTACCTTATTTCAGAAATGTGATGCTCAGAGAAAAGGGTAAGAAATATTTCTGAAGAAATTGAATGTCTAATTTAAAAGAAAGTCCCTGTTTTACATCCACAGTTAAAGAAAAATTAAATCTACCAGTACTGTCAAGCTAATTGTCCAGGGTTTAATGTACCTTTAATGGTTTTAATTGTATAGATAATTCTGTCTGTGAGATCTCTTTCATTGTCTTCTCCTGGAACTCCTGGGATAATACTTATTTCAGCTTTCATTAGGCTGTGTAGCTTCGATGCAGATTATTATACTTTTTTTTTGGTTATATAAACAAATCATCTATATTAACGCTGTACAAAATAAAAATCTCAGCAAAAAGCTTTATCATTTGGCAAATTAAATAGCAGAGTGCAGTTCAAGAAAGAAAGTCTTGCTAGAATAAATCACTTGCTGTGCTACCTTAAACAAACTACTTCCATTTTATCCTCTCTAACATGGGAATAATGAAAAGGATTTCTCTGTAAAGTGAATTAGGATTTAGAGATAAAGTGCAGTAAGAAAAAAATAACATATGTTTATGAAATTATTTATTCAAGTGAATATTGTTAATATATATTATTATTATATAATTTCATAGAAATTCATAGAGGGTACTATTAATAGAAGTCAGCCACTTCTGCCACGACCATCATTACAGACATATCCAGACTCAGCAAGCTGGTTGAAAAAATAAAGTATCAAATATATGAAAAGTGCTGCATTACATAGTTTTGTGAAGATTAAAAAGTTTTGATCCTTCTTGGAAGTAACAGATGAATTTAATAATCCAACACTATTACTCTTTAAATATATGTTCCAATAAAACTGTAAAAAATACACAGGTAGTCTGAGAGGAATGAACTTCAATTATTTATACTGATAAACTGGAATAGATCTGAACTCTGTCTGAGTGTAAGATGGAAGGCTAATCCTTCTGCCATATGGTTTGGAATAACTATTACCCTTACAATCTCAGAGGTTGGTCTCAAGTGATCATTATGGTTGTGCATCATAGAGTATCCCCTATGGCTCATTAATTAGCTGAGAGGTTAGAGAGACAACTGAATTATTACTAAAACAAAATACTTGAGAATTGCTCGAGTAATAGCAAAAAGGGAGATCTGGAAGGAACTGGTAATGAATCTTATTAACATCTTGAGAACCACTAGAAAGACTTATTCTCTGCTGGAAAACAAGTGGGAACAATTTTCCACAATTTGGCAAACAGTCATTAATTATACTGAAAACCAGCCAATATAGGATAGACTTTTAGTTTTCTGTGACTTTTAAAATGGGAAGTAAAGGAAAAATATTTTTAAAAACTTTGATTGGAACTTAATGAAACAGGCGGGATATGCTTTGTGCCCAGGATAAACTTGACAGCACAGAATGCTGGGGTCTCTGCTGATTTATCAAACAGACTTGCAGGAGAGAATATAAAAAGTTTTTTTGACATGTTAATTTCTGGACAGGTGGCTACTAGAGGATTTTGTAGCTACATTATTAAGCACTCTCCACTTACCAGTCTTCCTATTGTATACAAATACAAAACTGATTCCTTCATAAGCTACTGTCTTGAACAATGAAATGTGAATTGATATTATTCCATGGAGTATCAAACTCCACAGATATTGCTCATAGTACAAAAATTATCTTAGCTTGATATCATTTAGGAATAGCAATGAACTTCCACTCTAGAATTAAACTTTCCTCACATTTGACTTCCAAGTTTTCATTGGGGGGAAAAAAAAAAAACCCACAACCCCTCCTTCCACACACTAATAAAGAATAATAAATAATTATATACAGGACCAGTAATCTTTTAAACTGCCTTGGAAAGTAGCATTTAGTTTTAATGACACTTTAATATGTTTCCAAAGATGAAGAAGATAAGAAAGACTGCTAAGTAAGAAAGCTGGAGCTGCAGGATAAATGCATGCTTTTTAGTGAGGTATTCCAAATTGGTCTTCTTGCAAGCCTGGAAACTAAGGTATTCACTTATCTACGAAGGTAAACATTATCCTAAATACTTGTAACCTTAGGTGCAAAAAAGCCTTCCAAACAGTCTAGAAAAAAACTAACCATTGAGCAGAAGGCAACTTGACGTAGGAATTCTTAAAACACACTTACAAAACATTCCATACATTTCAAGGATTACAAGTGGAATTTAATTAGTACACATAGAAAAAAATCTACAGCTGAGTCACAAAAGATATGCCTTTCCCACTTAAAGGACACTGATACATTATTTGCTAATGTTTCCTTTAAATCATCAATTTAATCTTGCTTTTCATTTTTATGCCCATTGATTGTAAGTGTCTTTATCATTATTTTATATTCATATTGTTAATGATGGCAGTTTTATACTACCTTCATATAATGATCCAGGAAACATTGAAACTAGTGGCTAACTCCAGTATGTTCTATGAATATTATCACCTTATTGCATTTTAATGAGGATTATTTCTAACATTCTATTTCTATTCAGACAATTTTGAGAAAGGCAAAGGGATATGAAGGTCCTTGTAGTCTTCTTCTCATTAGCATCACAGATAACAGCATATTTTAGATTTGATTGTGGTACATGGGAGAGCCCTTGTGGATGCACATCTTCTTTTCCTAGTCAGATTAAGCATATTCTTCTCTGCATATTTTTAGTGTTGAAATAGGAGAAGAGTTCATAGTGAAAGCTTTCTACTTTCTAACCACCATTTCCACCTGAGATGCAATCAATCACGTAGTGATCATTAATTTGAACAGACATTTCCTTAGAAAACGTCAAGCCAAATTTTTAAAATTATGTTTACAACCAACTTAATTTTTAGGTATTTAGAAATGATGGAGCTACCCACTAACTACCCATTCACTTTATTAGTTATATAAATATTTTTAAAGTATTTTTCTAAAAAATATTTCTTTTCTAGCAGAGAAACAAATCAGAAAGACCAAACAAGGAGAAATTCTCAGAAAGAAATGGTATGACTCTCACGAGTCCAAGTGAATGACCAAAACAGGAGCTACAAAAGTATATTTGTCTCTCAGGCAAACTGCCTTGTGATTTGTTTCATGGTTTCCTTGTTAAAGTAGCCCTCTCACGAACACCCAGTACATTCATAGGACTCCAGTTTTACCCCAGTTTGTAGTTGTAACTTTATACTGGAACAGCAAAAATGCCAGGAGATGGAAACGAGGAGTAGGTTACCTGATTACATCCTGCCCATGGTTAATAGCTGTACAGTTATTTATTAAGTGTTTTGAGACATTTAAATTAGGAGCCAAGTGTCTCAATGCTGTTTCCATGCTCAGTGGAGAGATGCAAACCCTTTCCATGGCAATATAGGCTGAATTTCTGTGAGGTAATTAAACCCACCTATTACCTATACTATCTTCTCAAGGCACCTGTTTCTGTTCCCCAAGCATGGATGGACCTGGGAAGATGTTAAATTAGCGTCTTCAGCTGGAAAAATTAATCTTGCCCTGCACCTTTCTGCTGAGACACTGACGATGGGACATGGAGAGGACAGCAGCTGAAGTGTCCTACAGTGCTTGGGTAGAGCACCTTCTTTCCATGTTACCTGGGTCACTCAGGAAACTACACAAAATGCCAGCAGAGTGTAATGTTGACATGATATATCTTCATCCAGAGAAGAAAACCTTCCCACTTCACTGATTTCCAGTAGATTTTCCTATTTTACTGATTTCCAGACTTCTTGAAGAACAATGATCCTTGCTCTTGGAATTGGAATTGTACTTTCCTTTTCACAAAAGAAATTATTACGACAGTAAACAATAATTGCCAGATTGTATTTTGTTTTAATAATCTTGTAAGTATTTCAGACACACAATAAACTCAAATATATGTTCTTCTTAAATGAAGATATGTCTGCTGCTTCTTAGCTCTCTAGTCCACTGCAAGAGGTTATTTAAGTCTGTGTTTTCAGACAACATAGTTGCAAGTACATCAACTATCTGGAAGCTAGGAGTAAATTTTTGACAAACTATGTTTATTTTATAAGATCAACAGTGAATTTCAGAAGATTTTACAATCTGATCTTCCATTTTGTGAATGTTTGAATAATGTGACAGGAAAGTACTGTTTGGACTGATCAGCTTCCAGCCTGTAGAATTTTGATAAATTTCTATCTTGAAATTTCAGCAACTGCAATGGAAATTAGTACAACTATTTGGACGATGGAGAAAAATGATGAAGTAATAGAAAAGACAAAGTTTGTTTTGAAAGGGAAAGTGATAATGGAGTCAGCTAGATCCGATACTTCATTCTACAAGGACTGGACACACTGGCCTGATTCTATGAACACAGGAGGATTTGAACAGAATTCCTGTGTTCATGTTCCTTTGCCTATCTTCAAACGCTGACTGCCTCTCTTGGTTTAGAAGGTGGTACTTAAAGGATGGGTCCCTGTTAGACTCGTGATCTAAAATTTAGTCTTTGCAACTTTATCTGAAGGCAAGAAACTTGAAAGATCCTTAAAATATTTATGTCAATATTAAGTGTAATGAGCTTAATTTGTCACTGCAAATGCATGGGAACTGTCACAGTCTGACCTGTGACCATTTTATATCATATTTAAAGATTGAAGCTGAGGTAAGAGACTATTTAGTACAGAATAAATTAAATTTCAGGGAAAAAATAACTTCTTGTATAATACAAGAGGCAGGAAAAGTGAATTTGCAATTCACAATAAGTTTAATTTTAAATCTCTTAGTTGTCAATAACTGGAAGGAGACATCTAATGCCACCAAAGTCCTTTTAAATCTTTGAACTATGCAAACTATTACTTGGATCTTTGTTAACCTTGACTTGTACAAACCAAAAAATGTGGCTTTTAGCACCACACAAGGGAATTTTTACTGTCTATCTTTTATATAGATTGGGGTAAGCCAAATGTATACCCACGTAATTGTTAGTTATGCAAATAGGTACTAACTTGATCCAAGGAGCAAACATTTCCAGTGTTTGCACAAAAAATAAACATCTGGTCTCCAAACTGGCTGAAGCCAGTTGAAAAGCATCCCCTTTTAACTATTTATCATTTTCTCCCAAATCCCCTGCAAATTTTGGTTCATTACCCTCACAAAACACTCAGCTGAGCCGACAGCTGCTGCAAGCTGAAGTGTGTGTACACTTTAAAGGCAATTCACTGCTGGTGGCACTGAGCAAGTGTTTTTCCAATGGCTAAAGGGAGTAGGGAAGATTGCGGCCGTGGTGGGCAGAGAAGACCAAAGACCTTCAATTAACAGAAGCACAGACATCCTTGGCTCTTTGAAGGCTGCGACAAGTTGCTGAAACTTGGCATTGAGGACTTGGCACTTCAGGCTTGGCGTTAGATGTCTGCTGTCAAGTATGAAAGGTACAGGCATATGGTAAGCACTCAAATAGCTGATGCTTAAGGGTATGGGAAGCAACTCTGCAGAATTGGTAGCAGATGTTCCTTCAGGATTCATGTGTATTTAGGTCCTGTGGAAAGGCCCACAGCTTTAATCATCACTACTACCATTTGAGCTGTCCAGCTTCCATAAACTCTGCCTCACCTGTAGTTCTGTGTAATCCAGCCATTTCCTCCACATCTCAAGAAAGTCTTGGCCTTTTTGTTTAATTAGCCACAGAAAAGGTCATAAAGCTGATCTAATTCTCTAACCATCTAAAATTATATGTCTCTTAATAAAAGAGCTGGCTTACATAGTTAAAATTGTCCATTTATCTTTCTTTTTTTCTTTCTCTAAAACCTCAAATTAGGGACAAGGATCTGTAGAAAGAGATGGGGAAGTTTAGAGAATGGAGTTGGACTTTACGGTAAAATACCTCCAGTTAGAAAAGTATCTTATAGGGAATAAATTATTTTAAATATCCAGTGTTTCTGTTTACACTATTTCAGAAATGCAGGTATAAACAATTCTGTTCTGTTCATTTGGGGCTTCCATTGTGATATATGTGATCACTTTTATGCATTTTTACACTCTTTTACATTGGTCTTAGCAAATTGATTTTATTTTAAGGAAAGAAATTATATAATCTATGATGTTTTCTTGATTCAGTTTCTTTATAGCCATTTTTCACTATTGTCTATCTCGAAAATTCTCTTCTAAGTAGAAGAACATATCTGAAAATAGGTTAATTGTAATAGAGACTGAAACAGCAAGAAGCCATCTATGTGTAGCACTGTGTTCATCTCTGAGGAAAATTTTGGGGAGAAAACATTAATGGATTTGTTAGACTCCAACTGTAACAAAAATATTTGTTACCAAAGCAATTTGAGATATTTTCTCTCACGGTAATATAATGTTAACAGATCGGAAATTTCAGTCTTTGCAGAATCTGTGCTTAAAAGGCAGCTTTAAAAAATGAAAAAGCAACACTACAAAGTTTTAGTTTGGCACAAACGGTATTTTAATGTATCAATTTAATGTCTAAGCAATAGCTTTTTCATCTTTAAAATGTGGCAAGAAGATGGTTAATACTAATTATTGTTTACCTTCTCTTTAACTAGGAAAACTAAGGAACATTAAACATTCTGGAAAGGAAAAATGGAACAAACAAATAAACACAGGTGTTGCCTATTCAATAACGTGATGAATAATCTAAGATAGGGAACTTCTTGCCATAACTTGTTGGTGGTAAAATCTGTATGGATACAGAGCAAGGCTGAGAAAGTTCCTGGAAGGGAAAACCATCAGGGACAATATTTTAACCTCAGAAAGACCCAGAATCAAACTGTTGAAAGTATTAAGGGGTTGAAAAATTTTATTTTTAATCTCTTATACTTTGTTTAGGCATTGACATCCAGACTTTACTGGACAAAATTTATGGGGCTAAATAGACTTCTGATCAGATATAATAAATTGATCCTACACTTATACTATATATTATACGCTAGTTTCTTAAAGACTAGAAAATGACTTGGTAAAACTTCTTTGAAATTATATATTTAAATAATATTTATCAAAACTTTTAGCAGATATTTTCCAGGAAATTTTAGATATTGGACCTGGCTTCACTCTATGAAAAGTCAAAAAATATTTTAAAAAGTCATAATGAAAAACTAGAAAACTGATTGTCCCACTGGTAAGTTTACAAAAGGTGTAATTTCATCTGAAATCATATCAAAATCTTGAAAATACAGTAATGAAGTTGAAGTGTAATGGAAAGATGGTTTTAGAAAAAAAAAAATCTGTTCAATATTTCATAGGTGTTTATTTCTTTTGGTATTTTAGGGCTTTTGTGCTTTATTCTCCCATGTAATTCTCTCCTTTGAAGTTCTGCGTTAAATCAACAAATGCAGCGATCAGAGTGATGCATTGCTATTTCAGTCACACCTTTGGCTTTTGTTAGTTGTAATTTGAATTTGTCCAAAATTCTTTCTCAAGATCTGGTTGAGATTCCTTTGGTCATGTTTTGTGAGGGCAGCTTTACTGTCCCAGTGTGAACAGCTATGGTGTAAGGAGTGTGATTACAACACCTGACAAGTGATTGAAAAATAGTTACAGTCTCTGAGATCCACAGTAATTTGCATTTTTTTTTCAGAGAAGGTCTTCTATTCACCCACTAAAAGTTGTCGTTTGCAGGGTTTACTTTAAGAAATTTTCACTATTCGTGGAAATTAACAGAATAAAACCTGGAACTACAATGATGTAAGTTCATTGAAATTTCACAACTACATTTCTTGCTTTTTCCACTCCTAGAACTTTTCAGTAATTTAGCATTATGTGCAGCTAGATATGTGAAGAAAACTATTATTTACTATTTGTATCACTGATTTTGGGGGTTGTATTTTCTCTTGGTGGTTATTGAAGTCCATTTCTGTTTATTTCTTCCATTCAAACAGCCTACTACAAAGCCCTCTCTGTGTTAGTGACATACACCTTGCAGCCAGAGGGCCCTCTGTACACAACTTAGGCAAAAAGGATTTCTCTAATTCCCCTTCCCTTTCCATCCCCCATCTGCATGCTGTTTTACTGTGATTCCCCTCCATGGAAACAGCTTGTTGTCTGCACCAGACCTAGCAAAGATTTTCCATAACATTTAAATATGAACTTTGAGCTGTTGAAACACAGCATTTTGAAAATTGACTTAATAAGAGCCAGGACTTTTCATCTCTGAATTTTCCATGATTTTTCACTATGCCACTTGTGTGCACTGGGTAGAAGACTTGGCTTGTTAGTCAGTGCACAGAGGAATTCAAATTATGTATTTGTTACCTTGCACCTCACCTAGGTCTTTGTAGGAGCAGTGAGAAGGTTTTTATCCTGGGATGGACCACACAGGATTCACAACAAAATTTCCTGTTACATAACCCTGTTTCATCTTTCAGGAGAAAGCTAAAGACTAAATGAAACTCTATTTTAAATGCTTATTAATAAACTAAACCTTTGAGAATGATTTAATAATAGGCCAGGACTTTGTAGCTCTACAGTTTAGGATCCTTCTGAAAGGAAACTGAAAGGAGTGCAGTGGTGTGATTTATACAACGAGCAGTAGGAAAAGAAAGGAAGTTCAATAATTAGTCTAGTATAAACTCTCCACAGTATAAATAATGAATTAACACCTCCAATGTTTTTCAGCCAGTTACTTTCCTGACTCTATTTTTGTCTTTGTAGGTATAATTAATTCCTCCGGGATCAGTTAGGCATCTCTGGCGCCCTACAAACATTAATGAATGCATCCATAAAGCAGACCTTGAAGTTTAGGGGTGGGTGCTATGGCACAAAGCAAAGACAATTTATATAGACTTGGGAAATCTGTGGTGGAGCTGGAAACAAAAGGAGTATCTTACACTTTTAAAATTTTTTCTCTATTTTGCAGCCACAGGGGATCAATTTAATGATAAGAAACTTAAGCAAAGCTGTTTAAACAGCTTATATATCATTAGTATTTTCATCAAAAGTTTTCATAAGGTCGTGTTTAATGAGCATTTAATTTACTGTGGCCACCCATTATGCCCCGCATACTCGAAAGGGTCATTGTATCATGTATGTACTGCAGCCTGTCACAGCCCACAGTTCATACCTCTGCAGGTGTGGGCAGCATTCCTGAAAGCACCAGGAATGGTGTCAGCCAGAGCCTGTGCTGCATGAAGTTGTCTATTCCATTCTGTGAGGTCAAGAAGGATGAAAATGTGTCTTCAAGAGGACATTAGGAATTCCTTATGTGCAATACAAATTTAGGACAGACAGATCTGTATTCTTTCTTTTCCAGTTAAAAAGAAATATTTAAAGGAAAGACTAAGAAGGGGTGGCAGAGCAGATCTTGGTGATCTCCAAGTTTGACAGATGAGTTGCTGGCAAAGAGACCTTTTCTGTTCCACCTTAATTACCTCCACTGAGGAGTTTACCTTCCATGTCTTCATTTGTCATACAATGGCTTCTTCGTATTGCAGTTACACCGATTGACAGCGATAAATAAAAAAAAGCTGAACCTCAAATATAATTACCTCAACAGCTGTGCAATGTACTTGAAACCCATTATTCTTTATATTAGGTAAACAGAAAATGAGACTTTAAAATTCTTATAAGAAAGATTTTGCCATCTTGAAGTTTTGATAGTTTACGACGTACAAACTCAGCAAATATATTGCTGGCTTATTGATTTAATCATCACAATTTGGATATAAAAGTCACGTGTTATAAATAGCATCTTCATCATTATGTCTTTGGAATCTACTTTTCCCTGTAAAGGCACCGGTATTCTTAGCTGATACGTTTCTGGAAATAAGTTTTCCTTTTTGTCTGAACTTGATTCAAATAAAGGAGAAGATATATAGTTAGATTCCATGTGTTTTTGTGTCTTGAATATTGTTTGCTCAGGTTGTTTGGTTTAAGAAGAGAAAAATAATATAAACTTATTCTGATTTCTTAACATAAATCCTTGGTGCAAACATAAAATGAGAAAAAAAAAAAAGCACATTTCCAATCTGCTGGTGTGCTGTGAAGCTAATGAAGGCTGATCTCTTATGGATTTGTGCTCTTTATGACCCAAACCTTCCTCCAGCAGTAACCATGGCAGGACACAGGCAACAATTGGAAAAGGTTTAACATGTGCTGCTGATAATCCTGAAGTACACACTCTCTTTGTTGCCATGCTGGCAGGCCAGCCATCTGTCTGAGTGCAATATATAGTTCTGTCTGTCTGATCTAGGAGCCTTATCTGTCTGAATTTGATCTGTCTTTCCCACAATGGGACTGCCAATTCAAATCTCTTTCCGAGAGGCAGATGACTGTTTTCACAAAACTTGCAGGAATTTAATTTTTTTTAGACTTTCTGCTTTCAAATTTGTTTGAAATGTTCAAAGGTGATTAGGAAGAGAACACAGAGAGAGAAATTAACAGATGGATAGGGAAGCAGCCAATTCAAATGCACATACCTTTTTTCCTGGGGAAATAGAAACAGCACAAAAATGGCAACAGAATTGTCAGGTTTTTATAAGATTAGAGAAAAACCCAAACTTGTTCCCTTGAGATCCTGTAGGGCATTTCAAAGAAGATGATGAGCAAGGCAGACAGTTAATGACACTCAGGAAATAAGTGCAGTTTATAGAATATAAAGCCAAAATCCTCATGCAATGAAATTGTCTTGCACTGAATAAGAGTTCAAAACTCCTAAATGTTAGGAATTTAACAGTAACATCAACATAACATCATGTTTGCCAAATAGATGTGTGGTGAGGGGGAGGGAAATCACCCCTCTCTAGCAAGTGACTTCCAGGGATCAAAATACAGGACTAGTTTGGTCTGTGTTGGTTACATCCTGGATAACGAAGTTTTGATCCATAGAGATTCCTTAGAAAGAAAAACTGACTGAAGGCAGTGTTCTTTATCCTGCAGAGCCCCCAACACACAGATCTATGTAAAGGAAGGTGCAAAGTGGGACACATTAGTTGTATACAAACAGACAAATTCCATACATTTTCTTCTTTATGAAAAGCCCTAGGGAAACTCTAGAGTTGGAATCATTTGCAGGGATAATTTTTTTTCCCATAGAAGGTAGTTTCCCGGTCTTACATACTGAAAACAAGCTCTGAACAGTCTCTGTAACCTGAGGCAACCACCCTTGAGTTCCTCAGCTTGCATTGTATGCTTAAACATTCAGGTGGGCATGCAACAAAGGCTCCTATATCCCACTGGTGACTTACCCATTTTAAAATTAAGGTGACTACTGCCTGTAGACTAAAATACCTTAGACATTTAAAACAAAAAAGTGCTGGTCCTACTCATTTAATGAAAACTTTACTATATATATATCTTGATCTGTGTAGCTGATGCACATAGCCTATTGCCTATGAAAATAGTTGTAAAAAGTGACTCTTTTCTACTCCTTTTTTTGTTGTTGTTGTTTCATTTTACTTACACTTTAATGACTAATAAACGATCTATACCTTGAAGGTACCCAGGAATGGGGCATCCAACACCTCTCTAGGCAACTTGATTCGGTGTCTCAACACCTTAACTGTAAAAAAATTTCTTCCTTATATCTGATTTGAATTTACCCTCTTTAAGTTTAAAACCATTACCCCTTGTCCTATAGCTACAAGCCCTACTAGAAAGTTTGTCCCCATCTACCCAGATACCTTCAAATTCAAAGAGTTTCTGATCTAGCTGGAAATGTCCCTGCTTCCTGCAGGAGATTTGGACCAGTTGACCTCTAAAAGTCCCTTCCAGCCCAACCCATTCCATGGTTCTTCATGATTCTTCTAACAGGTTCTTAAATTAATTTGGAGCATTACATAGCATTATGTATTCTTTCTTGGCATAAACCAAGACAGTCCATTTTACTGTGATTTACGCCATCTGAAGTTTGGTAGTAAATATTGATGCTAGACATGCTAGTTCTGATGACTCACTAAGACAGCTGCTACTTCACAAGATTTTTCTAGGGAGAGAAGGAAAAGGAAGGATTGAAAAATGTTCAAGTTAAAAAAAAAAACCCAAAAAACTTAAAGAGCTGTCACACCTAGAGAAAATGGTTAATCTGTATGTTATTTGTTGTTACCCTAAAGACAAATCCATGTTGAGCAACAGAAATTTTGACCCTCTGAAATGAGCAGATTTCATGTTAAGGCATACTGGAAAGATTGTTGCTCAAAGACCTCAAGAAAGTTATTGTATGTGAATAAATCTGTTTTCCAAGGCCCCAGTTTCCCCATGGTATTCTGAAGCACATGTGATTGCTGAAATACAGTAAAAGTATCCAGGAGATCAGAATCAGCTGCTGTTTATGATCATTTGCAAAGCTTATCAGGTTTTAGCATCCTTTTGGTCACTATGAGTATCTGTGCAGCATGAGAGGAAAGAGCTCATTAGGAATGTCACTGGTATGGATTTCCTCACCAGAGGAGAATAATAATAGACTGCTTCTCAGTAGCATTTTTTAAATTTAAAATTAACATATTCAAATACTATTCATCAAACCACTGTTTCAAAATTCCTGTCAAGTAGAGGCCCAACAAACACACAGGGTGTGTGCATAGTCAGTAGCTGGCACCTACTTTAAAGAATTCTTTAAAGAATATCTTTGAAGAGCTCATCCAATGTAGTACAGAGGAAGTTTTAAAATTTCCTGGATTTTCTGTCTTACAATTTTCCAAATGCTGGATTTCCAGCCTAACAGATGGAATCATATCTGACTCTGAAACATAAAGACACATATAATAATCTTTGGCTTAAATAAATAACCACTTCTAATCAGTTCAATAAAAATTCTGTGTCCTCATCATAGCAAAATGTTTTCCAAGAATATTGGTCCTTGTGACACGTGCCAAAGGCATTCAAATTTCAACTCATTCATTGGACTTGAGAATCAACAAGAACAAGCTCAATCTCCAACTATATTAGGCATGTGGATTTTTATTTGTATTTGATTTCTTAATAAAGCATCTCTATCAGCCATTTTGTATTGCCTTTTTTTTAATGTAGCTGAATTGACATGAATCCCACCAGCTGTGGGGGAGCAAAGGCTAATGGGATAACAATATATATCCTCTTCATAAGCCGTTATAGGTGCTAACTAATACTTTCTGTTACATGAAAGACAGAAAAATTTTTGTCCTACTGGACAACTTAAGATAAATTTTTTAGGGTCTTGCTCATCAGTACAGATTGACTGTTCTGGATAGAGGTGCTGATCCATTTTATACTTCTGGATCCAGAATCTCACTCATAGCCTTCATGGGAAATGCTATGCAAAATCTTGGTGCCTTTTTCTCTAATGAACACTTTCATCATTGGACATTCAAGGTTCTAGAGTTAACATTAGCCAGATGTGTCTTTAAGGTATTTAAGGTATCCTTCTAAATACATTACTTACTAAGTTTGCAGAGTCGTGTTTTGAAATAAAATTTGAGGTTTTTTTTTTTTTTTTTTTTTTTTTTTTTTTTTTTTTTTTTTTTTTGCATGAAATAACATAAAGCTCAATATCAGTGTGGGTCTCAGTCCAAATTTATTCCTCCTTTAAATGTGCTGGGGTTTTCCATGTAATAATATTTTGGATTTTATGGGTTTTCCCCCATAGATCAGAGAAGTACCTAATCAGGATTTTATAGTTTCTTGGAATAGAAAACTAGGTATCTAACGGAAGGAAGCAAGCCCAGCATTATTTATTTAATTTAATTTATTAATTTAATTTATTAATTATTTTAAATCTCAGGAAGTATTTTCTGCTGTATTTGTTCGTAGAAATAATTCTCACCCATCATTAGTCTCTTCCAGAAAGACAAATGAAGCTACAACTGTTAAACCCTTTTAAAGAGCTCAGCTCTCATCAGAGGTCAATCGGAAGTCAAATCGGACATTTTTTAAACAATTGAATAGGAGAATATTCCATCATAGATGTCAAGATGAGACGTGACTAATGTCATGAAAGTTAAAGGTTAGGAGCTAATCCACTGAGAAGTCATTCACGGATCATATTTAAATTGCTTCAGACACTTTTAAGAAGTGTGCTCCCTCACAAGGTCTCTGCTCTCCTACCAGAGGTGCAGCTACACATGAGAGTAGACTTCCTTTAATATTTGTGCTAGCATTTAAATTGCTGAACTTGGCTTTTACTTAAAAATAAAACGAAGACCTTTTTAATTAATTAAAAACAATCTCTTCCAAACTATATTAATTTAGTAAACCCAATATTTATTTAAAATTCATTTCCTCTTTCTAAACAAAAAGCAATTCCATTAAAACATGGATCTGAGAATGTTAGTGCGGTGAACAATTTCTAGTCTGAGAAAGACTATTTGCTTATTCATAAACATATCTACATTTAATAAAACATCTTCAAAGAATGTATCTTGAGGAAAAATGTTAAGAGTCATATGTAGACTCTTTTCCTCAATAAAAGCTGCCAGAAAATCAAATTAAATAAACAGCTGACAAAAATGTAATGAATCTAAGTTCTTTTGAATTTGGGGGAAAAACATAGTACTTTGGTATATGCAGAAGATACTGATTAAGAATAGCAGCATGGCACACATTTGAGGACTAAGCCATACCCTTAAATGTCTTTGTACTACTGAAATGGAAGTTTTAGTGGGAAGAATATCATTGCATAAACTGAATTATGGCCAAAATACAATGAATCTATTGTTACAGTGATTTCGAGAAAAAATACTGGGATTCAATTAATAAATGTAGATTTTTTTTTTTTTACTGTATGATCTAGTCACCATTGTTCTGTTTATAGACAGTAGACCTATACAGACACATAATTTGATCATAAAATACGAAATAATATTATGTAAATCCAAGATATTTACCCAAAATAATGGTAACCAGTTTGGTTAGAGATGATGGAGTGCTTCAGTTGCTTTTCTACAGCCCAATTAGAAAGGGAAAGAGATGTCTCCTTTCCTCCTCCAAGTTATGCAAATCTGACTTCTAAAAAAGACACTCAGACAAAAGACTGTGGAGAACTGGAGGATTTAACTCCTAGTGAATATCATAAAGAGACTGGAAATTGTTTGGCTTGATCAGTACAAAAGAGAAAACATCACTATTCATTATTACAGCCATGTCCAGCCAGACAAATGTATGCATATTAAAATATATAAAATACATTTTGAGGAACACCTCCTGAATTTGCATTTGGGAAGATAAAGAAAACACTTTGTTTGTACTTTGGGTATTGCCCTAATCTTTTGGGAATTTAGAAGTTTTCTGAATATATTGCAGAGATAAGATTTGAGCGTAACTGCTAGAAAGACAAGTGGAACAAAATGCTTATGCGATAGCAGCTCTGAGTATTTGATTTGGAAAGAAGCTGGAAGAGTCTATTTTCCCTTTGGGGAAGTAACTATACTAATATTTATGGCTGTTTGAAACCATGCAGCTGGCTTTTTTGTTGCCTTTAAGCTGTACTGTCACAGATTAGCTAAGGACTGTGTGATCCCTCATCTGTTTTCATCTTCAGTCCCAAAATGTGTCATAGCAATGTTGGTAATTGCTCTGATTTTCACAATATTGTGATGCTTCATATTAAGTTTCCTGGGTAAAATATTTTTTGAAGAATACTCATTTGTGACAATTTACAGACCTTATTCCTGCAATCATATAATCAAATGCTGGAAAAGGCCTTTGGAGGTCATCTGGTCAGCCCCAGCCCTCCCAGCAGGACTAATTTTAACTCCATAGCTCAAGGTATCAATAAGATGTCCTCCCTGCCTTCTCTTTCCACAGATGAAGAAGTGCAGTTCTCTGAGCTTCTGCTCAGATATCACATGCTTCAGCCCCCAACCATCTATGGCCTGACCCTAGACGTGCCCAAGTGAAAGCACAAAGAAAATGAGTAAAAGACTAACTTAATTGCTTTCAGTGTTTCTTAGATGTAAACAGTCTGGGGAAGATTTCTCCATTGCATAGATTTTAATTTCAATATATTCGCTCTTTTTCCCTTGGAGATTTCAGTGCTTCCATGAGATGGGAAGCAAGGAGAACAAGCAGTTAGGATTTTAGCAGTTGGGGTGAGATTTCTGTCTGGTACTCTGAACAAAAATACGTGTCCTCACATTATTCTCCTTGTGATTCCATGTATTTCTTGTACTATTTACAACTCTTTTGGGTTAAGATTGTTTCATTCTGCCTCAGCAGCATCCAGTACAACGAAGCCATGCTCTGGCAATGCTGATCTTGATGCTGTGGCACTGCTTTCCCTCCCCCTCATCCCTTGTTGCAGGGATTAGAGGTAGAATTAAGTAATGTTCCAGAAATGTGTCCTCTCAGCCACGGTGTCTCCCAGAGCTCTCCTGGCTTCCATGCCACACATTCCAAGTGCCTTAGTGCACTCCCCAATCTCAGCATACAATTAATAAAAGTCTACAATTCCTGCTACGAGCAATTACTGAATCTCTCTGCTCAAAATATGCTCTGTTCAGCTGGAGTACCCCACTCAAAGTTTATTAAGACTTGGCTCTGTTATCATCGGTTTCTCAGCCAGGAACTATGAGAGTTATGACACAGGAGGAAAACTGAAAAACAGAACTGACATTGATTTCCATGTGTTCATGATCTTGCTCCAAAGACTAGTAACATAGCAACAAGGGTTGGATTTTTTTTCCTCTTTTTTTTCCTTATTTATATAGCCCTATTCATCTTTTTTAAGACTATGGTTTAGGTTGTATGCTTTCTTCAGGGCATTGTGCTTATATTCATAATAGAGGATGAGTTTACAGTACTTTGTTCACTGCACTGACTTCCAAATGTATTTTGCTTATGATAGTTAAATGTAGCATCTGGTTTTGATGGAGTTTCTGCTTTTATTCACTAATGCTGTTGGTCTGACCAGGTCATCACGTGTGACTTAATCTGATATCAAACAGCATGTTTTAATTGGTTTATTTTACATTCAAACCTCAACATCTCCATTTCACTCTTTACAGCACTCTTGTGTAACTTCAGTAACATCAATCAAGAGTAAGCTGATTTTTAGAAATGCATTTTATTTCCATTTTACTTCCCTTTTCATGTCAATACCTTATTATCCTCTCCTAACCTCAGCAGTGGAGCAGAGCTTCCAAGTTATGTATGAGCATTAAGACATGTAACATGATAATAGGAAAGTCTCAGCCAAATTTTTTGATATCTCACTCCCTGGACATCTATGTACTCAGGGTAGGCATCAGGTCTCATTAACCAGTGCATGAGGCTACTACAAAGGGGAATTTCTGTGCAGTTCCATCCTCAAGAAGCTGAACAGTCAGAAACGATAAAGAAGCATACGGTGGTTTAACATTTACCCTTCTGACAATTTGGCAGGTACCTGCTTCAGCTTAGAATTCAAAGCTATAAAATCTCTCAAAGCTTTCTTTTCTCCAAGAGGAAAAAGTGAAGATCATATCCTTGACAAGATACGATTTTCTTCTTATACTGAGTGTTTAGAGAACCCTGTGATAGTGAAGCTGAAGCTGAAAACCTTTATAAAAAGGGAAAATGCTACCATGCACAGTATTATTTTTATCACCCAAGTTCGCTAACAACCCTAAGCAGCTTTTACTGTGAAAAAGAGACAGGATGAATCAGATCAAAAACGTAGTTACATATTGACCTAGTTATTTGGAGCAATTTTGGAATCTGCTTATGAGAAAAATCAAGCTCCTGAAAGGAAAGGTCCCTAACTATAAGTTCCCTATCAAACCATAAACCGGATGAAACACTTCCTAGTAAAAAAAAATTAGTGCTTTTTCCTCAGACACATAATACAACTGTTTCAGAACAAAATAGCTCAGCAGAAGCTCAAGCTATCAATCATGATCTTTCCATCAACTCCAACCCTTTCACCAGAACCAGCCTGAATACTCACATCTCCCCATCAACCAAGCTTCTAGCAGGCTTTTATGAGGTCCAGGTGATCTTCAAGGTATTATTTGATCCCTGCCTCATATGTACAATCAGGAGGCAGCTGATTAGTTACAGATGGAACTGGTTTAAATGTTAAGAACTTTAACAACTACCACCATTTACAGTACCTAATGCCAGATTTCAACTAAGTGCCAGGGCTTTGATCATTTGTTTGATCTCCAGATGTGCACACATTCAGAAACTGCTAATTTCATAGTTTCTAACTAAAGATCTCCTCAACTTGGGAGGGGACTAAAAACCCCTACAGCTTTCAGTTAGCTTAATTATACCACGGTGACAAGAATCAGGAGAACAAAAGAAAAAACAGACAATAGATTTAGATGTTACTGAATTGCAATTGTCAAAAAAAGATGCTAAACAGCAGAAACTGTTCACATAATTCTCTCACTGCACCTAAACACAAATAAGAAAGAGAAGGTTTTGTGGTGCTATTATCAATGAACCACTTTGGAAAGGAAAACAGAACTTATTAGAATTTGCAGGTAGCAAATTTCATGCTGTACCCAAAGAGAAGGTTTATGCTATGTCTGCTTTGGACCTGCATATTTTACAGGTAACATCTGTTATTTTGAAACAACAAGCAAATAGTAAAACTGATGAAACGTGAATACCTTGTATCTTTTAAAATTTTTGGGTTTGGTTTGTTTTTGCCAGAAATTGAGTTATGGCACCCAGTGATTATGCTGTATGCTATAAATTAACAATTCTATTTAAAAGGTTCTCCTATCTTTTGATCACTGGGAAACTCCAGTATAAATACTAATGAACAAGAACACACTGATAAATTCAAACAGACAATTCAGCATTTTAAAAAATTTATTGATATTTAGAAAGGAACAGGTAAATACGCAGGTGGCTAATTTTTAATGCGAGCCTCCCCAATGATTTACTAAGAACATCTGCCAGTTGGTTTATATGTGCTCTGTCCAGTACTCAGATGCTCATAAAGTAATTATCCTGAAGGAATGAGAAAGCTGCTTCAGAGTAGGCACGATGTATACAGTGTAATGCACATGCCAGCGCTGATAGAGAGATTAAGTTTCTCTCAAGAACTCTGGAGTACAAACGGACTTTTTTAATCTTTGTCATGCCAAAGTTCAGTCAGAGGATAAAGGATTTTGTGGAGATCTTGAGACATAAATTGTATAACTATCTAGGAACCCATGAATGAAAATATTTTTATGAGCTAGTAAAACTTTCTTCAAGAACCTGTTGCAATTTCAGCAAGGTATCTTTAGTATAGGGTTTACTTTGACTGCATATGTGGTTCTACTTCCTTTGGCTGAATTTACACAAAACTCATAAATCAATTTAATCTATGAGGGAAGTCAAATAAAATCGTGATGTTAAGTACATATGGCTGAAGATCGTTCTTTTCAAAATGACTTGTGCATATTAATGTGAGTATAAGAGAGAAGAACTGAGCCTTTGGTATGTCCCTGAAGTTGGTCTCATCCTGAAACACATGATCTTGCAGTGGATTAAAGCTGTCACATGCCTGTATCTCCAAACAGGCCAAGTTATTAAAGCTAACTCTGGGGACAAGTGCTCCTTGAAATGCAGTTGCTTGATGGAGGAATTGAGGAATACAAGCCCTACCCAGTGGAATGGTAGGCGCTACATCAGAGCACTTAAACTCCTCTGTAACTTAAAGCAAACAGTGCAGTTCCCCTGACTTCCAAGGAAAGAGACAGCCCTTGGAGGAGACCCATGTTTCACCGCTTTGATATCCCTGACAAGAATAACCAAGTGTAATTTTTTAACCTTTAAAAGAGAATTGAGGTATTTTTAATATTTTTTTCCTTCACGTATATTCCTATTTGGTTCTTTATTTGGACTGGGTTGCCCATTAAAAATCCAAATACTGTACATAATTATTCAATTAATTCATTTGCTGTCTTTGTGCAATTAATAAGTAGTAGCATTTCTCTGCAAACGTTACTGTGCTGAAATACTTGAAGGATACTTCAGCAAATAATGTGGTTGTACTGAAAATAGCTGTACTATCCCAAATCGCTGTAAACAGTTTATTAATATTTAATTGTTTCAATATTTTCCATTATTTTTTCTAAGCAAAAGAACTTACCTTGTCATCCCTTGGCCTGGATGCAACATGAAAACTTATGTCCCATTGTACCAAATATATCAATGTGCCACTATTTTTTCTTAAAACTATGAACTAAATTAAAGAGTTATTTTCTTGATGACTTGTAAGGGTGGACTGAATTAATCTCACTTTTATGTTTCTTTTGCCAAAAGAGAGAGATTTATTTTTATCATTACGTCAAGTAGATCTCACTTGTTACAGGCTTGGAACCTGAAATCTTCAAAAGTGAAGATGAAGAATGTAAATAATTCTCATGATCCAGACCACTGAGCCTTTTGTGTGTTGCTCTAAAATGTTGAAATACTCCTGAATACCTTGAAAACAGCAGAGAAAACAAGCAAACCGTAAATTAATCCACCCACCCACAAGATTCTTTTTCTCTTCTCTCTGAAAAAATCCAAAAATCCTGTCCAAATCTTCCAAACAATAAAAAGGAACTCCAAACAATAAAAAGAAACTATGAAGGTGGAAGGTTGAAAAAAAAAAATCCCAAATGGAAGCTGTCTGTGTTTAGTATAGCTTTTGTCAGTTAAGCCTACGGCTATTTACTTGACTAAAAGGAAGCAGAGCTACAATGCTTATCTTCCTATCTTGTCATAAGTGTTCTCAGGAAGATATTCCAAGCAAAATCATTCACAGCTAACTGTGGTTGAAAGGATGATATAAATAGGACATAGTGATGGTGCTTCTGCTCTGTAAGATTCCACCTATTCTAATCTGTTTTCACTTAGTATCCACCTGGCCTATTGTCTTGAGTTCTTTTACATTTTTTGACCACATTTAATGTCTTCCTAAAAAGAAAAAAGAAGAAATCTCAGGTATTAGAGCCAGGATTTTGGAACAAGGGGAAGAACAGGGTTTCAGTGTGCAAACAGACACGACAAAAACCACTGCTTCCTTGTACAAACAAACCAAAGCAATTAAAAAGAAAAAAAGTTTAAGCTCTGTATAAGCCCTGAACAGAGATTTTTGTCTGCAGCAGGTGTAACATTTTAAATTTTTCTTTAACATTCTTGGTAAGAAAGTCTTCAATAAAGCAGGCCTCTCTACCTCTCGAGCTGTAGTTAAATAAATAAAAATCTACTTAATGGTGGCTCTTAATGCATGTTGACATAGTAGGTAATGGCTGATTCAACATTAAGAAGCTAATGAAAATCAATGTAAGGATGATGCATGATCTGGAAAATACACCTTTGACTTTCTACTGTATAACTTTGTATTGTGAAGTCTTGAGAAATTCTTATCTGTCAATAAATTAGAAAAAAAAAGGATTAATGAGGTGGTTTTGACTTTAACACTTTGACACTCCTCTTTAATCTCTAGCTAGGCTTTGAGCCATCAAAGCACTTAATCAAAACCCTAACTATAAGCATAACAGTGTTAAGCAGATGTTTCAAAGTAAGCCAGCTTGCCATTGTGCTTTGTCAAATTGGAAATGGATTATCAGGCAGCATGAAGTGATACATCATCATCCTGCAGTCAAGGCATACAGTATGAGACACCTGTGCCTTTGCTGCAGTGGTGGTAAACAGCTGTGGAACACAGTCTCTGCATCAGCAAAAGTGCCCATAGATGGTGTGGTGTCCCACTCAAAAGGGGAAGGGACCACTCAAGATTCAAAATGTTTGAGATCAAAAGGAAAGATGAAAGTCAGAGGTACCACAAAACCTCACAAAGTTTTATTCGTAATTCACACACTTGGCACGAAAGTTGGTATAAGTCAGTCCCTGATCTCCTAGCATAAGCACACAGCAGCAGGTTTTGAATTAAGGGAAGTGACAGAGCTGTATTAAAGAGGGGGAGAGAGAAAGGAAGGAAGGAAGTAAGGAAGAGACATCACCAGTCCTGGCTCCAGTGTCAATCCATCTGATGGGGTATCTGATGTCCTGGGCTTTGTGGATGAACCTTTTTATAGATAAGTTTTCCCTGCCCTGGAGATAAGCTTCTTTCTCTCTATGCCAATTAATTATCATGCACAGTCCATTTTTAAGCCTTTCTGGAAATGAGTTGGAGGGCTTGGGTGTCCTTGGGTGGTCTTGTTCCTCCCCTACATTCTATACCCATTTCTCAATCTCATTTGTGCCTTTGTGCTGGACTGTGTTGTGCTTATTTCCAGGAGCCAGGACAAGAACATTAGTCCCAGGAAAATGCTGCCCTAGTTTTGTATGGCCCCCTGCTCAAGTCACATCCTGTTCTTTCTCATAATGTATTATTACCAAAAAACTTTAGTTATTACAGACAGTCCTTGGTTGGCTCCACAGCCATGTTTGAGATGTACACATGATCCGCCTCATTTTCTAGGCTTCCACAGATGCAGAGATAACCAACACTTTCTGCTTCAGTCAAGGTCTTCCTTGGATCTTCACCTTCCTCTTCATCTAAGTGACCTCTACCTATATAACCACCAGGATGAGCCAACTCTCAGCACTTTCCTTTTGGCCTGTCTACCTTGCAGTCACATATATAATTGCAAGACATAAAGAAATATTGGACTGGTATAGACCAGCTGCCCCATGCAGCAATAGCCATGACCTTGTAAGCAGCACAAAATGTCAAAAGAATTTCATGGTTGAAAAAATACTGCTGGTCTAGGGCACAGTATTTCACATCCTACGTGTATGATAAAATCAATCAGAGGTAATTTTACATATGCACACATATCAGTACACATCCGTGCTACAGAACAGACATAGCCTGAGTGTATCCTACAGAAAAGGATTAGAGAACAAACTACTCCCTGGAAGACGACAAACATGAGCTGCACTAATGAAAATCATAGCTTAAATAAACCCAAGCTGTTGTAGACACAACCCAGCATCCTTTCTCTACAAATGGCCTGTGCCAAAGTCAGTAGGGAGCTTGCCTTTACAAATATGGAAAGTTCATGTCAATTCCTTCCAATAATAGTCATTAGTCTTTAAAAATATGTAAGGAGTAATAAAAAAGCAAACAGTGTTTGAAAGCTGGTGTTACTTTTACCCCCAGTGTAGGAATCTGAATGCTCTCTATTTCCTCAAATAATAAAATTCATCACTTTTTTTCACTTCATAAAATAATTAAATCACTTAGTAAACTTTGATATTTGCTTTCTTTAATTCTTGTTTCTAACCTGAAAGTCTACAGGTCCTTTGTTATAAAAGCCTTACCACATTCTTTCATATGTTCTTCCAGCACTGTGAATCCAGGCACAACAGCTTTGTGTTAGCTCAAGAGACAGCAAGACAGATCCACGTATGTGTCTGCCAGCGTGTCAGGGTACAGGCCCTGACCAGATTGTCACAGATGATGATGGAAGCACAACACATAAGGTAATCCCATTTCTCCAGCCCTTGAATCTCTCCCTTATTTTCCACCCTTTAAAGAAAAATGCTCTCATTTTCCGCCCTTAAAGGAAGAATGCTCCCTCACGCTCGTTAAATGGACTCTGTTTTCTTTTGTTAATATATGCCCCAAACCTACAGAGTACTTCAGATCTCTGAAGGTTTCCTAAAAGAGTAATTTTATTTAACTTTCCAGCACTTTCACATTCCTGTCCATAAAATAGTTAGGTCTAAATCTTGTACTGTTTCAAGTCATTGCCACAATTTAAAAGTACATTTACATCTGGGGCTTCAACCTATTTTTATAATTGATAATGGTTTCATGGAAGGCACAATTTAACAGAAGTTGAGATATTCTGAAAAATTGGTACATACTTTTGGTGATAAAATGACTTTTTTTAACCTGAGCATTATATATTTGGAAGATCATTCAATAAAAGACCTTTAAAGAAGCAGAAAATATTTATAATAAAAAATTGCAGGACGCTTTTGTTTTTTTCTTTGTAAGCTGAAAATAGTTTATTTTTGAAATCAATGAGATTTTCCCCAGGTGTCTTCTGGATTTTTCTTGATTCGGAGGATCTGAGCTGAAGCAATTAAATTGTGAACTAGAACAGTGAGTGTCATATGGACTCAGTATTCTCTGTTCCCTTCTTTTGTTGTCAGGAGCAAACAATTTAAGGGCGTGAAAGACCTCAGGATTAAATTTTACTCTAGTAATGTTTTGTTTAGCTCACACAGTTACTAGATTAAACTACCTTGCTCTAAGTTTTTTATTTTCAGAGGAGCCAGTAAGTGTGGCTGTCATCACTCTTATGCTTTCACTTAATGCTATTTCCCAGATTTACAGATTATGTGGTTATTGTCTGAGAAGTTTCTAAAAAGTATTTGGCTTGCTATATTTAATGCAATTAATGTTTTGATATAGTAGTGGACTTAAAATAATAACAGTGTTTTTAGGGCTATTATTGAACATAATGAGAACAGAGAGGTTAATGTAAAGAGAACTGCATAAAGTAGAACAGAATAAAAAGGAAAACAAAGCTTTGCTATTGGTTGAATACCTAAGAATGAAATTTCCCTTATGCATTTTATTGTCAATCTGTTCCTCAGTTAGTTTCTGCTTTAAGTCAGTCTTGAACTGTCACTATAAGAATAAAACAATTTCCTTTACTCACAGGTTATACATAATTCTTTGCCAATGTAGAACCACTGTAGGGTGTTTTCATGTAGGTTATTGCTTGCTGTGGCACTTTTTCCCTTTCTGACAATTTTCCACTGCTTCTTGAATGTATCTTCTTTTTGACAACTACCCCAGCTTACGTCCAAAGTGAAAAGATGCTCAAGCTCTGAAGCTTAGAAGAGAAAAAAGGACCTGGATTTTGTTATAATTCATCAACTTTTTCCATGGTAAGTGGGCAAATATGCTTGGATTCAGGCCCTTGCTGTTGGACTAAATTAAAAATTATATTTTTTCTGTTTTCAGGAGTCCTTTTATGATGTTGATAAATATTTTTAAACCATATAAACTCAAATATTGCTCATTAAATGTGATTAATTTTTTTCTCATTGATCAAGCACAATTAATTATTTCGAAAAATTATGTTCAAAGATCTTTTGGAGACTTCTTTTGTGTGTCTATAATTAAGAAATTAATCATTAGTAGTGGTTTTTTGCCTCTCATTTTTTTTTGTGAGTTGAAACTTTAAAAATTCAGTCATTATATTCCCATATAGGTTTTTCTTCCAACAAAAACAGGAAATTCACAATGATGGTTCCCACCACAACTGTAGCTTGGCCTCAAATACATATTTCATGCTTTATTAGATATCTTCTTAAATTTCTATGTTCATACAAAGTAAAAGCTGCACATCAAAGAGAATTTCTTGTAATTTCAGCTCAATATTTTCAAACTTAATGTTGGATCGTTAGATTTTTTTGTGATTTATTTTCCAGTAACTTCCAAGATATTGAATCTGAAAATGTTCAAGAAGATATTCTAAATTCATGCCAGAGTCTATACTTACTCATATCTCTTTCCAGAGCCTTTGATTAGGGGGTCACTCCTATGTCAATGAAACTCTGGAAACAAATTCATGGCTTTTACATCATCTAAGATGCTCTGAAGAATGCTCTGGCTTGGAAAATACATGGCCAGAAAAAGCCGGTGGACTCATCCCTCTCCAGGCTATGTGATGAGGTATGGGTTATAACTTTCTGGGAGTTCCTTTTGGGTAACTGGAAATTTGCTTTGACTGGATCTGAGGCTGAACACTGTACAACACAAACTTAGGAAACAAGACCACAGCTTGCATCCATCCAGCACTGTATCAATCCTAATTTGGTAAGAAACTGTGGAGCTGTTTAATGTCTATGATTAGGGATTTTCCCACTTCTCTGCTGGAAGTGTCATAAGCAGTAAATGTGTTATCATCATCAGGTGAAACTTTGCAACCCTGATTTAAGCCTCAGGAATTTGATAAAAATAAGAAATCAGAGTTATTCAGTGTGTACGTAGGAGCAGTTTCTGAGGAAGCCAAGGAGCATAATGTAGGACATGGGCAAAGTAACATATCAGATCATTTGTATCGTGTTGGTAGGAACGGCCAAGAGTATACAGACTATCACAGCAACACAACATTAAAAAAATAAATAAAGGATACGTAAAGGTGTTTGTTGTTTTGTTGTTTTGTTGTGGTTTTTTTTCTGCTCATATTTTGTATTTTCAGGCACCCTTTCTAATTTCAGCCACCTCTTTGAATCACTGGCAACACAATGCACTTTTCTGATGGCAGAAACACTAACTCCTGATCCCGCTCCAAAATTTCTATTTAGTATTATAGCTTTACATCCTCTTTAGGAAAATTGTGCAAGACAAATTATCTTGTTCTGGTAGAAGACGTGTGATATCGTTGCTGAGAGGATTTCCATGAAATTCCTCTAATTATATTTTGTGGATGGAGAGGGAGAGCGGGGCTTGTTAAAATAAAATGGGACACAGAGTTCTGACTGTGGGTGTGCTAATGGATCACAATTTCAAGCTCTAAGGATTTAGAAGCACTTTATTTTAAAATATTAGAGGCTGTTGAATCCGTTAGTTCAATGAAGGTGAGGCTGTTGTGACTCCATGTTCCACCAAGACTGAGCATGAATGAGTGTCCTGGTGGGCTTCTCACCAGGAACAAAGGTCCCACCATTCTCCTTGGAAAGCCTCAAGGAAGTGGTTCGTGGTGCCCCCTTCACACTGATTTACTGAGCATTCTCAGTCTGGCAGTGTTCCTCTGAATGCTGCTGGGCTTCTGTGCTTAAAGAGATTAGTTTTTAATCGTATAATCTAACATGCATTTTGCAAGCATTTTTCTACTCATATCATAGGTAATTGAATTTACAATGTAATAATTACCCTTCATGGTCAACAGCAGAATATAAATGCAGATTTCTTCACAGATATTTTGAGGGATTGCTTTGTAGGGTTGTATGAGCTGTTCCAATCATGTGTGAGCATATCCTTTATAATCAAAAATACATTGCTCTTGTCTATTCTAATATTTTTATTTCTATGTTCCACTTATGAATAGTGGGGTTTATTTAATCCTATTTACACATAGTCGTTCTGCAATATGTTTAAGATAGAGATTTTGTTTTCCTTAGATTTAACATAAGAGAGAAATTACGAGCATGTACAGTTTGCTCCATAATTTCTAATTTATCCTTTGCTCAACCCCAATGTTCTATGCAGAAATTCCCTACTTTTGTGCTGGAGTAATGGAAGTTTTGCCAACAGATTAGTCATCTGCCACTACAAGATATTTTAGACTACTTTGACTGACACTGTTGAATGACATAAAAATAATACCCGGGCCCAACAATATTATTCGATAGTCTGCTAGGAAGCCAGACTAAAAAGTGCATGCTTAACATGCTCCTGATAGTCTGTTGCTCAGGAAATATGTTTCAACTTTTAAAACTATTCTGACTATTCTTACAAGCTGAAGGTTTCGTGTCCTGCTAATTTTCTGCCACTGCTACATGATGGCATCTGTTTTTGAATTTGGAATGATGAATTATATCAGTTTGGGACCCTCATCTACCTTTGTTAGGAGATTCACATCCATTGGGAGAGGCAGGGAGAGAGATTTATGTTATATTGACTATAGTTCAGAACTTTAGTATCAGAATTTGAATACAGAGTCAAGTTTTTATATTCTTAGTTCATGCAGAATACAGACTTTTTTTTCTTAAGGATTATATTAATTCTGAATCTTGAGTTTTAGGGAAAAAAAAAAAATTGGTCCCATTTGAATACTGCAGAATAATTATCTGAATTTGGTTTTGAAGAATTTTCCTTTTGGTCCAAGAGAAGATGGAATTTGGTAGCAAGGTAAGTGGGGACTTACCAACCCTAGAGCCTCCTTTTGAAGTGCAGCCAAATATTCAAATATCAAACCATACAGCCTGCAGAAATGAGTTAACTTCTCACACAGAAACATCTCTCTTTCACCACTACAATGAAGCTTTGTGAATTGCTATGAGGCCAGTATGACTAAAGTACATGGTAGAGAGCTTGATTTCACTTTTTGTAAGAATAAAGAATATAATATATTCTTTAGAGGAGGATATACTTTTTAAATTTTTTTTAATATAAAGAAATAATGGACAATTATATGTTGTTTTAAATAAATATTATTTTTTTTAGTACAGCATTCAGTCTAGGTATTGCTGTACATCATACATGTTTCATTTAAAATGTGTGTGGTTTCAGTGCACTTAGAGCCAGGACATGAATTATAAACCAAGCATTACCTCATAAGCATGAGAAACAGAAAACATTGCAGAAGTCAGATGCTATCTGGGGAGTATGTAGGAACTTCATTACACAAATTCCTTTTGTTCTCAAAACAAATAAGAAGAAGACACAGTGGTTCTCATTTATAATTTTTTCCCTGTTTTCTTCCAATAAAAAGGCCAAAGTGACAAAATCTTAAATGAGAATTTCCCTACACAAGGGGATTCTGTATTGATGCATTGGCTGTACTGTGCACTAATAACGACCAACCACAGAGGCAGAGGAGAAGCTAAAAAAATAATACCAACTATAAAGTGTTGGTTTAAAATACAAGTTAAAGAATATCAGCAATAATTTCTGAGTTAGACAATAGATTAAGAATATAAGGAGAATGGAAATGTCCTCAGAGCAAAAGAGGAAACAGCAATTTTTTTGTGATGTTATGAGAAGTGAAGGAATTTCTGAAGCAAATAAGTGTATAAACCAAAAGAAAGATAGCAAATAACTGCCAAGGGAAAGGGCTTGGGAGGCTACAGACGAGTTAGAAGAGCAGGTAAACGTAGAAAAGAAAATTAATTAAATGCCAAAATTGAACTATGCCTATACAAACTATCAAAGAATAAGCTAATATCTAAGCAAGAAATAACCTTGGAGAGAAGACTGATCAAGCAAATAAAATCTGAGTCCACATGATTTTCCAATATACTACAGTGGATGGACAGATTTAAAATGAACCAAGATGACATTTCTGATCTTAATATTCTTATTGTTTCTGAGAAGAATTAGCTTAGTTTTTATCTGAGTGATGAAGAAATGCCCTTGTCTCCAATTGACGCTGAACATTGTCAAAATCTTGAATCCAGTGAAATTCGGAAAAAGATGAATTATTGTGCAGGTGCCTTTAGCGGAGTTTTTTTCAGCTAGGAAAAAAAAATATTTAGTTTTCCATTCTTGCTTATTTTCTTTAATATTCCCCCTGGAGAGCTGGCAAGAACAGCATTCCTAATTACCTTTGTTGGCCAAATTCTTTAAAGAGACAGGCTTGCCCAGACTTCCTTAGAGAGCTGCAGAGAGGTGTGTAGAAATACAGAATAAATTAAAAATACTGTTAGTTGAATAGTTCCAGCAAAAGTTGTGAAAATTGAATGAAGAGCCAAAATTACACAGGGTTTGAAAGAAAAAATGACTGGGACCCACCCAATATTGAGAATAGCTAGAATGTTTTCCCTTTGGAAAAACCAGATTTTTGGAGAGGATACGTTTTTAATGTTTCTATGTGTTTTCTCACATTCTCAGTGATGAATGTCTGGGAAATTATGCATAAAAAATACACATTTCAATTAAAGTATTAACATTGCCTGTGGTGATGTTTTGTAGCCAACACTTCCTCATGAAAAGGAGACAGCAAAGAACAAACTTGGGAAAGCACAGATATGAGAATTACTCTTACAGAGAAGAATTTTGGTTCAATAAGAAATTTAACTCAAGAATGAATTTTCAAAAGTACATTTGGTTTCTGGTTTTAGATTTATAAGTTTTTAGGACTTTGATTGTGTCTATGTAGCAGACTATGAATGAGATCTAAACTCAATCAAATGTTAAATGTTTACTGAATCAATATCTACCAGAAAATAGAGCTACTGACTCTTCACACACTGCATACTTATGGTGAACCTGGGCCCAAGTAGGTTAAAAACATTTAAATTAAAGTCCCTCACCTCATGTTTATGAAAGAATTTGGATTGTTTTTCAGCAGCACTAGGTTTCAGCCCCCTATCTGTAAAATTGTAACATGGGGCTGATCACCTCTAAGGTGAGCCATTTATCAGTGTCTATCATTGAGCCATCCCAAGGCTGGTCCATCCATTTCTGAAACAGAAGACTAAGATGAGTGAAACAACCACCCATTTTAGTCTGATAATACCTTTCCCTCACCTCTCAGTACTGAGGAACCCTGGTCAATGATGATGGTAGTCCAACGAGACTTTTCTCACCATAACAAGTTTATTGAATTTTTTATATCATGTTTAACATGGAGTTCTGGGAAAACTAAAAAGGTAACTTTCTGCACTCTGATGTGTGTAAGGACAGGATAGCTCACCACCAGAACTAGAGGCAGCAGACAGGACACCTTGCTCTTGAAACCCTGTCTGAAAAAAACATGGCAACTGCTTTGTACTTGTGGGAAGATCACATAATCACTCCTTCCTAACTGTGGCTTTCCAGACCTTCCACCAAACAGTGTCAACAAATGAGAAGCAGCAAATGGAAACTAATTCATAAGAGATTAAGATAATAGTTGTTTCGGCATTATATGTTTACTGAGTGTATGTCTATATTAAAACAAGATTATTAAAAAAGCCTCTGACAATTAAGGAATTATGAAGGTTAAGTTTACTTGCGTAAAGATAAATAACCATCTTGTGGTGATATACCCTCTGGCAGAAGCAAACTTAGACATATATTTAAAGACTACATAATGTTTCAAATGAAAAAGAATGCCTCCTATTTCCTAATTTTGAGAGTACACGATTTAAAAAGAGTTTTGGGTGCCTAGTATGAACATTGTGAAAATGAGACTGATTAATATAACAACTCTGTTACATTACCACTCTCTCAGCCCCTAGCAAGTGTGAACTATAGATTCCTTGTTCAGACATGTTGGCCAGCACAGGTAACCACTTATTAACCATCTGTTATCACAGGCTGTTATTCTTTATGTGGGTGAGAACAATGAATACTCATACACATTGCCACTGGGTTTCACTGCAAAAAATTGTGAAGCCAAAAACAGAGTTCAAACCATTCACCTTGTTTCCTCTCCAACTTTCTTATCTCTTTCAAGATTCAAGTGGCACCTTTCAGATCTTGCTAATTCCATTTTATCTTCTTCCAATTTTAATTCTGACCGTAGAGCCCCTTGTCTCTTTCTGTTTCAGTCAGATTTCTCCTGTATGCAGGTTTGGTGGCTTTGTTGCCTCAGCTGTTTCTGCACCAAACACAAAGGTCATATTACAATTTTTTTCATACCATTTCGAATGCTTAAGGCAGGACCTTCTCAAAGATAGGGAAGAAAAGAATTTAAACATAGTCGCAGAGTGTTATTTTCAGACTTATTCTTGCTCATTACAGGTTTTCTTTTTGCTTCAATAATTTGAATATTTTTGTGTGACTGAAACCTTCAGAGAAAAGATGCAACTATGGCAGACTTGTGGAATTTTACTCCAAAATACTAGCTTTGTCAGAACTGAAAATAACTAAATGCAAAGTTTCTTGATGGAAATTACTAGGTGCTCATGTTAACAAGATGTGAAAGCAAAAGTAGGTGAACTGCACTCATATTTTGCAAGTACACTTCCTAAAGTAGCTGTGAAACAAATTTGTTCTCAGGTCATCCAGCCCTTCTCTGCTTTCTTTGGTT
Source organism: Pachycephala philippinensis (assembly GCA_013397055.1). Classification (NCBI taxonomy): domain Eukaryota; kingdom Metazoa; phylum Chordata; class Aves; order Passeriformes; genus Pachycephala; species Pachycephala philippinensis. Next base: position 512,993 of record VWZT01010375.1, on the reverse strand, counting down.
CTGAAATTGCTCTGACAGGTTTCCAACATCCATGTTTCCTTTCACCTCACTTCCCAAAACATGCTAATCTTGCAGCCAGGACTCCCTGGCCACACATGAGTTGAGATTTACTGCTGTGGGATTTTGATGCCAAGGCCAGGAAGGTGTTTTTCCACCAAGAATAACACGCAGTATGGGGCAAACTTCCTGTATGGTCTTACTGCTTTTGCCATTTTGGACCAGCATAAGAGGCCACTGCAGAAAGGTTCTGCCCTTGAGTCGTCATTTTTCCTGATGGCATTTTCCTTTCAATCTGAAAAATGAATAGTTTATTACCACACTGTAAGGAAAATACACTTATGCTTCCAATGTGCTCTTGATACACTTCAGAAGTGAATAAGTAAGTTGTGAAACTTTAATTTGTTATTGTAAAATGTAAAATTGTTATGTTTTTAAAACTATTCAGAGAACAAAGATGTTCCTGTCACAAAAATTGCTATAGCTCTTTGTTTCCACATGCCTAACCTATAACAGGAGAGCATTATCTGCTATGCAGAGAAGTGGGCTGAAAATTTTACATAGCTCCTATTCTACCTTTGGGTTGCTAGATAATTTTAGGGAAGAAATTTTCCATTTCTGTCTTTTAATTTCTAATGCTTAAGATGTCAGAGGTTTTTTTAAAAATTGAAAATATTTAATGGCCAAGCTGTAAGATTCAAGTGTTGTAGATGGTATATCCCATGTTTAATGTGTGATTTATCTCATGGTAATATTTTCAAATGGAAACATCTTTAGCTGGCAACAGTGCCATATTTTTATCTGTGAGAATGAGCCAAGAAAAGTGGTATTACTTATTGAACATCCTTTATTAATACAGGTCAAGAAGTTTCAACAAAAACGTGACTTATTATGAGACTCCTTATGAGGCCTGATGAATTCACAATCATCTAAGATAAAAAGGGAAGAGAAAGAAGCAGTGTTATCTCTTTTCAAGAAGTAGAGTTATGGGCTTAGGTACACAGACAAGTTCCCACAGAGATAACAAGCTACTGAAGAGCAACCAACTTGTTTTAACTGTCCCTTTGTGTTCCCTTGGTCTGTGGCAAATGTGAAGTAATTCAAATAATCCTCATCCTCTTTCATCACATATTTCGTTGAGGACCAAGGAAATGTAAATCACTTCTCACTTGTCACAGGCTAAGAGATTGAAGATAAATGTTGCTGCAGTTCAGCTATATTGGGTAACTCATTATGGCACTGTGACTTTCCACGTATCTGTGACTCGAGACCTAGATTGACTTTCTGTGTCAAACACTGAACCTACACTTTTTGAGCCTTACTCCCATGTCTCAACTAAAGACAAAATAAAGACTGCTTTTACGGTTTGCCATTGCAAATCATGAGGACAAGTGCAACTGAGGAAAGCCTAGCCCTAAGGTACAGGTTCCCTGGCAAAGTAAAAAAGAAATCGAATGTATTGAAAGAACTAGATTTCCAATCATCATTCACAGATTAAAAATATTCCATGTTCTGACAAGGAAGTAACATTTGGAATATTTGTTCAGTGAAAATAAAGTTGAAACTTTTGGAGGTTAGCCAGTTCTCCATCCTTATTCTTTATTAACATGGTGTTATTCCAAACAGCAACCCCTTATTTGATGAGGTTATGATTGTATCTAATAATGAATCTTGAGACAAAGGGAAAATTCTAGCAATGCATCTGCAGCAGCTGCTGAGTTTTAATACTGTCACTGTGATTTTAAATCAATACTCCCACATGCCTTGTGTTTCTTTTTTGATTTGTGGGGAATAAAGCGTTTTGAATTGTGATTGTTTTTGTGGTTTGTTTCTTTCTATCTATCATAAAATTTCAGAATAGAGTTTGACATTGGGAAGAGAAACCGGGAATATTAGTGCTTGTTCAGAACACCAGCATAATCAATTACAGTTTTTCTTCTTCCAACAGATTGCCAATTATTTGGGCTCAGGAGAAAGAGGTCATCAGCTGTTAAGTTTGGTAGCATTTTGATGGTAGTATCATAGAAACATGGAATGGGTTGGGTTGGAAGGGACCTTAAAGATCATCTAGTTCCAACAGCCCTGCCACAGGGAGGGACGCCTTCTGCTAGACCTGGTCATTCAAAGCCTTGTCCCACCTGGCCTTTAACACTTCCATGTATGGGACATTCACAACTTCTCTGTCAAGTATAGCTTTTGTATTTCAGAAAAAAAGGTGAGCCTTAAAAAATAAAAAGCTGACTTCGATGAAAGTAAGTTTATAATTATTATTTCTGATGAAAGTAAGTTTATAATTATTATTTCCTTACAAATGTCCTAGTGTCACTCAGTGAAAATCTTGCACTACTGTTCTTCTGATTGCTTAAAAATGCAGGAGTGGTAAAATCATAAGGTCTATGACTCCTGGACCAATCTGTGGTGCATATTCTCCTGAAGTAAGCTTTGGAATTATATGTAACAGCAGACCAGTTCCTCATGAGGAATAAATAGTCACACAGACAGATCACTGACTACAGAAGGTTTATTGTGAAGTCTATTCACCACATTATCTAATTTAAGCTAAACTCAGTGCCTGGAAATAACTCCATGTAACTGTCTTTGAAAAAAAATCAAACTGTCTGGAAGGAGATTTGCATTTGTTAATGTGCAAGAGAGAATATCTTCTTTTGGGTGGATACAATGATTTATTTCAGAACTTGATTGGTTGTGGTTCTGAACATTCTAGACTTACTTAAGGTCCTTTCGCCTCTTTCCCAAACTCTATCCTCCAAACTTCAGTCTTTCATGCATTTTAGTCTTTATGATGAGTGAGATGTGTGTCGTATTTTTTCTTGGTTATGTATTTTTCTCTTTCAGGATTAGGTGAGATGGAATCACCTGGGGAAAAAGAGAAAGCATCGGAGACTTCAGGGGGTGACAGGCAAAATCTTTTAAATGTGGGACTGGGGGAATGCAGCTCAGAGATGATGAAGGTGCTGTGAAAAGCAAGGACTGAGCAGCGAAGGTTTACATTAAACAAGTTAGAAACTCCCAAGGGATTAGACGGCATGAAAAGTTTACTGTATTTCAAAGATCACTGAGTTAATTGCAACATCATATGAAAGCAAAGTTCTACTTGCAAGGGCGCATGGGTAAAGGGGAAGTTGGTGCAAAAGTATTTATTTTTCTTGTATTCTTTTGATAAAGAGAGTTCTCAAGTATTCCTATGGATAAAAAGAATTCATATATCCTAGTTTTCTTTCTTATGAAAATGTAACTTTTATTGGTTTTAAAACCTTGTGATCTTCTTCAGGGAACTAATTATAAAAGAAAGGTCTAGATAACTCTGTTTCTAGTAAGAGTTAAGTTGATTTCCCATCATTATTTTTCCAAGAAAAGTTACCTGAAGTCTGTGCACTTTGACTTTTCTCCCTCTCTGTCTTTCCCTCTGTATTTATGTGTCTGTGCATACATACACTTATTCAAGGTGTGCAATTATATGTTTGTATGCATGCATATATACACCCAAAAATATATATATATATGTAAACACACGTGAAGAGAGAGATATATATTCTTAAGTACATCTATTACCTCAATAAATAGAAACTTCCTTAAGGAAGTCTCATTTTAATTAATTTTTATTTGCAAAACTTTATTTAAAAATACATTTCCCCATTAAAAGTATATCATACTTTTGGCAAGAACAAAGCTAGTTAATTGATCCCGTTTGCTATGAATAGAATTTCTCTCCCACCATTTCACTTTTGCTTTTGGAAGTACTTTCTGAAGGTAAAATTGCACATGTGGAGTAGACCTGTATTTCAGCAAATGAGTTCTGTTAGCACAGTCATTAGCTTTAAATTTATGTGAACAGGAGACCAGGAGCATTCTACTAGCCCCAGTGGATTCCTTCAGTTTAGATTCACAATTTGCGTAAGTTATGATAACAGTCTAATTAGTGGTTTGGACGTACAGTTTTCCACTTGGCAGATAGACTACAATAGCTCTTTCAGAAATTCTACTCATTATGCCTTATTAGTATCAGGCAAGACAGTATAAATCTCATTTCACAAGGGATTTATAAGAACTCCTACTGGGAACTGGTCCTTTTTCAAATGACCCCTATTTTTTTTTTTCCTGTGTGTCAGCTGGATATTTCTGGAATACTGTCTTTAGCATCAAATATAGTACATAACAGTCAGTACCTGAAAATGTCAGTGTCTGAGAAAGTAGATAACATTTCTCAAGCTAAAACTGCTTTGGAGAAAAATAATGATAATATTAGTATGTTACTGAATTACTGTATCAAAATGAAAATGTTTTAGTATATATGTCCTAATCATACTGCAAAATTCTAAATGGCCTTAAATGTAAATCTCATTCACACATGAAGCTGAACATCTTGATTATGAATAGGAATTCTGTTTTTAGGTTTGAAGACTTTTTGTTCAATTCAAATACATTTCAATTGTTTTTTCTTTAACTGAAAATTCGTTAGCCACCAAAGCCTTGCACTTCTGATCTGTTTTTGAAGAAGCAGATTTTGATTTTTTAATTATCCTAGAATTGCCTTATATTCATTCTGATTAGCTTTTCTAGGACTACAAAAAGTCTAATTAAATGTTGATAAAGTATTAACATTCTTAAGATAATTCTATCCAGTATAATGAAAAAAGAAATTGGAAAGTACTATCAACTCCGCTTCTGCTAGAGTTTGAGTAGGAACAATTGTACCATAAGCAGAAGTTTCCCATCCTACAGAAAGAATCGGCTTCTTCCAAACCACAGCCAGAGGGCGACCCATCATGGAGCTGTAGTAGGAATTTGTGCCATGACTTGGTAGATCTGGATCTGGGATGAGCTGTACAAAGAATCATTTCAGTCTTAGGTATGACAATTGTTTTTTTATAATAACTTTTGCTGTTCCTGGGGGTTTTGCTGCAACAGTTGGTTGAATTTGAACAGCATCAACTATGTTGCATATGTTGGCATGTTATTTAAGTGCCATATGTGTGAATTACAAAGGAATGGGCTTCTGTGTTTCATAGAACACACCTGTGTTGGCAGGAAAGGGTACATGGTTTAGCAAGCCCAGTATTCATGGAGAATATATACAGTGGAAATCATACAATTGTCTAAACTTCCTGTGTAGTGACAAATCCTACAGGAAGTATTTGCTATTTGTTTTTAGGAACAAACATAGTTCCTATTGCACTGTAAAGGATTATGTATGTCTTGATTGTAGTTCCCATTTTAGTGTCAGCAGCACAACTTTTGTCTGTATGACAACAGAGAGGCTGAGATGTTTTTGCTTACATCTGCATTGGCCAATGACACATGCCGTATTTGAAGAAGAGGCCAGTTTTCAGTCTTTGATCACTATGAGCTGAATAATGATTTGCAAAGCCAAATAAGATAAAAGGAAAAAAAAGTGTGAGTTCTTCATCTGTTAAAACTAGGTACAGTGGACTTAATGAAAAATAAATGCATGGAACAGAATTTGGGTTACATACAACAAACTTTATTTGTAATAAAATCTTTGAACGTACTTATGATAACGGACATGTGAGAAGATAGATTTCCCTGTTGCTCTGAAGAGGGAATGAAAGCAAATCTGTAAAATCAACAGTGCTCATTTTACCTGAACAGAGGTGATTTAAATGAAAGGTTTCAATTACCTCATGTATTCAATATCTTTTACCCCCAAGTTGGTTTTAGCTTAATTGTTCAATTTGATGAGTGTTTTATGGTTTCTGCAGAGAATCAGTGGAATTGTCTTAGGATGTGTTCCAAACATAGCTCATTTCTTTAGATGAAGAAATCTTTTTTGAAGATGCTTTCAGTTGCAATTTGCTTTGAAATGGGAGAGTTCCTGTACAGCCCAAAATTTTTACTAGACCTTTTCTATCCTAAACCAAGGCTCTTTTGGCACACTGTGTGTTGTTAAGGAAGTTTATTTTCTGATAGATAAGGGAAATACCTTATGTGTGTTTTGTAAGTGCATGCACTGATTTTAGCCAGGTCTTGGGTAGTCAGCATGAAAATGTCTGCAGAGGCTGGAGCACCTCTCCTACGAAGAAAAGCTGAGAGAGTTGGGGATGTTCAACCTGTAGAAGTGAAGGCTGCAGGCAGACCTTAGAACAGCCTTCCAATACTTAAAAGGAGTTTAAAAGAATGACAGAGAGTACTATAGTGATAAGACAAGGGGTCATGGTTTTAAACTGAAAGAGAGTAGATCTAGATTGAACAGAAGGAAGAAATTCTTCCCTGTGAGGGTGTGAGGCACTAGCACAGGTTGCCCAGAGAGGCTGTGGATGCCCCATCCCTGAAAGTGTTCAAGGCCAGGTCAGATAGGGCCAGCTCTAGTGGAAGGTGTCCCTGCCTGTGGAGGAAGGGTGTGAGGGTGTGGACCCCGATCATCTTTTAGATCCCTTTCAACCCAAACCACACCAAGATTCCATGTTTCTATGACTTTATTGCAATATTTCTATGCTTGTGTGGTACAAACTCAATTTGCTGGAGCAATTGTAAAGAAAGCTTTAATGAATACAACAGGATCTTTCTAGTCTGTGTTGTTAACAACACAGCATTGCAAACCTTCGCTTTTATTTCAGCATTGAGCTGCAAGTCTTTACAGTAATGCTTCAGGACAGAAGGAGGCCACTGCAGTCATTCCCAGTAACACATTGCTAATGTTTTCAGTGCTTCAAAGTGCTTGTCTAACACTTTTTTGAATGATCACAGCTGTGATTTTTGGTGCCATCTCAGTCAATCCATTCTCCATGTTAATCACCCCTTTTTATTCTGCTGATTGTCATTGTCTTATCATCTCGTTTGACCTTGTGTCTCCCAGCCCTAAAACTTCTAAAGTTCTGTGTAACTTGACCACATTTCTTAACTGTCTCTTTTCTCTTGAATGTTCACAACACACAGGGAAGCACGAAAAGGGGTTATTACTCCTGCATGCTGTGTATTAAAGCCTGCACATGAACTTAGGATGGATGGCAATGAGAATCCAGGTTTCAGATTCTCTACCTCGAGTTACTCGGCAATGTCTTGTAAGAATTGCCATTCTACATTCACCTGCACAGGCAAGGAATTTTCCATCCTTTTCTTGGGTACAAAAAACCACATATTAAAATTCAGAGGCCAAATTCATACCTCATTGCAGTCTGCAGCTTCCTCATGATGGGAGGAGGGGCAAGCACTGATCTCTTCTCTCTGGTGACCAGTGGGAGGACCCACATGAATGTCATGAAGTTGAGTCACGGAAGGTTTAATTTGGATATTAGGAAAAGGATCTTCACCCAGGGGATGACTGGGTGCTGGGACAGGCTCCCCACAGGGAGTGGTCACAGCACCAAGAGTTCAAGAAGAATTTCGACCATGCTGTCAGACACATTGTGTGATTCTTGACATGTCCTGTCCAGGGCTGGGAGTTGGACTTTATGGTCCTAATGGGTCCCTTCCAACTCAGGATATTCTATCGTTCTGTGATCTGACTACCTGCACCATGTGAGGCACCTACTCTTGTCCCCATTCTGTTCCTGTAAATACTACAGAGAGGAATAACTGGGGAATTGTTTTGTCTCACGTAAGCAAAGCACCAGTGACCATGTGTTCTGCTACACCTTGCCCCTCCCTAAGGCCATTGCTCCCAGACTTTGTCTCCCAGATGCTCTCAGCTTTGTTGAAGAGTTTAAAACCCTTGCAGAAGCAGTGTCTCTGTGAGAGGCAGCAGATACAAGTCACAAATATTTATATCCTGGAAAGTTTTTTCTGCATTCATTTCCTGTTCGTTTTTCATAAACATTTCATGTTTACTATTCACTAAATATTAATAGCATAGCTATTATTCAAAATTCTGTTTTGTTTCTGTATATATTTTTAGAAGAAATACTTTGGGCTGTCTCTACAAACACACTTTCCTGAAATAACTTTTTTTCAAAGACTCCTTGAATCCTTTCTCTCTAATCTTCAGTATCTTGCTTATCTGTTCTGTTATTTTAAAATATAAATAATGCCTAAGGGTCACCCTTCTATTTCAGTAGCCTTTATAATATTTTCCCCTAACTGTATCTCTAGACATTTGTGATTCAGAAATGAAGAAATGAACTTGAAGCACTGTAGACTTTCACTTTGGATGCTTGGTAAACATTTGGCATCAGGAAAATTAATGAAGTTCAAGGAAATATAACATTCACTCAAATATTAATTGTTTGCTGTCCATGTGGATTCTTCTCCCCACTTAACTCTTTCTACTTATAATTATGATCTGAAAAAACACTTTGTGACCAGACAAAGAAGTACAGAACACATAGTCTAGTACTACATATATTTTCATAACTTTGAGCATTACACTGCTGAGTTAAAATACCTATGCTTTCTTTTTCCCTTGTTTGTAAGCTGCAAATTGCAGAATTTTCTTCCAGTTGTGACCTAATCAGTTAATCATAGTGAGAGGATTTTGCCACCTTCTATTTCTTGTTCTTGATTAATAGTTTCTTTATCTCCCAGAGTTTTATGTGGTTTGCAGAGGCTTTGGAACAGTTTTCAGATGATCTTTTGATCATGCAGTTTTCAAAATTGTTCTCTTTTCATGTCTGGATTCAGTTTGGCTTCTAAAATATCTTGTCAGTGGCTCCAAAGGCCACAATGAGCATGATTAGATGGTATTTGCTATACATGTCTAGATGGCATTTACCTCTAAATAGCAGGGGCAAGCAAGCTCTGCCTCTGGGGCTGTCCCTCCCTGTGCTGCGAGCCAGCTCACAGCCATGCAAAATCCAAAGGACAAAAGGCAGGATGCACGAGCTCAGACTTGGGAGAATGTAATTACACTTCCATGTCTCCCTTTTGACTGTGTGTATGAGCAGGCCTCTCTATGTCTGTTTACAAAGGCAATACTAGCAGATTGTTTCTGACCCTGCTCCCTGTCCTGCCTCCCTGCTCAGCGAGCCTGTGATGGGATATACCAACATTACTGACAGTCAGCTTGGCAGTGCAGGATGGTGATTCCCATTAAAAACATGGATGCTCCTCCATCCCTCAGGAAGTTATCTCTTAACAGTGATCTGTATAACATATTCAAACTTCACTTTGGAGACTTTGACTCCAAGGCATTTGAACACCCCTAACATGCTGGTTAATTCCCAGGCAATGTCCAGTCCTTCTCCAGAAGCTTAACTGCACACTATGTGCTATTTCTTGACAAATAGCAAATCTCTTAGTCAGCTTTGACAAAACAGTAAATTGTGGCTTCCTTACTTAAGGCTTTGAGTGTGTCCAGGCATGACTTTCCCCAGTTTGTATCACATTCAGACAACCACAGTGTTAGCAGTAGATAACTGTATGTCAACTTTGAGGAGTGTGATTTGTGTCTTTCTCATAACACCTATTACATCTCTTACATTATATTCAATGTGATTGTAGCTATTGATCTCTCTTCTAACTGTGGTGAGTTGTTAAAAATTAGTGGCTCTCTGTATCTCCATAAACTGTACTCTGTAGCAGTCATTTATCAGTAGGTGAGTCTGAGTGTTACTCATTGCAGTGAAAATGAAAAGGTCTTCTTCCACTCAACAGCAGCAGTGATGAGGAATCGCACTGTTACTTCACAATTTTTTTTACTGGTTAGGGAGGGTTGAGTTGGATACAAATTATCCCAAAACCTCTGTGATAGCCATTTGCTCCTATTCTCAGAGAACCCATTTTACACAGGAACTCAACAGAGCACTTGGTATGTATTCATTCTTTTTAAAACAAAACAACTGTATAATTTGAACATGATTCTTATTGCTGGTCTTTTATGCTGAGCCTGTTTCCACAGCATGCCTTTCTGTTCTTGCATAATGCAACTTTTCCCATCAACTTGTGGGCAGCTGAGGAGCCAGAGCTAAATAAACTTCAGATAAAGGCTTTTATAGGTGATGTAAATAGACGTGAAATGGCAATTTAATAGTGCCCTTGCATTTTTCTGTGCTGTATAGGATTGTGAAAGCTGAATCTGGCAGAAACTGTGCAGTGTTCACAACTAACAGATCTTGAATTTAAGCTTGTTAATTTATGTGTGTGCAAGTGGATGCCTACGAGAGAGATGTAATAATTTGGTCTAATGGTAGCACATACTCTGATTTGGAAAATTTTAAGACTCGGATTTGTAACCACTCAAATGGAAAGCAACATATGTTCCACCAATGGATTAATAAACTAAATTAAGGCTTAGCCAAAGATCTATATAAAGTCCTAGAAATATTCATAGATATATTCTATAAGTATTACTTGAATTATATACTGAAACCACTGTTGAAAAATTAAAATGAGACCTGTACAGTTTTAAACTACTCTTGAAGTATAACATCCTGTTACTGGATGGTTTACAGACAAATCATTGGACTCAATAGAGGTGAAATTCTTTTGCTTGTGTTATACAGGTCAGTTTTGATGATGGAATAGTCCCTTCTGGACTTAAAAGCTATGAATCTGTTCCTTTTCTACAATGTTCACATAAAAGGTCAAATTTCCAAGACTGGAATATTTCACTGAAGGACCAGAAGCTCTCTAAGATGTCTTTAAAATAATGAAAGGGGTAAAAAAGACATAAAATAAGGAAAAGAGAAGGAGTACAAAATAAACTAAACTAAGGAATTTCTGTCCTTGACCTACAAGTGGGAATAAAATGTTAAATATCAGAGCATGCCATGTGCTTCCAGAAGTACTTATGTGTCAGTGAGCAACTCTATCACACAGCTTAAGCTGGTCTGCTTATGGAAGACTCTCCTAATATTCATAATCTCTCACCTGACTAGATCCTGAAATTCTTCACTAAGAGGCAAATTATTTTGTGAATTGAATGTGTACATGTCACCCCAGGTAAATACATATGCATAATTAAAGAGTGACAAATACCAGGATCAAAATAGCTACTAACTACCTAATGACATGAGCACAGCCTAGTATTGGCATCCACCCTCCCATGCAGTCCTGTGACTGAAACACATACTGAACAACATTTTCATTTCTAGAGTCCGTGCTCTAATCTCAGTAGGAATTTCAGTGTTCAGAGGAAGTCTCTATGAGGGCCACTCAACAAACAAGGTAAATGCTCTTGAGGCACCCTTTTAGACTTTGTTTCTAACTGTCCCTTATTTTATAAAGAGATTATATGTTAAAAATAACGTTCTACAATTTTAACTTTAAATATTTGTTTGGTGGCACTAAGGGAAAAAAAAAACCCACTCAAATTTAAACAGTTCAAGCCTATACCCTCTAAACAATTAATAATTTACATTTCTCATAGATGACTTATCAAATACAAACAGAAACCAACATTCCTTTTCCTACATTTTGATGAGCTCAGCAACATTGCAACATTAACTCCTGTATAATGAAGGATTTCTAAAATGTAATAAAAAGGGATATATTAAAATAGTACACATGGTACTTATTAATTCCCTCCATCAATATGATCTGTATTTTTTGCCCCATTAACCTCCACCACCAGGCAGGGGTTTAATTTCTAATTTATACAACTGTTTTCTGATCAACTATCTGTGGTGCCAGATAAGGCAAAAGTAGTATGACATGATATTTGGAAGAAAAAATGCTGAGCTGGAGAGCACAGTGAGAGGTGTTTCATTTAGCTGACAGTCTTGCATATAACAGTTCTTATCCAAAGACCCAAGAGCACTCAGATTTTATAGCCAATATGTTAGCTCTCTGTATCCATTATTGAAATTCATCTATGGCTAAAGAAAGAAATCTAACATCCTCTGGGAATGTACACCAAGATGACACAGAAAGTAGGAGTATAATAAGGAATCTTCATATCAGTGTAAGAAATATAGGAGCAATTAGTCAAGTGAAATTTCATCAAGATCCAAAAAAATTATAGCTCTGTGCCACTTGAATCTAGCTTTAGTACATGTACATCTTACTCAAAGGATAATATCTCTCAGAATTTCTGTAATAATACAACATTGTGCTTCTCTTTACTGTAACATATTATGTATTCTTATACATAATTATTATTAATAGTAACTAATTACTGTAGATAAATTAACTGATATGAGTGGGTCAGAGTTTTCCTTGCAGTGCAATGATTTGTGACATTTTTTGAACAGTTAATAGCTTCATTTCTAAATTGAAAAAATAGGATTTTTATGAACTGCTTTTTCTGCTAAAGCAGTCCGAAACAATGCTGTCAATCTTCTTGTTTTCCAAGGTACCTGAGCTAAATCCATTTCCGCTCATACTATACAGAGTTTCAAAAATAAGATGAAGAATGGGACTCTTATCCTGTTTAAATAGAAATCTTTTTTTAGAAGTAGCTGTGATAACATCATAAAATTTCTTGCTGGGTTCCTTTCTGTAAAAACACAAAGCAGGTTTTATACAACTTCTCTTCCTTACATGCAACTGCCCCCCTCCCTCTCCTTCACACACCCATATTTAGGGAAGGGAAATTCTTGACAGCAAGCCCTCAGTGGCAATGACCATCTGGCTTTGCGTTCACTGGTAGGTGCTAATTGGCAGTGGTGAAAAGTGGTGGTAATAAACGCTCAGCCCAGTGTAGCCAGCCCTGTTTGACTGAAAAAGAAAATTCTTTGAACTTTGCAGAATTTTTAACAAATAGAGCTTTTTTGGGTTACAAATGCTTAGATTTTTACCAATGTTAGGAACATATTGGCCTGACTCTGTGAGCAGATTTATAGCGAAGGAAGAAGAATTTAATTTATGGTACACTTTCAGCCATTAACATAGCTTTTCTTTTAATAACTACTGCCCCAAAGGAGCAGTTTTGGTGTTTGTTTGCCTACAAGCAGAATGATGTTTCAGAGAACAGTCTTGGGTGTACCCTACACCTTCATAGGATGCCCTGATTTCATGGGAAGCATCTCAATTACCACGGTTTAAGAGTAATACAGAAAGTGAAAATCACAATCCTACCTTGTACATGTGTTTTGTATATGAATGGCACAACGTATGTCTTCAATAGCACATTTCTTCCCCCAGATTTGAAATGACTGGCTCCATTAAGCCTACTCAGGGTAGGGAGCAACTGGCAGAATCTCATTCATCGGATATGGTTCTGACTTAATAGATACATATTTTGGTTTTCTCAAAAAAAAAATGAAGATATAAGGTAGCTTGAAGGAAAGGTTATAATTTGCAAGTGGGCAAAGTTTGAATATTATTTATTTGTATTTCTGAAACTACTTCACTTGGTTTTATTCAAAAAGTCACAAGTATCTTGAAAGATTTTTTTCCCCCTAACTTGTGAGCTAATCTGAGCCTTTTTAGATGAGTCCTACAAAATGAACTTTAAAATCCTCCAAAAATTATCTTCAATAAGAGTAATATATTGTGCTGAAAATTCATAGCATAACTTTCTGCAAATATTAGACAAAAAAAATTATATTTATTTATATTTTATTTATTTATAGAATATTTATTATTGCTGAATACTAAAGCAAATAAAATATTTTAGAACTTAACAAAAGAAGAAATGTGACTTATTTTGAGAGCTGATTGTGTGCGATTTTATGTGATCCTTGTTATCAGTGTTTGACAGACACCTTGGGATTTCAAGTTAGAAGTCTAACTTTCACATGGAAAAACAGAGGTGAGATAAAATTTATCTTTAGTTTCTATTTACAGCAATGCCACTACTCTTCTGTCCTTACTAAACCCTTTCTTCTGCCCTTAATAAACTCTTTCCTGCCTTATGCTTATCTTTATCCATGCAAGTTCAAGCCATAAATAAGTTAATTGATGTAAATTTGAAATCTGGGACATTTTCCTTCACTCAGTTTTTTTACAAAATTCAGTAATTACAGCGGGAGTATTTCATATCTATAGAACATGCTGAGGAGGACTGCATTTTGGCTGGTAATTCTAGTTGCTACTGATATCAAGAAAAGAGCTTATATCCTTAATTTCTTCTGCCATTATTCTCAGCTAAACCTTGGTTCTAGAAGACTAGAGAAAGAAAATCAATTGCTAGCTTTATATATTTGCAAAGTGACACTTACTAGGAAAGTTGTCAGAATCTCATGTTTCTCCAGTTGGAAGGTTTATAAAAGCTACTTCATCCATATTAAATTCTAAAGTGAAATAGATTTGTGTGGGAGAGAACTTAATCTCAGTTTAACATCAGTTCAGCACCCCAAAGGATCATAGTTCATGCCTAATTGAGCTTTTGCAGCACAGTCACGATCACCTACATGAAGAGATAAAAAAGATGCCATAACTTCAAAAGAGAAAATATTTTATTCTGTTCTGCTCTCTTTCTCTCTTGCTTGTCTCTCCTCCCCATTCCACCCCCTCTAGAGCAATAAATGCACACTGAATTTTGCACATTCCCACAGCAGATAAACTTAGACAAATTTTCCTAGTGATGACCTTGTTTCTGACCTTGTTTGACCAATTCTTGAGAAACTTAAAACTATGTCTGGCTGTAGTTTCATAATAAAAACGGTCATTTTTTTGCAATTTCCATTGAACTCTTCCTATAGAAAAGCCTCAGTTCTGGCACTTAGGAAGAGCACTACAACACTGATTATTTGGATGATCACCACTATGGCTCCCACTCTATAGTTGAGTGCATGGCTTTCTCCAACTCATAATGTGAAAATCAGCCACTTCTGTTCAGCCTATAACACCCTCTTGTACTCTGTGGAATCAGCAAAAAATGAGGATCAATACCATCCAATTTCTAGAAGCCTGTACTAGGAATAGTAACTTACCAAGAACAAAAAGGGTTATTGAAGGAACTTTAGCGTATATTTTCTTTCCCTCTTGCAGACATTAAAAGGAATATCTTGCAATAAAAAGAAATACATATTATGTGCTAACAAAATATGGTATAATGCTTTCCATTGCATTAATGGAAACAGTGTGCACAGCCTGTCTCTATCAAGTCCTCTTTCGGTCACATACAATAATGTCTCTTGACCTTCTCACCTGTTCCAGTTCCCTGCAGAAATGTGATAATAACTGAAGCTGTCAAATGGAAATGATGGCTGTATATTGGAGGTAGGAAATGTTTTGTAAGTCCACTTATTCCACTGTAGAAAAGTTGATGTTACATGTTTTGCTCAAGAGGCCTTGCACCGAATATCTGAAACGACTTGCTGGGTCTCTCCGAAATGCAAGAAGAAAACACACTTGTTATTTCTCCTCATGTCCTGTCTCGTCTTGGAATGAATGAATGTTTTGAATCAATTCAATTGTTAGAGAATGATTGAAGAAGAAGTTCAGTCAGATAGCTTTTAAGGTAGGAACAATGGGGGATTAACACTGACAAGCAGGAATCAGCGCCCAAAACCAAGAAGAGAGTCCAGATTAAGTTGCACATTTTTTGTCTGAGGCAATGCAAAAAGCACTTCTTTCCCAGATGCAGTATTTAATTTTTTTTGTAAACAGTTTTACAAAGAATAAATGAAAAGGTGTTATTATATAATATTTATAGATCTTGTCTATCTAGTTACTTTCATTCCCTTTTTGTCGTTGAAAGATTATACCAGAACACAGTTTATATCTTCATGCACCGAGAACTTTAGCCAGTTACTAGCTTGTTTATAAGTGAAGAACAACTTGAGTTAACCCAGTCAGTAAATCAGTCTTAATGCTAAGCTGGTACTCTTAGAAGAAACTTTCAGTTTCTTAAATACTGAGTAAAATATTTTCATTTATCTAATAGCACAAGTAGCCTTGAATGATTATCACACTCCTATGTCCACACTTCACTAACTTCTTTGGCTCTATTTTGTGAGCTAGTGGTGTCACATAAAGATTTGGCTTAATGCTTTTAGTAGAGAAATTGAATGGGACAAAACCAAGACATCTAAATAAAAGAAGGTGGCTACATGGCCCTCCATAGATTGTTGCTGTGGTGCTTTCCTTGTGAAACCTTTTTTCATGTCAAAAGTAATCTGACTGATGCTGAACAGGACATTGGGGAGTCTTCCACAGAGAGCAGTTGTACACTAGTTTGATAGGGCTTAGAGCAAATAGCAAGTGTCACAAAGGTTTTTATCCCCAGATTTTGAGGGAGCTTTTAGAAAGAAAAGAGTAGCATAGCTGCTTGAGAAAGGAAATAGGAAAAAATCTGAAACACCCGTGTACTTACAAGCAGAGAAAATCTGCTGTCTTTCAACTGCCACAACACTGGTAACTTTGTGATTGATATTCAGTATGCACAGTCCTAAAAATAAATCAATGCACATTTTGAATGCTGTCTGTTTGGTTACACATCCTTGTGCAGTCTTCTGTTTTTAAGTCCTGATAATGAATCTTTGTTCTGATTTTATAATTATAATGGGATTCATAGCTTTAGAGTCATTAGGATTAACATCAGTAAAACCATTTAAGATCCACATTATGAATAAAATGAAAATTTAAAAAAAAAATTATCTGGAGTAGAGATGTGCCTTGAGTATATAATATTTTTTTTTCTGTTTTCAATTGACTTACAGCCTATTATTACATGTTGCTGGTAGCAACCTTAAAGCCAAAGAATGACTTTTTTTCTACAGTCCCTTTGGAAGTTAAGCTACCCAGAAGGTTGGCTGACTGTTACATAAATCAGATTTTACATAAGTCAGTCTTAATGAAAGAACCACTCTAACTGTGCTCTGTTTGGGGGCATGCTATCCATTTGGAAACAAACAGCATTTTCCAGCCACATGCAAGGAAGTGCCAGCCTGTCCTCAGTGCCTCCACAACTGTTTCTAGGGGATTTGATAGTTATAATGCATGAAGCTTGCCAAGTCCACCACATCTCCTGAAAAGTAGCTATAGCAATGAAAGATTATGTCAGATAATCCAAAGTCAACTGTTATTGCAAACATCAGGAATGTTGCACTGGATAATGGTCACTGTTAGACACAACAGAGCCTTAGCTGGAATCCTTTGTGGTGATTAAGGAAAAAAAATCATATTTCATGGGCATCATCACATGCCCATCCTGGAAAATACCTGGACAATAGAGGGCCTGACATCAAACTCTGCCTAAATCTCTGCCTCCAGCTTGGCAAGTATGGGCATGTTCCTAGAAAAAGACAAATTTAAGATATATCAGACCCTGTTACAGGTCTCTGATGAGAATGTCCTTCATAAATACCTTAAATATCATTAGCTCATAGTCTAACATTCTGAAAAATTCAAGTTCCACTCAATATAAAAAATAATATAGCTTTTCCTGCATGAAAGCGAAGTACTCCATGTGACTACAGCCCAGCTTTCAAAATGTGCTTAGTTTTATTTTGAGGATTTAGAAGTGGGGAATCCAATATGCCCTCCTAGATTGTAACATTAACGTGTTAAGAAAGAAGAGGGATCTTAGTCAAATTTGTTGTCATGGATTCTCACTTTATCTTTCACAACAAGATGAAAGTAACCTTGATATTTGAATTCCCATTTTGTAAAGGCTTAATAACAGCACTGGAAAACTTATTAATAAACAGCATAATACACGTTTATGTGCATTTATTTTTGTCTTGTTTTCCCTCATTGCCTATGATGATATTAAAGAAATAAACAACCATTACTGACATCTTAACTTTGGAAGTATCAGAGCAAACACTGCAATTCTCTCTCCTTGCATGAGTAGCACTTGATTCAAGTGATTAAGTTTCACAGTATAGGTTGAAGAACTGAAGGAATCATGAAGCCAATGGGACAATTTCAGGATCTGTGTTTTTTAATACAAAATGTGTGCAATCTCTGAATACCATATCAGGTTCCCTTTATTTGGATTTTGTTAAAAACAGTTGAACAACTTTAAGTAGACTATCACCTGTATCCAGGAATAGTCTCAGAGAAATTAATGGGACTGCTTATGAGCTAAGGATCTAATTTAGGTGAGGGTGAGGTGACATAGCTTGATACTTACTAGGCCAGATTTAGCAGGCAATATATTTTTGGACTGCTTTTTTTTTTTTTTTTCCCAAAGTTAAAAAATTTCAGTGCAGTCTTTTTTAAGAGTGATCTACAGACCAAAATTGT